>BSBN01001646.1:0-600000 GCA_027924645.1 Cunninghamia lanceolata
GAAGGTTTTACCAGCAAATGGATGAAATATGTGTCCTCAACACCTTGTCCATACATGTGTATTGAAGTTTCATTACAAAAAAAATCACGGTGTTTGTAATCTTAACAAGAAGTTTGTGATGTTGGCGAAGAGTTAATGTAAATAAGAGTGACTATCAAATTTTTTTGATAAGTGAGAATCTATGTTGTCTTACATATCTACCTTATAACTATGTTTTTATCAAATTCGTGTGGTTGAGCATGTTCCAATAGCTGTGATAGTATTTGTGGATTTAAGGTTTAATATTTTTAAGAGTTTAACACTACTAGTTGTGACTTTAAGGTTGTTAGTATTGACTATAAGTACTTACAATTGAATGAAATGTGCTCTTTAGATCTAAAAAGTAACCAATCATGTAATTCCACATCATCAGACTAACAAAACATGACTTAATGCACAACTGTTAGAGGTGTGAAGTTAGGATGCTCAAATATTAGGTCGACTTCCCTATGTTTTTATATAACTTTCAACAACAATATTGTGTCACAACATTGATCTCTTATCAAAGGGCAGCATAAGGGAAAGAGTGGTGAGGTTAGTGTGTGGTAGTATTTTGTGGATAGTGTGTTTATCCCTATTTGTGGTAGTATTTGTGGATTTCTTCTCGTTTGGCACTAAAGTCCAATGATTTGGAACTCTTAGAAGAGAGATGTTCTCTCACTATGCTTGTAAGATTGGGATTTGATTTCTTGTATTGTATAGGGGATCTGGTGGTATACTTGTGGATAAGTACCATCACAATTCACAAATATTGTGAAACTATAGCAGATCAACAACAACCAAGCCAAAAGGTTAAAACACAAGAGACAAAAGGGGAACCAGATTTTAGTTTAGTTTCGTATACTAGAAAGGGTGCCACGAGTGAAATTTTGCATTCCATACATCGAACGTAGACAATATATCTCAAATGCTTCAGTTTCATGCAGTGGAAAGGTGCTAGGAGTGATATTTTGCATTCCATAGCTCGTGGAGCTGAACTGACTGTGTCAACGCATCAGGGTGGGCAGGTAAATGCTAGGGGAGGTCTTGTTTTGTGTGCCAAGCATTCCAATCGTTCAGGGGAGCAGGCTACAGACAAAGTCCCTTAAGATCCCTAAGAGCAAAAAATTACCAAACTATGACGGAGCAGTTCTCAGAACTCATGGAAGCTGAGAACATTTCGTTTGGACCTACAGGTGCATGTGGGGTCCATCCATAATAACCTCTCTCGGTTTTGCTCAACTCCAGTCCATTTGACCGTGCCGAAATCAAATGCATTCTTGCAAAATGTTTCAGTTTCATGCAATGGAAAGGTGCTAGGAGTGAGATTTTGCATTCCACAGCTCGTGGAGCTGAACTAACTATGCCAACATGTTGGGTTGGGTGGTTAAATGCTAGGGGAGGTCTCATTTCGTGTGCCAAGTGTATGAGTCATTCCGAGCTGCAAGCTACTGGCAAAGTGGAAAGGTGCTAGGAGTGAGATTTTGCATTCTCCAGCTCGTGAGGCCAAACTAACTACGCCAACGTGTTGGGGTGGGTGGGTAAATGCTAGGCCAGGTCTCATTTCGTGTGCCAAGTGTCCCAATCATTCTAGGTTGTAAGCTACCAACAAAGTCACTTTACCAGTAGCTTACAACTTGGAATGAATGGGATGCTTGGCACACAAACGAGACCTCCCCTAGCATTTACCTACCCACCCTAATGCATTGGCATAGTCAGTTCGGCCCTACGAGCTGTGGAATGCAAAATCTCACTCCTAGCATCTTTCTAGTTTGTCGGTAGCTTGCAACCTAGAATGATTGAGACACTTGGCGCATGAAACAAGACCTCCCCTAGCATTTACCCACCCACCTGGATGTGTTGGCATAGTGAGTTCGACCCCATGACCTATGGAATGCAAAATTTTACTCCTAACACCTTTCGACTTTGTCAGTAGCTTACAACCCAGAATGACTGAGATGCTTGGCACATGAAAGGAGACATCCCCTAGCATTTACATGCCCACCCCGATATGTTGGCATAGTTAGTTCGGCCCCATGATGAGAAGAACAAAATATATGGCATCTGACAAGGTTGTGTTGCATGAAACTGAAGCATTTTGCAAGAATGCATTTGATTTCGACATGGTCAAACGGATTTGAGTTGACCAAACTGAGAGAGGTTATTGTGGATGGACCCCACATGCACCTATACATCCAAAAAGAACATTCTTAGCTTCCACTAATTATTAGAACTGCTTTGTCAAAGTTTGGTAGATTTTGCCCTTAGAATCTTAAGTGACTTTATCGGTACCCTGCTACCTCAAACAACTGGGACACTTGGCACACGAAAGGAGACCTCCCCTAGCATTTACCTACCCACCTCAATGTGTTGCCGTAGTCAGTTGAGCCCCATGAGCTGGGGAATGCAAAATCTCACTCCTAGCACCTTTCCACTGCATGAAACTAAAGCGTTTTGCAAGAATGCATTTGATTTCAGAACTGTCAAATGGACTAGAGTTGACCAAAACTAAGAGAGGTTATTGTGGATGAATCCCATGTGCACCTATAGGTCCAAACAGAATGTTCCCAGCTACCACAAATTTTGAGAACTACTCTGTCATAGTTTGATATTTTTTTGCTCTTAGGGATCTTAAGGGACTTTCTCGGTAGCCTGCTGCCTCGAACTACTAGGATGCTTGGCACATGAAATGAGACCTCCCCTAGCATTTACCCACCCACCTTGATGTGTTGTCGTATTCGGTTCAACCCCACAAGCTGTGGAATGCAAAATCTCACTCCTAGCACCTTTCGACTTTGTCGGTAGCTTGCAACCTAGAACAACTGAGACACTTGGTGCATGAAACGAGACCTCCCCTAGCATTTACCCACCCACCTAGACATGTTGGCATAATCAGTTTGACCCCATGACCTGTGGAATGCAAAATTTTAGTCCTAGCACCTTTTGACTTTGTTGGTAGCTTACAACCCAGAACGATTGGGACGCTTGGCACACGAACCAAGACCTCCCCTAGCATTTACCTGCCCACCTTGACACATTGGCATAGTCGGTTCAGCCCCACAATGAGAAGAACAAAAAATATGGCACCTGACAAGGTTCTGCTGCATGAAACTTAAGCATTTTGCAAGAATGCATTTGATTTCAGCATGGTCAAACAGATTTGAATTGACCAAAGCTGAGAGAGGTTATTATGGATGAACCCCATGTGTATTTGTTGGTCTAAATGGAACATTCCTAGCTGCCACAAATTTTGAGAACTAATCCGTCAAATTTTGGTAGTTTTTGCTCTTAGGATCTTAAGTGACTTTGTCGATGGCCTACTGCCTTGAATGATTGGGACACTTGGCGCATGAAATGAGACCACCACTAGCATTTAACTGCCCATCCCAACATGTTGGCACAGTCGGTTCGGCCCCACGAGCTGTGGAATGCAAAATCTCACTCCTAGCACCTTTCCACTACATGAAACTGAAGCATTTTGCAAGAATGCATTTGATTTCGGTACGGTCAAATGGACTAGAGTTGACCAAAACTGAGAGAGGTTATTGTGGACGAACCCCACATTTAACTGTAGGTCCAAATGGAACGTTCCCAGCTAGCACAAATTCTAAGAAATACTCCGTCATAGTTTGGCAATTTTTTCTCTTAGGGATCTTAAGGGACTTTGTTGGTAGCCTGCTGCCTCGAATGACTGGAATGCTTGGCACACAAAACAAGACCTTCCCTAGAATTTACCTGCCTATCCCGACACATTGGTGCAACCGGTTCGGCCCCACGAGCTGTGGAATGCAAAATCTTACTCCTAGCACCTTTCCACTGCATGAAACTAAAGTATTTTGCAAGAATGCATTTGATTTTGGCACAATCAAATGTATTTGATTTGACCAAAACCAAGAGAGGTTATTGTGGACGGACCCCACGTGTACCTGTAGGTCCAAATGGAATGTTCCCAGCTACCATGAATTTTGAGATCTACTTCGTCATAGTTTGGCAATTTTTTGCTCTTAGGGATCTTAAGGGACTTTACCGGTAGCCTGCTACCCTGAACAACTGGGACACTTGGCACATGAAACGAGACCTCCCCTAGCATTTACCCACCCACCCTGACACATTGGCGTGGTCATTTCATTCCCACGAGCTATGGAATGCAAAATGTCACTCCTAACACCTTTCCACTACATGAAACTGAAGCATTTTAGAACAATGTGTTCCTTGCCACCATAGGCAAACAAAATTGATTTTAAATAAATCAAGGTAGGTATTTGTAGGTGGACTTGACATCCACCTATACATGCAAAGAAGATGTTCCTAGGTGTCACAGTTTGACGGAACAACCGGTCCAAAGTTTGACACCTTTTTTGTCTTAGGGCTCTTGAGAGATTGTCTGTGTTCAATATAACCGAGAATGACCATGAGGCTTTTCCACCGAAAAGACATCTCCCTTGGCATTTACCCACCCACCTAGATGTGTTGGTACCATCCATTTGGCCCCAGGAGATGCCGAATGTAAAAATTCAGTCATAATACCTTTCTAGTAGATGAAAATTTAGTACAATAAAGGTGTTCTCACTTGATCCAATGTCTTGTAGGGCATCAATTGAGGCTGCCCTTACCGCTGCTATCAATTGTTAGCACTAAATGTGAAGAAATAAATGAGGGTTTGTCATTAAAACTCGTTATGAAATAGTAACATCATTAAAACAAATTAAAAATCATAGAAACATCATTAAAACTCATTATGAAATTGTAAGTAAAGGATATGTCATTGTGAACTAATCATGAAAACCTACCTTACTTTCCTTCCAAAGGCAACTTCATAAGGATTATACCTACCTCCATCATAGTAAAATCCTACATGAAAATGTAGTTGCACTATTTAGCTAAAATGAGTAGCTAAAATATAGAAGGTGAAATGAGGATAGCAAAGAAAAATAACATACCTTTCTGTCATTCCATTGATTCAATCCAATGAACCATCCAGGTCTGCTCTACTCTTTATTGTGTCGAGTATTACCTCATGGTCAGACTCACGAACCTTCCACAAGGTCCTATTCAATGGTCTACCCCATATTTGATCAAATGAACGCTTGATGCCACAACTTGAGGTTATAATAATGAAAAATCTTCTTATGTGTGTCAAAGTCCTCGAACAACCACACATCAGACTTCTTCACTAGGTACCTTCTAAGCCAGGTTCTAGTAACAACCACTGATCCTGTAGGGTACTCTATGTTTTCTCCATCTATAACAAGGGAATCTAATTTCTTTTTGCCTCAACACAATGACACAAATAATAATTCGTTCCTTCTTCATTATTTTGAGATGCAATAACTACATAAGCATGCCCTACATTGATACATGCATTCAGTTCGATGAATATAGTCAACAATACAAAAAAACTACAAAATAAGATGAAATATTGAATTTTATTAAATTTGAATGCTGATAATACCTAGTTGAACTAGATTTGAAACATGGTCAAAGTCAATCGATGATTCAATCTCTGTGAGTTGTAGTGTTGTCAGTAGTCGATACATGTCAATCGGGCTTAGGCTTCTTGTACACCAATCATCGACCCACTCCTTTGACTCACAATCATACTAAGCTTCATCTGTACATGAAGAACGAAAACATACCATCCGCCATGTATGAATACTCCATGAAGCTTCTAAAAGAGTGTAGCTCAATCGATCATGTCAATGTACAACAGTCCTCATATTTTACAATGTTAGTATCATCAACTAACCAAAAATATCTATGAATTGTAGACTTACCTTCATTACCTGAACCCATTGTAGCATTACACCATTCGACAATAGATCTCACATCTGTCAACTTTGCATTGTCTTTGTATTTCAACTCTTCTCGTGCTAATGCTATTTTGATACATGCTCCTACACCATCATGCTCACCCTTTCCATGCCTAGCCTCACAAAAATTCCACATATGTTGAACACCATTCATCTTATGCATCCTGCTCAACCAATAGAACATCCATGAGTTCTTGAATTGTGATGCACAATTATCTAACTATATGATATGCTGATGAAATGATATGCTCCTGCTAGCCAAATCATGTTAGAACATCTGAAAGCAACCTTGCATGAACTCCATAGAATGTGTGTGATCATCACTGGTATAAAAATGATATTCCCTCAAGATCTTCTTATCATCCTTTATACTATCTTTTGCATGAATTCTTGTCATCCTTTGTACTATCTTCTGCATGAATGATTGTTATTTACATAAATATAGTAACCTGCGTAGAGTTGTAATACTGTGATTGCACCTCATTCTGTGGTTGTAGTGTGTAGTTCTCTGCAAAGTCAACAATAGAAACAATGGTACCAAGTGGATATGTGTCCTTGCATAACTTGAATTGTAAGTCCAACCATCGAGCTCTATGGGTATGCCTTGCATACTCGTAAACTATATTATCTCAAAAAATAGAGATAAATTGATACACTAGAATCTTTTGAATGACCAATTCACACCTTTTTGCTTCTTTGCCATCTTTCAGACTATATGCCACTATCTTGTATTTGTCAAAACTTACTAGCTCATTTCCAATTGCATGTGTGTTCTCCATATATTAACAAATTGGCAAATGTTGCAACCCGCCACAATGATTACATGTGCCATTCAAGCATATGGAATAACTGACCATCTACTCTTTGGCATAAGATGCTCAATATGAAATCTCTTCAAGATCTAGGTGGACACTTTATAGTACACTCTTGTAAAACATCATTAGTATGCAAATCTACACACATATATCTATAAACATCATAATGATTAGAAAACTAAATATGTACTCTACAACAACAAGTTGTGTGTGTGTGATTTATTTTGACGTAAAAGGGCTTTACCATTTCAAAATACCTTTGACTAATTTTGACTTGAGGATACATCTCTTGAAATTTCTTGAAAAATTGTGTTTGAGTCTCATCCAAAAATGCTTTGGATGTGGCTCACGGTTTCGACAACCAATTCTCCTTCTTACAACATCTCTTGCATTAGGAGATACCCTTGTGTTATTTTTCTAAAATTCTTCAATAAGGGATCTCAAGGCTTCAACAACTTTGTTTTTCCGTGGGAGTCTCACAAAGAATGCCCGCAATTCATTGGTATTTGGGTCCTCAACTCTTTCACGTCTTCCAATGACTCTCATTAGAGTTTTTCTACTTATTTTCAATGCTTGACTTGTCTTTCTAATGAGGCGAGATTTCTTTGTTTTTTGGCTTACTATTGTCAATGTGATGACACGTCGTGTGGCATTACTATCCTTTGTGCGTGATGTGGAACCCACACTCTCATATGCACTCATTAGATTCCTTACAATTGATTTTTCACTTGAGGCATCCGATGTTCTTAGGCCAAGAATCTTCATAATGGGCATAAATTTTAGATTTCTCATCAATTCAACAAATAGTTGACATCTTTCGGTTCAATTTAAGTTCTCAAAGAATGATTTTCATATCTTATTGGCATATCTTTGGCAAGTACACTTGGGAATCTTATCCTGCACAGGCTTCAAAACATTCTTATCGATATCAATTAGAAACTTAGGCTTTTTATGCAAAATTCTAGGAGGCATTTTCGTTGGTAAAGTTGACTCAACATTAGGAATTTCTTCAATATTTACTTGAGATGGGATAGATGGTGTACCTTCAATTCGAGATGGAAAAGATGAAAAGGCTTGAAGTTGAGATGGAGAATATGGTGTATCTTCAACCTGACATGTGAATGATGGTGTGCCTCCAACTTGATAAGAGAATGAAGATGTACCTTCAACTTCACTTGTGAAAGATGGAGTGCCTCCAATCTAAAAAGAGAATGATGGTGTTCGTTCAACTTGACCTGTGAACGATGGAGTGCCTCCAACTTTGAGATTCAATTTCCTTGTTGAATGAAGGTTTTGCATTCTTTCCCTTTGTGTCATCAATTCCATCTCTCTCTTAGCTTGATTAGATGTGTCATGTTCCTCTTCAATTGGCAATGGTGGCATGTCTTCTTGTATGGTTGACAATTTTCTACTTTCACGAATTCGCCTCATTCTTTCTCTTTTCCTCTCTTTCTCAGCTTCACGCTCTTCTGATGTTAGAGTCTTTTCTCATTTCCTCAACATGATAATGATTTCTATATGCATCATGAATAAGACATGGATAAATTAGTCCATCTTGGTACAATAGAGTAAAGTAATCTCATACACAAATCTCAAAATATATAATCATATATAATTAAAGTGAATTTCACATGTTTCTTAATATATCTTCTCAAACACGCTTTCTTAACCTCCCATGGATACACCTACTCAAGACAAGATACAAGAAGTCACTAGAACTAAGGAGAGTTATGACAAGCACATTGTGATGGACCAACCATTCCAAATGGAGACTCACAAGGTAAAACTAGACCTACCTGCATGTTAAAGGATAGCTCAAATTCTTATATTGTAGGAGGTGAATTAGTTAGAATAGCTCATGAAGACAAGTATGAAGTCATCTCAAATTAGAAATCTATTGTTAATCAGGGTCATGGGAGTAATGGTCACAAAGGTAATTAAAAAAAACCAATGGATTTCATGACAAGGAACACAATGATGATGTTAGAAGCATAATGAATAATCAGCGTGATGATTGTTATGATATGAAAGGAAGCTAGGTGTGCGGAAACACTTCCTACTATAATCTATTAAGGGGAGGGATATGCAAATTCAACTTTATCCTATCTATTACAGCGATGTTAAACCATTAACATGAGATATTACAGCCAAACACAAGAACCAGAAAGTAGACAGAAGAAGAGAGACAAATATTTATGGTGGGGAAAACCCTTATCAGGTGAAAAACCCCACACTCAGAAACCTGCACAATGTATTAACAAATCTGAAAGAATGTTTACAATACACTTGCAATACAAGCTTCAATGGTCTTTGACACTCATGTTTGGAGTCAATCCAGCAGCATAACAATACTTGTAAACCTGTGATACAAACTCCATCTCCAAACACCTGTATATAAAGGAAATACAAGGCAATATTGGACCTATCTTGGAATGGGCGTCCAACATGGCATCTTGGACCAAAACCCACGCCTAGGTACACTTGGTTAACATTGTAGAATGTATCTAACACTTGTCCAGGGCTCCCATCCCAAAGAGGTTGCCTATTTCCAAAATGGGCTATGACAGATGCTCTTACGACACTTACGACTGTCATAGAATCTGTCATAGTGGTTACAACTTACAGTTGTAAGAGAATCTATCATACACATGCTATAAATAGCATATTCTCTTACAACATGTCATATTCCAGCTTGGGATGCCCAAATATGCCTTATTCAAAGATGCTTCATGACACGTCATCACCTGTCTTATAACCTTCTATTTACAACTCTTACATGTCATAGATTCGTCACAGGAATCTGTCATAACCGTTTCGGTCAAACATTCCTTACACAACTTGGAGGATGCCGACACATGGCAGAATATTCCTACCACTAAGTGGGATGCCTATCTCCTCACGTGAGGACAAAAATACAAGTTGACATAATCCATGTAGGATTGACACATCACCCTGCCACATCCCACAATATGACAATATGGATTTTTCAATTGTTTACAACATAGGCAATTAAATAATAAATACAAACATTACAAATGTAGAGAATTATCAAGGTTGAGACACCTTAATTCCCAACATTCTCCCACTTGTCGAACACCTTGTAAGAGCCAATAGAAAAATAGGATTTAACTGCTATAGGCCGAGAGGCCCATAGACTCTGAACACCATCTGAACTTCTCTATGCCCACTGGTTTCGCAATGCATCTACAACATTCTTCAAAGTATCTACCTTCTCCAAATTTACCTTTCCATCCTCAACCATGTCTCTCACAAAGTGAAACTAAACATCAATGTGCTTGGTTCTAGCATGGAAAGTTGGATTCTTTGCAAGGCAAATTACACTCTGACTGTCACAACTAATCGTGATCTAACCTGCATCAACACCAATATCGGAACATAATCTCCTAAGCCAAATGGGTTCCTTACAAGCATGAGTTGCTGCCATGTACTCAGCTTCTGTCGTGGACAAAGCAACAAAAGGTTGTCGCTTATTCATCCAACTAATAGCACCACCAAATAGTGTAAAAACATAAGCACTGGTGGATCTCCTGCTGTCAATGTCACCTGCCCAATCTAAATCCACAAATCCATGAATATCAATAGAATGTGGAGGTCCTAAAATATTACCATGATAGAAAATGGAATACTGGGAAGTACCCCTCAAATATCCGAACACTCGCTTAACTGCATCCCAATGAACCCATCCATGATTAGCCATAAATCAACTACGGACTCCCACTACTTGGGCAATGTCTAGTCTTGTGCAGACCATAGCATACATCAAACTGCCAACAACACTAGCATAAGGTACTCTGTTCATGTCCTCCACCTCACTAGGAGATTTTGGACAATCCTCAACAGACAACTTTTTCCCCAAAGAAGCGGGAACACACAATGGTCTGCAATCTGCCATGCTGAATCTGTCCAACATGGTCTTCACATACTTACTCTAGCTTAACCAAAGTTTTCTGTTGGTTCTTTTTCTTCTGATTTCCATTCCTAAAATGTACATGGCTGCCCCTAAATCTTTCATTTCAAATTGTGCTGACAACTGAGATTTAAAATCAGAAATCATATTCTTTCCCTTCCCAATGAGCAACATATCATCAACATACAATGCAACAATGAGAATACGATCACCATCAAATTTATAATACACACAGTGATCCGATTTTGATCTCACAAATCTAATTGACAACACAAAGGCATCAAACTTCAAATACCATCTCCTAGGGGATTGCTTCAAACCATACAGAGACTTTTTAAGTTTGCAAACCAAATTTTCTTTACCTTTCACCATGTAATGCTCTGGCTATGACATGTAGATTTCTTCCTCCAAGTCACCATGAAGGAAAGTTGTCTTCACATCTATCTGTTCTACCTCCAAGTCATAAGCTGCTACGAGTGACAACAAAAATTGAATGGATGTCAGCTTTGCAACGAGAGAGAAGATCTCACCATAATCTATACCCTCCACTTGTGAATACCCCTTTGCAACCAATCTGGCCTTATACTTCTCAACATTGCCATTTGTACCAATTTTCTTCTTGAACACCCATTTGCATCCAACAGGTTTCCATCCAAGAGGCAAAGGCACCAAGTCCCAAGTTTGATTCTTATCCAAAGAAGCCATTTCTTCCTCCATGGCCTCCTTCCAGGAACCTGCATCCTTCATATCCAAAGCCTCTAATACAGTTCTAGGTTCATCATTGTTAGTAAGAAAAGCATAAGCACAACTAGAATCAAGCAATGTAAAACGAAACCTTTCAGGTTGCTTTCTTATCCGTGTAGACCTTCTCAAGAGCTGAGGTTGAGGTTCAGCTTCTTCATCTGAGCTTTCAGAGTTGCTAGAGCTCTCCTCATCATCAGGTCCAACATTGTCTTTCTATTTAGTCTTCTCAGGGGTGAGAGGAAACTGAACAACATCCTCTTTCTTTTCTTTTTCTTCTGGCTACAAAATAGTGGAAGAAGATGTAAGCTCTCTGAAGATGACACTTCTGCTATACAACACTTTGTTAGCCACGGGGTCCCAAAGCTTGTATCCTTTCACACCAACACCATAGCCAATGAAGATACACTTAACAGCTTTGTTCTCCAACTTTGACCGCTTCTCCCTAGGCATATGTGCATATGGCTCACAACCAAAAACACGAAGATGCCTTATTGAAGGCTTTCTACCAGACCACACCACCATGGGTGTCTTTCCAACAAGAGCTAATGTAGGAGATCTATTTACCAGATAGCAAGCAGTGGCAACAGCTTCAGCCCAAAACTTTTGTTCTAGACCAGCTCCACTAAGCATACTCCTAGCCTTCTCCATCAGTGTCATGTTCATCCTCTCTGCAACTCCATTTTGTTGCGGGGTGTATGGAGTTGTCTTGTGCCTTTCAATCTCAAGTTCGTTGCAATACTTATTGAATTCTGTAGAACAGAACTCACCACCATTGTCAGTTCTCAAACATTTAATCTTTTTGCCAGTCTGGTTTTCAACAAAGGCTTTAAACTCCTTAAACTTGCTATAGACTTCAGATTTGCTTCTGAGAAAATAAATCCATGTCCTTCTACTATAATCATCTATAAAAGATACAAAGTATACAGATTTTGATAACGAAGGAACATTAACAGGACCAAACACATCAGAATGAATAAGGTCCAACACACTAGAAGACTTATGAGAACTCGAGTAAAACTAAACACGGTTTTGTTTTCCATAAATGCAATGTTCACAAAAGTTAAACTCAAGATTACAATCATCTAACCCCTCAACAAGGTTCTTATTTTCAGGGTACACAGACCCTTCTCACCAATGTGGCCAAATCTCTTATGCCATAACATTGTCTTTTCTGTAGGAAGTTTAACTTCCAATGCACGATTACAACCATCAAGACTAGAAACAACAGATTTCTTCACTACTCGTTCAGATGGTGGGGATGAAGTGACTGCTACCCTCTTCCTCAAGTCAGAAGAACTATTGCATTGTGAAATGCATGCCTCCAGCTGAAATAGAGTACCTCTCCTAGTACCCTTAGCAAGCACCATTGCTCCTCTAGTCATCTTACATCCTTCTTTCGAAAAGACAACCTACACACCTACATCATTCAAACTACTTACAGAAAGCAGGTTCTGTGCTAAGCCTGGGATGTGCATAACCCCAGAGATCCCCTTCACTCGACCATCAGGGAATCAGATAGAGACTCTTCCACGACCAACGATCTTTAGATGAGAGTCGTCACCCAGATACACCTTTCCACCATCAAACTCCTCATACTTAGTGAACCAGTATTGATGCGAGGTCATGTGGAATGATGCACCAGAGTCAATTAGCCACACATCATCAGATGCATGGGTTGCCAAGGCTGCCATGAAAGCATCACCGTCATCTTGTGATTTGTCAGAATCTGAATCAGGAGCTTTCTTCTTTTTCTTCTTCTCCTCTTTGCATTTGTTTCGAAAATGCCTGGTCTTGCCACAGTTCCAACAAAGAGCCTTGGACTTTCTAGGAGATTTGGATCTCCCACGGGATTTGGATCTACCCTTCTTAGCTTTCTTGTCCTTCTTCCTCCCTTTCTCCTTGGGTCTTCCACGAAATGCAAGGGCCTCTTTGGCTGCCTCAGAAGACTTTCTTCGCATCTCTTCAGACAACAGCGAAGAAACCACCTCTTCCATTTTGAATGTGGATGTAGTGCTTCTGATTTCCATGACAAGATGATCCCATGTGTCTGGTAGAGAACAAAGCAGGGTCATACACTGATCCTCCTCCTCCATCTTTATACCAATAGATGTTAATTGTGCAACCAGCATGTTGAAAGCATTCATATGCTCAACAATGGATTCTCCGTCTTCCATTCGAAGGGAATACAACTTATTTCTCAGGAAAAGTTTATTGACTAGGGATTTGGCTTGATACACATCCTCCAACTTCTTCCAAAGGAGTTTTGCAGTACTCTCCTCATGGACATTTAACAACACAAAATCGACAAGACTAAGTCTTATGAGACCCTTAGCCTTCTGATCCTTGAGATCCTAATCAGCTTGTGACATTGCAGCTGGTTTAGTTCTGTTCACACTATCTCAAAGGTCTCAGTCAACTAACATGTCTTCCATCTTGAGCTTCCACAGCTTGAAATTACTGCCATTGAACTTGTCTACTTCAAACCTTCCTGATGTGCCTGCCATCTCCTTGCTGTAATAAGATATAGAATGCTCTACACAGACTCCCACTTAACCTAAGATTAGCTCAAAAAAGCCCTACCCTACAACTAGGGCCAAAGGTGATCAAGCTCTGATACCAACTGAAAGGAAGCTAGGTGTGCAGAAATACTTCCTACACTAATCTATTAAGGAGAGGGCTATGCAAATTCAACTTTATCCTAACTATTACAACGATGTTAAACCATTAACATGAGATATTGTAGCAAAACACAAGAACCAGAAAGTAGACAGAAGAAGAGAGACAAAGATTTACGGTGGGGAAAACCCTTATCAGGTGAAAAACCCCACACTCAGAAACCTGCACAATGTATTAACAAATCTGAAAGAATGTTTACAATACACTTGCAATAGAAGCTTCAATGGTCTTCGACACTCGTGTCTGGAGTCAATCTAGCAGCATAACAGTACCTGTAAACCTGTGATACAAACTCCATCTCCAAGCACCTGTATATAAAGGAAATACAAGGCAATATTGGACCTATCTTGGAATGGGCGTCCAACATGGCATCTTGGACCAAAACCCACGCCTAGGGACACTTGGTCAACATTGAAGAATGTGTCTGACACTTGTCCACAGCTCCCATCCCAAAGAGGTTTCCTATTTCCAAAATGGGCTATGACAGATGCTCTTACGACACTTACAACCATCATAGAATTTGTCATAGCGGTTACAACTTACAGCTGTAAGAGAATCTGTCATACGCATGCTATAAATAGCATATTCTCTTACAACATGTCATATTCCACCTTGGGGCACCCAAATATTCCTTATTCAAAGATGCTTCATGACACATGTCATCACCTGTCTTATAACCTTCTATTTACGACTCTTACATGTCATAGATTCGTCATAGGAATCCGTCATAACTGTTTCGGTCAAACATTCCTTACACAACTTGGAGGATGCTGACACATGGCAGAATATTCCTACCACTAAGTGGGATGCCTATCTCCTCATGTGAGGACAAAAATACAAGTTGACATAATCCATGTAGGATTGACACATCACCGTGCCACATCCCACAATATGACAATATGGATTTTTCAATTATTTACAACATTGGCAATTAAATAATAAATACAAACATTACAAATGTAGAGAATTATCAAGGTTGAGACACCTTAATTCCCAACATGATAAACAAGCTAAGTATGGTGTACTGTTGGAAGGACTACAAGTGTTGAATTATCACAATCAATGAATACAAATCAATCAATTGGCAGTAAAGAAGACATTGAGTATGATGGCACACCTAGCCCCAATGATGAGCATGAGTTGAATGGTTTATATGTCACTATTGAGAGTGGAAATGAAGAGAGATTTTATGATAATGTTTGTCTAATAAATGACTCCAAACTTGTTGATTTTGACATGATTAAATTATTGGTAGCATATGCAGGATGATGAAAAGACTAAAGAGCATAACTGTAAGTTGTGCTGTCATTGATGGCAACAAAGCTCAAAGGCACAACTGTGTTGGTCCAAATAAGGTGTACAGATATAGTTAGGCTGGAAAGTATAATACACTAAGTGTTGTTCCAGAAAAGTTGCTAAGTGTGATATGGACTTAGGACAACAAAGAATAGAGATGTAGTCATGTTGATCCGAAAAAGAACATTGCACCAATCACTCTGCAAATTTGTCTAAGTACTAGTATACTATCTTTAATGTTCAGGGAACCAACTTTTTGGTCCGCATTCCTCTGCTATGAAACATTTTGTTGTGCAATTGTAATTTATTGTTGGTACATATTCATGGAGTCCAAATCTAAAGTTTTAGGTCTTGAAGTCCTCCGGAGTCAAAGGAAGAGTTGACATAGTACCAGACTCAGTATTGGCAGTACAATGACAGTGCTAGTGACAGATTGGAATGCTCCGCATTCCACTGCAGATGACTATCTTTCTTTGCGGAGTTAAGGATAAGGTTATAGATTTCTGAAGTATGTATGATCCAAGTGGTAGGCATTTTGGAGGTTTGCACGTCGATTTGTGAACTAATAGTTAGTTCATGCTATTGTTGCTTCACCAGTGGACCTAACCTGAAGGTGTTAGTGTTGTGCAGAGCTATGAGATGTATGAAATAATGTCATGGGAGTTTTTATAGGTTGTGCCGAAGTATATAAATGTGCTACATGCTTTGGTTCTCTCTGCAAAGCATACTGGATTGTGTTTTGGGCTGACAAGACAGGGAGTCACACAGTACATGTATTGTGCCGATCTAATTAATGTTTCTTCTTAATGTGGTATATATATGTATATTAAATTCTTATGCAGATGTGTGTGTTGTGAAGAGAGAAAGTGCATGGAGGTAAGCGAGGTCTGATGCAGAGAGAGAGACAAGTTGAGTTTGTCGTGAAGATGAAGTGTGTAAAGTCAGTACTCTGAGCTTCAGTGGAACTATATCTCTAGCATAAGTTAGATGCACTATTAACAGTTCATTTTGGTAGTGAGCCATCCTTTCTTCTATCTCTTTCTATTTCAAAATAGTGAGTCCTTAGGTAGTGAGCCACCCGCAGTGAGCATTCTCTATTATGAATAGTGAGTCCTTTTGGTAGTGAGCCTAATTGTAATCAGTATTGTTATTCATATATATATGTGAGCTAATCCTCATCGCGGTTTTTCCCTTTTTGGGTTTTCCACGTAAAAATCTAGTGTTCATGTGTTATGTGTTTTACTGGTTGAACTCATGCTTTCCTTTCTTACTGCAATTTAAATGTGGTGTGTGGAATAAATGTTTAAATACTTAAGTGGTTTTAGAGAATACTGCTTCACCCCCCTCTAAGTATTTTGAGTGTTCAACATAGATTAGAAGTGAAACGTGTAATGACGGTCTAGGCCTAGATGTTCTTGATGACATAGATGAGCACATGTTGATTTTTGATCTCATATTCTACCATGATCAAACTCTTAAAGTTTTAACTCTTTTGTGTAATCCTAACTATGGTGCAATCTTCAAAAGTTAGGAGAATGTCCTTGGTTTGACTAGCAATGATGTGACAATTGGTCTAAGTGGTAAGACACTAATCAAGACTCCTTACCTTCAATAGATATGTTTGAAATGTTAAGAGATAAAATACTAACTAACATTAGAAACTAGCTTTATGATGTAATACTTGAAGAAAATCATGGTGAACATGTAAAGAGCATCAATTATAGTTTGAATTAGCTATTCAAGATAGCCAAGGGGTGAAATCATCAAAAAAGGAGTAATTTTAAGGCTAATTATGATGACAAATTTGTTGGTGATCTTTTCACTAAGTTTTATGATGATAAAAAGACTAAAATATAGAGTTTATTGTAGCCTTACCAGTTTGATTTCTTGGAGAAACCTAGAGATGGCAGTCCAAAAAATTAAGAGGGTACTTGAAAACAACAAAAAACTTATCTAGTATACGTCCAATAAATGAAACTCAAACAAATTTTTTAGAGGTAAATGGCCAAGAGGATGATAGTGACAACTCAGTGTACTATATGAGAACCAAATATATCAGATTTGTAGCATCAATAGCACTATATTTTAAATGTTGATACAATTGGTTACATTAGAGAGAATGATGATAATACTTTGTTATAGGGAGGTATCAATGACATAGTTCAAATTGAGAGAGTACAAAAGAGTCTTGAATGGCATGATGTTGTTTCTTAAGGTCATGGTTCACTTCCACATTGATAAGAAGAAGAATTAGGGATGTGTACTTATAATTTTGACAATGTTTACAATTCTTTGGGGTTAACTAATAAAGATACAACAAATTCATATATATATCATATTTTAATGATTTTAATTCTATTAATGTACATAATGATGACTTTTATAACTTAGATAGTTCCACGTTTAGTGATTGCGAGTGTTCTAAAGAACATAAAGTGAAGTAAACAAATACATAAAGAACATACCTTAGAATTTGACATTCGAGTTGACCAATCCTCCAAAATTTGGCTTCAAAATCCTCAAAAAATTGATCTTTTTGGCAAGTTCCTTTGTATTCAATATTGAATTCTATGTAACTCTAATAGGATTAGTGAAATTTATGAGGAAAACAAACATATATCATCAAATTCAATCTAAATACATGAAAATTAGCTTTGAAACAATATGAAACATGAAACTTTCATTTTAAATAATCAAATTTTGTCCAAAAACATGCAAAAGTAGTTTTTATACACTGAAAAAATAAAAAAAAGGTGGTGGATTGATCAAACAATAATTCTTAAAATGCCAAACACCATGAAAAAGCATTTCCTTATCTGATAGCATGCATGAAAAGAAGGGAATAACAGACATGTGGCATCTGAATCACGGATTCCACATGTTTTTTTACTATTTTTTGGCTTCCCAAAATGCGCTAGCATTATAACACGAGCGTGTTTTGAAAAGCATGGAAACTTTATATGTGCTTTCATGCATGGAAACTTATAAGTGTTTTAAGTGTTTAAAGAGGGGAGGGAGAGAGAGATCGAGATAGAGAGATTGCTTTTGACATGGGACCCTAAACCATAAACCTAAGCAACCCTAAACCTCTATCTCCCTATTTCTACCTAATCTCCATATCTCTATCATCCCTCTACCTCTCAATCTCTCTCCCTATGTCTCTGGCCATGTCCCTCACTCTCTATCTCCCTATCTCTCCCCTCAGTCTCCTCTATATCTCCTTATCGGTCCTCTCTCTCTCTAAACCCTAAACCCTAGACCTTTAAACCTTAACCCCTAACCCCTAAACCATAAACACTAAACTCTAAATAATGGCCCTAAACCTTAACCCCTAAACCCTAAACCCCAAACCCCTAAGTTCCATAAACCCTAAACCCAAGAAACCATAAACCTCTATCTCCCTATAATCCCTCCAACTCTCAATCTCTCTCCCTATGTCTCTGGCCATGTCCCTCACTCTCTCTCTCCCTATCTCTCCCCTTGGTCTCCTCCATATCTCCCTATCGGTCCTCTCTCTCTCTAAACCCTAAACCCTAAACCTCTAAACCTTAACCCTAACCCCTAAACCGTAAATAATGCCCCTAAACCCTAAACCCAAGAAACCCCAAACCTCTATCTCCCTATCTCTCCCCTATCTCCCTATCTCTATCATCCCTCTACCTCTCAATCTCTCTTCCTATGTCTCTAGCCATGTCCCTCACTCTCTATCTTCCTATCTCTCCCCTTGGTCTCCTCTATATCTCCCTATCAGTCTTGTCTCTCTCTAAACCCTAAACCCTATACCTCTATACCTTAACCCCTAACCATAAACCATAAACCCTAAATAATGCCCCTAAACCTTAACCCCTAACCCTAAACCCTAGAGCAACCATAAACCTCTAAACGCTAAACCCCAAACCCCTAAACCCTAAACCCTAAACCCTAAACACAAGCAACTCTAAACCTCTATTTCTCCCCTATCTCCCTATCTCTATCATCCCTCTACCTCTCAATCTCTCTCCCTATCTCTCTACCCATGTCCCTCACTCTCTATCTCCCTATCTCTCCCCTCGGTCTCCTTTATATCTCCCTATCGATCCTCTCTCTCTGTAAACCCTAAACCTCTAAATCTTAAACCCTAACCCCTAAACCATAAAAGATAAACCCTAAATAATGCCCCTAAACTCTAACCCCTAACCCCTAAACCCTAAACCCGAGCAACCCTAAACCCATAAACCCCAAACCCATAAACCCTAAACCATAAACCCAAGCAACACTAATACTCTATCTTCCTATCTCTCCCCTATCTCCCTATCTTTGTTGTCCCTCTACCTCTCAATCTCTCTCCCTATGTCTCTGGCCATGTCTCTCACTCTATCTCCCTATCTCTCCCCTTGATCTCCACTATATCTCCCTATTAGTCCTCTCTCTCTAAACCCTAAACCCTAAACCTCTAAACTCTAAACCTTAACCCCTATACCATAAACCCTAAATAATTCCCTTAACCCCTAAACCCTAAACCCCAAACCTTTAAACCCTAAACCCTAAACCCAAGCAACCCTAAACCTCTATCTCCCTATCTCTCCCCTATCTCCCTATATTTATCATCCCTCTACCTCTCAATCTCTCTCCTTATGTCTCTGGCCATGTCCCTCACTCCCTATATCCCTATCTCTCCCCTTGGTCTCCTCTATATCTCCCTATTGGTCCTCTCTATAAACCCTAAACCCTAAACCTCTAAACCTTAACCATAAACCCTAAATAATGCCCTTAAACTCTAACCCCTAAACCCTAAACTCGAGCAACCCTAAACCCCTATCTCCCTATCTCTCCCTTATCTCCCTATTTTTATTGTCCCTCTACCTCTTAATCTCTCTCCCTAGTTCCCCTAAACCCTAAACTGGAAAAACCCTAAACCCTAATCCCTAAACCCATAAACCCTAAACCCAAGCAACCCTAAATCTTTAAATCTTCCTATCTCTACCCTATCTCCCTATCTCTATCTTCCCTCTACCTCTCAATCTCTCTCCCTATGTCTTTGAACATGTCACTCAATCTTTATCTCCCTATCTCTCCCCTCTGTCTCCTCTATATCTCTCCCAATCTCTATCAGTCCTCTCTCTATCTCTCTCTAAACCCTAAACTCTAAACCCATAAACCCTAAACTTGAGCAACGCTAAACCCCTAAACCCTAAATAATTTGCCTAAACCCTAACCCCTAACCCCTAAACCCTAAACTTGATCAACCCTAAACTCATAAGCCCTAAATAATGCCCCTAAACATTGACCCCTAAACCCTAAACCTGAGCAACCCTAAACCCTAAGTTACCCTAAATAATTCCCCTAAACCCAACCCTTAAAACCTAAAATTGAGCAACCCTAAACTCATAAACCCTAAATAATGCCCTTAAACCCTAACCCCTAAACTCGAGCAACCATAAACCTCTATCTAGATCTCTCCCTTATCTCCCTATCTCTATCATCCCTCTACCTCTCAAACTCTCTCCCTATCTCTCTGGACATCTCGCTCACGGTTCTGTATCTCCCTATCTCTCCCCTATGTCTCCTCTATCTCTCCCTATTTGTCTCCTCTCTCTCTACCTATCTATCTCTCCCTATCTCCCTATCTCTTGCCTCTCTCTCTCTCTCATATCATTCCTCTATCTCCTTATCTCTCCCCTCTATCTCTCCCTGTCCCTTGTCAATGAAGGACATGAAAACAAGAAAACTAGGGCTCTCTTTCTATCTCTCTCCCTCTCTCTCCCCCTATCACCCTATCTCTCCCCTCTCTCTCCCCTTTATCTTCACCCTCTCTCTCTCTTCCTCCCTCTCCCTCTCCCTTATCGACAAAGAACATGGAAACAAGAAAACTAAGACATGCAAAGAGTGATGAGGATATAAATTAGGAGGATGAAATAGAAAAAAGATAAAATGAAAGTTCATCCAAGATGGGAAGAATGATGAGAGGAGAGGTGTAAAATAGTAAAATAGGGAAAAATTGGTGGGATCTAAAGGGAAATTGGAAAGGAAAAGAAAAACTAGGAAAGCTAGGAAAAGGGATCTAAAGTGACATGTTTTATCAAAGCATAACGCGAGTGCATTATATTATGCTTTGCCTTGGTAATTTCCAAGCCTTTGGCTTGGATTTGCCTTAGGATTCCAACCCAAAGGCTTGGACTGTGTTTAGGTCGTCCAAGGATGTGTTTTTCCAAATTCTAACAAAATTCACGTAATCTGGAGCGTGCTCCCCATCAGGATTGCACTTTTTTCAATGAAAAGTAAAAAAAATACCACCATCATCTTAAGCTCTCTGTTAGCTATCTAACCATATAATTTTTTTCACGTTTTGAGTATGTTAAGGATTTCATCTTTAATTTCTTTTGTTAGTGTATTCGTTTTTTATCACAAACTAGTGTCTAGTATTTTTGACTTTTTTTTAACCGTTCATCAAATTTTCAAATAAATTACATTTTTAGAAAGTAGACTCCATTCTACACGTATTAAAAAAAATTGATTTTTGATTAATTTTCAAAAAATTTAGGGGGGAGCACGCTTAATTTTCTATTTTTCAGGATGTGTCCACTTTGAAAATTAGTAAAAAATCAATTATTCATGAAAAAATTATCAGAAAAATTAGGGATAAACTACATTGTGTTAGCTAATTTCTCACTGAAGTAATTTTTGAATTACTAAAAAAAAGTTAACATTTTAGGGGGAGCACACTGGACGCTATGTTATGTTGTTTTGAGAAAAACATGACCAATTTGTGTGCTCCCCCTTTTTGAACCCCTTAATCTCAACCATTTTTGAAAAAAATTAGTAGTTTAGAAACTAGATTCAGAGCACTGCGACTCTTGTTTTTGTTGTATCTTCAAATTTTGAGTGTAACTATCTTCAATTTCTCATCTAACATCAATCTTTCCTGATTTTAAAAAAAAGTGGCATCTTAAGACCCTCTTTTGGTCCCTCATCTTTGTGCATTTACCCTCTCTTGCCTTCTCTCTTTCCATTTCCTTGTTCCTCTCTCTCTCTCTATTCCTTAAGAAAATGATGTGTTGCCTATTTAGCATAACTCCCCATAGACACGTGTCATCTTTGGATTGTTGGAATGAACTGGTTGATCAAATCTCTCTCTCTCTCTCTCTATATATATATATATATATCTTTGGATTGTTGGAATGAACTGGTTGATCAAATCTCTCTCTCTCTCTCTCTCTCTCTCTCTCTTTCTATATATATATATATATTTCTCCATCCTCCTCTTGCTATATCTCTCTATCTCTCTATCTAGCTTCTTATAAATTAATTTAAGTAGTATTATATTAAAAAATATATTATATTATATTTATATGTAATAATTTATATCCTATTGAATATAATATATAATAATAAATATAACTATAATATTGATTTTATGTGTAAAATTAATATATGATTAAATAATGAATATATATAAATATTATATATATAATATTTAATTAAACTGTAATAATAAATATATAAAATTGTTTTTTTTTTTTTTGCTACGTAATCAGAGATATTATTATATTAATAAAAAATCAGTTACAGTCCATAGCCCTTCCATGGCTGGCAAAAAAGTTTGAAACCATTTCCTTCCTAGCCTATAAACATCAACCAGATGACCATGCAGGGTCGGAGATATGGATAAGTATGCCAGACTAAAACCTATACTAGAACCACGATTAGCTTCTACAGACTTACAGTTTCCATAGACCAAAAAGAAAATCATACTATTAAAACCCCTATATGACTTAACTAGCACACTCTGTCATCTTCCTCTTGAACTCTTCCATCCACTGGAAGTTCGCGGTCTCCACCAGCCCCAGCAGTCTCCTAATGAAATCTATTGCTATTGTAGCCTGGTCCTTCAGCACTATCAGGTCAAAGCCCTTGACATCCAAGATGAAGGGATAAACTTTGATTACTGCCCCAGGATCCTCCATGAGTTTCTAGTCCTTAGGGCGAGGAACACTAACTCCTAGGCGAGCATACTGCAAAGTCTTCCCCAATTCTCCGAGGTGCTCAAGATAGAACAATGCTTGCATTATTGTTTCCGCCTCTGCCTTTGCCAGCTCCATCTCCATCAGCATAGCCAGGACCCACGAGGAGATATCCGTATCCACATGGTAACGCTCGTCATTTTCCAGGAATGCCTTCCCCAGTAGCAATTTCACCGCTTCCATCAGCAACCCATCCGACCGTCTCAACATCCTCTGCAGGCGAAGATCCGTTCTGCCACCCAAGAAAGCCATTTGTCACTTGGAGCTAACCAACCGAATGGGAGTGTCCATCCCTCCACAGCGTATGGCAAAGGCTGAGATAATTACGGCAAAGTGGGACGACATTTGCATAAATGGAGGTAGAATTTGTAGAGCTCTGGAGACCGCCTTCCTTATTAGCCTTACGCTGAAGGATCTCGAAGGCATTCGCCGCAATGATAACTCTGCACTACACTAAATGACATCCCTGCGAGCTCTTAATTGCCAACTCCCATTGGCTCGTGTCGTTGCGGATCGGCACTCTATAATGAGTGCCTTGGCCTTTCCACCCATGATGGTGTGGCAAGGCTCCCTCCCTACCTCCCACAAGCCTATCTCACCCTAAGGGTCCTTCCATATGGAAAATTTCTCTGATGGTGATCCCGTCTGCCCCACAATTCGATAAACTATCTGCTTCAAGGTTTCCTTCCCTCAATATATGGTTGAATGTGACTCTGTGAAAACCTTCTACCAGCTCTAGAGCTTGATCTAGAATAGCTTGCAATCTCCAATTGACTAATTTCTTACACCTCAAACCATTGATGACTAACATTGAATCCCCTTCGATTTCGAGGTTTCTAATATTAAGGTCCCTACACAGCTGCACGCCAAGGAGTAACGCCTGTAAATCTGCTTCATTATTGGTGCCCCGTCTAAGAGGGGCGGCTATCTTGCCCACCGCTTCTCCTTTTGCATTCCTAATAATACAACCTGCCCCTGACGGGCCCAGATTACCTCGAGAGGCACTGTCGAAATTCAATTTTAACCATCCGATCTCAGGGGGAGACCATCTAATATTCTCTCTGGCTCTTTTTGTATTGCTACCTCCCTC
This sequence comes from Cunninghamia lanceolata, assembly GCA_027924645.1. Lineage (NCBI taxonomy): Eukaryota > Viridiplantae > Streptophyta > Pinopsida > Cupressales > Cupressaceae > Cunninghamia > Cunninghamia lanceolata. The sequence goes on from BSBN01001646.1 coordinate 24,378, forward strand.
TCCCATCTGAGAAGCCGGGGTGAGCCCCTTCCAACTTTTAACCATCTTTGCATCCCAACATGTAAATACGAGGTGAGCTGGGTCTCGGTCTGTGAGTCTGGAGTTGACCACTTCTACTAAACTAGCTTCTATTTTATTAATGAGAGAGACCAATGCATTTCCTTATCTTGAAAGATTCTTCTATTTCGTTCTTTCCAAATTTCCCAAATCAGGATGGAAGGAGCTGCAATCCAAAGACCTCCAAACATCGCTTTCTGCTGTAGCATGGGCCATGCTATCAGCCATTCCATCAGATTTCTGGAGCAACTGACTTCCACTTAAACTTGTTGCACAGCCACTGCCAAACTCTTCCCGTGAAGGGACAATGCAGAAACAAGTGATCTCCATCTTCCTCTGCTTTGCCGCACAACGAACATCTCGAAGGCCCCTTAAAGCCCATCCTTCTCAGCCTATCTGCTGTTAAAGCCTTGGCCTGAGTAGCAATCCACAGAAACACACCTGCCTTCGGAAGGCATTGTTTATGCCAACAAAGCTTAGTTGGATTCAAGCCTAAGGGCTCATTCAGGACTGCTAAGGCCTTGTATCCTTCCTTTACCGAGTACTCCCCAGAAGCAGAGGCATTCCATCGGAGTCTATCCCTGCCTCTTCTGAACCTTATGTTGTGCTTGGACATCTCATCATCGAACCTAGAAATCAGGTCATCCTCAAATCCCAACCCCCGGATACTTTTCCAAGTAGGAGGATCTCTGTTATCTTGAGGGAAGGATAAATAATTACAGACTTTCTCTCCCCACTCCTGTTTGGTAGCAATCATTACAGGGGCCAATTCTTCATACCTTGCTAGAGCTTGGATCCCTTCCCAAGAGTCCTCCCAGAACCTGGCTTCCCGGCCATCCTTGATTTCCCAGGTGAGGTGATCTCGAATTAAATTTATGCTCTTCTTAATAAAGTTCCAAATCCTAGAGCCGTCTAGTAACTGTCTGGAAGAGAAAATACTGAGCTCTTCCCTGTCTAAGTTTTTGTTCCTTAACAACCTAACCCATTTGAGGTTGGGTTTATTATGAATAAACCAGGCTAGCTTTGCCCCAAGAGCTTGATTTTGCCTTAAAAGGTCTTTCACCCCTGCCCCATCTTTTGCTTTATGTTCGCATACTTGTTTCCAATTAACCAGTGGGAATTTAAACTGATCCGAAGGTCCTTTCCAAAAGAAGTTCCTCATCAATTGGTTAAGTTCTTTATAGATTTTACTTGTCAAAGGCACACAAGACAACATATAGATAGGGATAGCTACTAGAACTGTTTTGATGAGAGTCAATCTCCCTGCCCACGAAAGCCACTTGCTCTTCCACGATTCTAGTCTAGCCTTTATCCTTTCCAAAAGAGGGTCCCAAGAATTGCCAAGGAGGATCCCTTTTACTAAAGGCAGCCCAAGATATTTGCAAGGTAGGGAGGCTTTCCCGAAGGACAGAATTCAAAGGATTCTCTCTTCTCTTCCAGGGGGGTATTGAAGAAAAACACCTCTGATTTCACTTGGCTGACTTCCTGCTCGGATGCTTTGGAGTAAGAGTCCAGTATCCTTTTGAACCTTAGTGCCTCCCCTTCCTGAGCCATCCCAAATAAAAGGGTATCATCAGCAAATTGTTGATGAGAGAACCTTGGCATATCTCATGTGATTTGAATGCCTCTGATTAAACCCTCTGACAAGCGTTTGACAAGAATCTTCCCAAAGCGTCAGCCATAATAATGAAAAGGAAGGAGAAATAGGGTCTCCCTGCCTAAGTCCTCTTGAGGTGTTGAAGAAGCCTTCCAGTGAGCCGTTTAAAAGAATTGAGAACCTGGGGCTTGATATCCACTCAAACATCCAATTTATCTATTCTTGCTGAAATCCAAAGGCCTCTAAAATTTTGCACAGGAATCACCAATTTACTTTATCATAAGCCTTTCGGATATCCAATTTAACCAGCATTGAGGAAAATTGTTCTTTTGAACCAAGTGAATAGCTTCTTGGGCAATTATTACCCCATCCAGAATAGACCTTTCCAGGACAAAACCTGTCTGCTCTTCCGATATAATATCCGGAAGGATTTTTTTGACTTTGTTTGCAACTGCTTTAGCCAAAATTTTGTAGACCACATTACATAGTGAAATTGGTCTGAAATCTTTGAATGACTCTGGCTTAACTTTCTTAGGGATCAAAACAAGAAAGGTGTTTCCAATCTCTTTTAGAACCTTCCCCTCCTTCCTAGCCTCCTCATAGGCTACTGTGAGATCTTTTCCAATAAAATTCCAACATTTCTGAAAGAACACTACTGGGAATCTGTCAGGTCTAGGAGCCTTGTCCGGTCCAAGTTGAAAGAGAGCTTCTTTGATTTTCTCTTCAGAAAATTTACTGTTTAGCATCAAATTTTGATCTTCAGTTACTAACTTTGGGATGAATCTTAAGAATTCTTGTTGCACCTGAAGGGCTGATCCCTTTTCTTCATTCAAGAGATTCTGAAAAAAATCAACCGCTGCTATTGCAATCTCCTCAGGAATATCTGTTATCCTACCCTCCTTTGTTTTGATAGAGGAGATTCTGTTGATCTCTCTACACACCTTTGTTGAATTATGAAAAAAATTTGTGTTAGAATCACCACCCTTCAGCCACACCTCCCTGGATTTCTGTCTTGGACAGAAGACTTCTTCCTTTGCCAAGATGTCTTCAAGTTTACTCATCAGATCCTTTTCTTTAAGAAAAGAGTCGTTATCCATGCCTTCTTTTATGATTTTCTCATTTAAAAAATGAATTTATGTCTCTACCTGTCTCTTGGTATCGAAAATGTTCTTAAAATGATCCTTATTCCACTGTCTCAAATTTGCTTTGATGAGTTTCAATTTGGTTACTATATTGAAAAGACCAACTCCCTTAGGGTTGCAAGTCTTCCACCAATCCTCAATTAGGGACAGGAGTGAAGGGTCCTTAAACCACATATTTTCAAATTTAAAAGGACATCTTATTGGTCTTCTCTCACCCTGTATTTCTAGACTTATTGGGAAGTGATCCGACCCTGAATCCAGTAGAATCTTGCTGTCCAGGCTGAAGGGGAATTGACTCAAATCCCCTTTAATAAAAAACCTGTCTAATTTTTCTGCAATGTTACAAAAGCCCAATTTTCTATTGTTCCAAGTATAATTCCCGTTACCCAGCTGTATTTGTAATAAATCATTTCTGTCAACAAAGGCTTCAAAATCTTTCTGCGATTGGAGTTTCCTTCCCACCCCTCCTAACTTGTCTTCAGCTCTCAAGATAGCATTAAAGTCACCTCCCAAGAAAATATAATCCCAAGACCTATTGTTGCACAAATGATCTAATTTTGCGCATAACTCCTTTTTCAACCTCTAAGAATTGGGGCCATAAATATTAATCAGAAGAAAGCTTAAGTTTGAGGCCAGACTTCTTACTTTACTGGCTATCCACCCGAAACTGGAGGCTATTTCTTCTAAAAGCACCGACTGCGGCCTCCATAATGTCATCATTCCCCTGAGGGACCTCTCGAGTTCACCTTAACCATCTTCCATTGCTTCAAGCTCTTGGCAAAGGATTGATTTTCACTTTCATCTAATTTAGTTTCCTGAATCATACAAATATCAGGTTGGATCAACTTCAGTTTGTGCCGTAAGAGGCACTTCTTGTTAGGGGCATTCATGCCCTTAACATTCCACGACAGGATTCTCATTGATGTTCAGGGAGGGCGCCACCCTTCCCTACTTTTATCAGATCAAACAGCCTCAACTGTCCACTTGCTTCTCCGTCCCATTTCAATTTCTCCCTATTTGGGATTCGACCTCTTGATTTATGCTCTCCACAATCTGGGGATGTTTTATCGCTATCCCTTTGGCCAATCCCCAAGATCTCTGGGGGGTTAGGTGGACTCTTTTCTTTGGTGACCAGAAGGGCCGAAGAGTTCACTTCTTCTTCTAAGCCAAAAACCTCCATCTCTTTGCCTGAGATTGACAACTAGTCCTCTGCTGGTGCTTCTTCATCTGATCTGATTGTGCCTTCCTTTACAGCCTTTGCAAGTTGAACCAATTCATTCCCTACTTCTAACAAAGATTCGAAATCCTCCAATTGCATATTAAAATGTATATAAATATTAAATATTATATATAGAATATAATATATAATACTAATATTAAGCCATTAAATACAAGTGCCTATAGGAATGACATGACTTTTTATGTTGCTTTCATCAACTTCATCCTTAACAACCACAATAATTTATATTTGCTAGTTCTTTAACTAGTTACACCGAAGGCGTTCCTTTTATGAAACAGAGGCGCTGACTTCTCTGATCAACAGTTCACATGGCATTCGTACCCATGCAAGATGATTGAAAGCATTTCGTCTGTCCATAACATAAATATTCGCTGCTTGTTCATTGGTCTGTGAAAAAAATGAGAGAATAACCTTTTATGAAACTGCGGATGTCGTTTTGACGCGACTCCGGAGACTGCAGCTGTAGACATTGCCTGCATTGCTTTCGCGTAATGGAAAGGAAGAAAAAAACATCAAATCCAACTAATCTAAATTATGATTAGTGCTTTATTTAGATTATGATATGTGATTACATATGTTTCGTTAGTCTAAATTCAACTAATCTAAGGAATCTCATAAACATTGCTACAGATTTGACGGGTTCTCAGGTTGATTACTTAAAGACACTAAGGGATGGGGGTTTTGCTGCTGCTGCTTCTTTTTCCATATGTCAATTGTGTCAAGATATTCGCCTGTTGAGAAGACGGGTTTTGTACACTGTCCCGGCTCGCCTCTTGTATTGTTGAGTCACAACAACGACATTTGGGACGTTCTGAAGGCGGGGGAGTACTCGACATTTGCGAATAAGAGAACACAACTAGCAATGCAGAGGGAATGTAATCTGGTGTTGCGCCTCTGCTCGCCGCAGTCACGGTGGAATAGCTTATTCAGCCGCTCCTTCAAACACAGTGGGAAAATCTTTGTGCCCTGGTTTGGTTTATATCACAGAGAAATGAGAGGGGGAAAATGGTAATGGCATAGTAATGGTACGGAATTGAAACCTGGTGCAGGCGCCATCCGAACCAGGGCATGTTCAATACCCATTTCTCTTCCATGTTGCAGGGCAATTGCATCGGTTTCCCTCTCTAGGTCTTTCAATGGATCTCACTCATTTCTCCATGGTTTTTAATGAAACTGGCTTTAATTTAAAGAGTGGGAAATAACGTTTCAAATGAGCATTATTTTGTTGAGTTTCGTTGAGTACAAAGAGCAATAAAGAGCACCAAAGTTTAACAGATCAGAGAGGCCTAAACACATTTTGAGTGAATAATTTGATGGTATTTCTATTACATATGTATTGCCAACTTGTAAGGCATAAAATGTGGTTAAAACAAATGTTTTTTTTTGTATGTCATAATTTGGATCTCACTTTTGCAAGAAATAACACTCTAGAAACTCAAAAGATGGCCTAGATTATTGATCATTCATTCATCAAGAAGGAAATGGATCTCCAAACAATCTCCACTGTCATGCTGGTTTGAATGGTATTTTAGCTAGGGTAGATAGGCAAGTCATCTCGCCATCCCTTTTCACGTGTCATTTTCTATTTATTTGTTTGTCATTTTTTTTCATGGGATTTATTATTATAAATCCGCAATCATTGTGTCCCATATGGCCGCTAAAACACATTTTCATTTCTAATAAATCTACCAATTTGGATAATTATTAAGATGAATACATTAAAAGCTTTAGGGATAAAAGAGGAAGTAAATAATATTTATGGAGGGTAAATAAAAAGAAAAAACATCAAATTCATTTTTTAAAATAATATATTATTGATATACACATATAATGTATATATTTTAATAATGTAATTATAATAAATAATAAGTACTTATAATAACCATAACCCTAATTATTTTTTCCATATGCAAAATAATTACATGTTTTAATTGGTACTTTATTTAGATTATGTTATGTGATTACATATGTTTCGTTAGTCTAAATTCAACTAATCTAAGGAATCTCATAAACATTGCTATAGATTTGACGGGTTCTCCTTTAATTGCAGTACGATAGTGTATAAATTTTTAACGGCTGCAGGGAAATATCATGGCGGGAGAACTTATTCAATTGACGGGAAATCTGGGCGACCTTTACTTTGCACATTTATCTTCGGGTATCAACTTAGAGTAGCTATGTGATTTGAATTTTTTTATTGTATCTCAATACATTCAATTTATTTTCAACATAAAATATAATTTTATATTATTTATGCATTTTACTATAAAATTAATATATACAAAATATTTGATAGAAATATTTATTTAATTTACTTTCAATATTAAATATCAATATATATAAACTATTTAATAGAAGTATATGTTGTTTTGACATCATCTCATAATGATGTAAGACAATATGAATGATGGGTGCCACTAGAACTACTCCTTGTGTTTATCGACTAAAAACTTAAAGCATGGAAGAGAGAGAGAGAGGGGGAGAGAGAAGGGGGGAGAAGATAGAGATAGAGAGATTTAATGAGAAATAGAGAGCTAGAGAGAGACAGATATTTATATGGAGAGCTAGAGACCTAGAGAGATTAAGAGGGAGAGAGAGAGGTAGAAAGAGGCAAGGCCCACCATACTTTTACTTTCAATATGTACATTCACTCATATTCCAAGGAAAGAACCCCGAAATTTCCCCTCCACAAATTATTAGTTGTGAATGACGGCAGATGGTGGAAGGACTGATGGTAAAATTGTACATTTTCATTTGAAACTCACATATGTTTCGTTAGTCTAAATTCAACTAATCTAAGGAATTTATGCAGGTTTTTAGCATATGTTGCCTTGAATTATAGTTTCAACATTGATTGAGAGAAAAATTAGCTTTGATTGAGTGGAGAATTATAGAGGTTGAAGATGTTTAAAAAGTAGAGGGAGGAGCCATCTGCCCTCTCCTCCATAGAAAAACTTAACAAGGTTTTTCCCATTTCTCAAAACCACTTCACATACATTTGAAATGTTATTTTATGTTTACTAAAATCTAGTAAAAGGAGATTTGTCTGAAGGCAACAGTGGAATGTTACTGAGTGAATTGCCCCTCTTTTGGGCAATTTCGGGTATCTTTGTATGTTTCACAAGTTGGACGGTTTTGTTTTTGGTTTTAGGGAGAGGGAAACATATCTTTTCTTAAACTCTCTCTTTATGGTCTTAAATAACATAGTATGTAGTGGTAAGTGATACACGGTCCATCTATGTCTAAAAGATTTAAGTTTTTTGAAACATTTTGTGGGCTTCATTCCTATTAATCTTATGCACTCTAGGAGATTTAACTAATACCAGATACCATGTCCTTGACATATATATACTCTTCAAACTATAAATGGAACTAATAGTCACATCTCAAAAAGTAGTCTTGATAAATTATTATTAAGCTATTCATGGTGTCAAATGGAAGTTATAGTCATGGCACATGTAGTTTATTTATTTACATTGTTAAGGTATTTATTTATGATTGTAAAGGAGAATAAATTTTAGATGTTTATATATATATGAATAAGCCGGATATATTGGAATATGTGTGTCTATGGATTAGGAACTAAATTAGGGAATGTGTGTATAGGGATAGTAAAGGCTACGAGAATGATCCCAACTTTACACAAGAATATGTCATTTTCAATATTATGTACACATCAAAATATTTCCTCAGAATAGGCACGAAACTAAATGGGAAATGGCACGGGTATGCAAATTCCACCATTACAATAGTAAAAAATTGATAGTTATGGCACTTGTAATTTAATCTCATTATTGTAAAGGTGAAAAGTGCATACCTTGCATTTTTTATTCTTCATTCTACAACACTTTTCACGAGAGTTATAATGTTATTTTTCTTCATTTTACAACATTCACATCTATATCAAGAGTGGACAACCCTATAGGTATTCATATATGCCCCAGCTTCACATTCCAAAGATATGCACGCATGCAACATAGGCCATATGTTGCATTGCAAAAGCAGGAAGGGGAGTGCTTAAGAACACTTTCACATGGAAATAGTTCACAGACATAAAGAAAAAGAAAAGGTTTGTAATTTCTATAAATATTTTTTTTTGCACTATGAAGCATTCTCTTCTTATTCACAACAAAGTTTATTTACAATCATGTATACATATTTATTCTACTCTAATTCTTTTCCAATGTAGAACACCACATAAAATTATAGTAAAATAATGGACCGATAGTAGGCAATCAAAATGGAAAAATAAAATGTTAATTGTTATAACAATTACAAATATTCTATATACTCTATTTTTTAGAATACTAATATATTAGAAATAAAATAAAAACTCCTTTCTACTATTGTCACAAATAAAATTGAATAAATTTACAAAGCATTCTTCCACATATGCAATTTTCCTACCTTTTTTTTATAGAAACATGTCACAACTTTGGTTTCAATTTTTTTGTTTGCTAATGTTTTTTCAAATGAATATCTCTCTTTCTCTCTCTTCTCTCTCTCTCTCTCAATCTCCCTATTTCACTTTATAACTCTATCTCTCCCTCTGTCCTTCCCTCTCTCTATCTCACTCTTTCCCTCTTTATCTCTCTAATTTTATTTATGTCTCTCTCTCTCTCTCTCTATATATATATATATATATATATATATATCCTTATCCCCCCTTCTCTCTATCTCTCTATCTATCTCTTTGCCTCTCTCCCACTCATCCCACTCGACCATGGTGGTCGTTGATAAATTTCTCTAAAAATTACATGGGGCTTAACAATACATAAATCACAAGGTTGAACACTTGAAAGGGTAACATTCCACATCAACAACATTAATCACCAACGACTAATATTCAAATCTATATCAAGAGTGCACAACCTCACAGGTCTTCCCATATGCCCCAAATTCACATTCCCAAGATATGCATGCTTGCAACAAAGGCCATATGTTGCACCAAGAAAGCAAGAAGAGGACTAATTAAGAGTACTTTCAAATGGAAATAGTTAATTGACACAAAAACAAAATAAAAGGTTTGCAATTTTTTGCACTATGAAGCATTATCTTCTTATTCACAACAAAGTTTCTTCACAATCATGTATAGATATTTATTCTACTCCAATTATTTTCCAATGCAAAACAACACATTATTATAGGATTTGAGAGTTAAATAATAGATCGACAATAGGAAATCAAAATAGAAAAATAAAATGTAAATTGTTAAAACAACTACAAATATTTTGTATACTCTCTTTTTTAGAATACTGATATTAGAAATTAAAAAAAACTCATTTATACTATTGTCACAAATAAATAGTTAGCTAAATATTTTATATATAATATTTATATATATATTTATTATTTTATTTAATATAATATTTAATTTAAATATTTATATATATTAAATATTTATATACATTTTAATATACAATATACAATATTTAATATTATAATTAATTAAATAATATTTTACTATGCATACTTCAATTTTTTCCATATGCAAAATAATGTTTGCTTTTTTCCACAACTTGTCTACAATTTACTTTGATATCAATAAATTATAATCTATGTAGATCATTTATGTCTTGAATAGACAATTTACTTCTCCAAATATAAATCTATGATAGTGCAAGATGATTAAAATGGATTGGGCCATTCTTTTATTGTTTGTCAATTGTTAAAACAACTACAAATATTATGTATACTCTATTTTTGAGAATACTAATATTAGAAATTAAAAATTAAAATTTTAAAAAAATTACATTCTACTATTGTCACAAATAAAATTGAATAAATTTATAAAGTATTCTTCTACATATGCAGTTTTCTGCCTTTGTTTATACAGATAGGTAAAAACTTTGGTTTCACTTTCGTTGCTTGCTAATGTTTTTTTCAAATGAGTATCTCTCTTTCTCTATCTTCTCTCTATCTTTCTTTGTCTCTATCTCTCTCATTTTGCCTCTATCTCTCCCCTTTTCTCTTTCTTTGTCTCTCTTTCTCTCTTCCTCTCCCCTTCTCTCTGTCCCCCTCTCCCTCTTTCACACAGTCTCTTTCTCTCTCCTCTATCTCTACCTCTCTTTCTCTATTCCTCTCTATATCATTCTCCCTCTCTCTTTATAACTCCCTCTCCCTGTCTCCCTCTTTATCTCTCTAATTTTCCTTTTGTATCTCTGTCTCCCTCTCTATCTCTCTATTTCTCTTTATCTCTCTCCCTCTATCCCTTTATCTCTCTCTACCTCTCTCCATCTCTCTCTATCCCTTTGTCTCTATATCTCTCTATCTCCCGCACTCTATCTATCTCTCTTTCTCTCCCCCTCTTTATCTCTCTGTCTCTCTCCCACACATCCCACTCAACCATGGTGGGTGTCATCAAATTTATCTAAAATGGCATAGGCCTTAACAATACATAAATCACAAGGTTCAACACTTGAAAGGGAAACAATCAACATCGGAAACACTGATTATGAACAACTAGCACTCGTAGCTATATCAAGGGTGCACAACCTCACAAGTCTTCACATATTCCCTAGCTTCACATTCCAAAGATATGCACACATGCAACATAGGCAACATGTTGCATTGAAAGAGCACGAAGAGGACCAATTAAGAGCACTCTCACATGCAAATAGTTGACTGACCGCAAAACAAAAGAAAAGGTTATATTTTCTATAGCTATTTATTTTTTGCACTATGAAGCATTCTTTTGTTATTCACAACAAAGTTTATTTACAATCATGTATACATATTTATTCTACTCCAATTCTTTTCCAATGCAGAACAACACATATCATTAGAAGATTTGAGATTTAAAATAATGGACCGAAATAGGCAATCAAAATGGAAAAATAAAATGTCAATTTTTAAAACAACTACAAATATTCTATATAATCTTTTTATAACAATACTAATATTAAAAATTAAAAAAAAAAACTCCTTTCTACTATTGTCACAAATAAAATTGAATAGTTTTACAAAGCATTCTTCTATATATGCAATTTTCCTACCATTGTTTACACGAACATGTCACAAATTTGGTTTCAATTTCATTGCTTGCTAATGTTTTTTCAAATGTACATTACGAACTATGTTCTTTGCATCAAATCTATACTTCTATCTTCTTACATTATATATTTCAATTGTTTGATTATGCAAAGCAATGATTTGGGTTTGGTTTTTTTTCCTTGCATAACTTTAAATTCTAATTTCTATGAAAACAATTATGCTTTTTTCCTATTTTTTTTTCCAATATCAAGAACTTCTTAATGTTTATTGTGCAATTGTATCAAAACCACTACAAATAGGATTTCTTACAATATTCTTAGGAGATTTAGTATACTTTGCATGTGCAATGTACAATTTTCTACAAGCATTCTCGACGTACCCATTGCACACTAAGGTGTGATTGCTAGTTATTGTTAACTATACTTTCAACCATGTTGCAAAGTAATTACAACAATCAATATTTGTTTATCTTTAACTAATTACTATCAACTATATTTTTAACCATTCAAAAATCAACCAATCAATTTATGAAACTACTCCATTAACAAATCACTTAATCATCAATATTTAACAAATATTTATTCTAAGGAGCCAACTCAACTTCAACTATACTACAAAAGATCTAGCTATCAAACTCAAAATCAACAAATCAATCTACAAAGGCTCTTTGCTTATAAATCACTTGCTCGTGAATACTTAACAAATATTTATTCTAAGGAACAAACTCAACTTCAAGTATGCTAGTCACATTTGTGCCTAGCAATAATCAAACTTGGAGTCAAGCTTAGCCCTAACAATTAAATCTTCAATGGCCCAATGAAAGTGCCATGCATCTAGCTTGCAAGAATCTGGGTCTAAGCCAACTTGTGTCTTTAATTTCAAAGTGTTATTAGGTTGACTTCCTAATTACTTTATCATAGCTCATTTCTTGATTACAAAACAAATACTCTTATTACCATACTTAAAAGGAAGGTACTCGCCACTAGTGACATTTTCTAGTGACATTTATTATTAATTATGATCAAATGCAAATTCTTTCCCCTTTCATGGCAAGAGAAAGAGATGGCAGGTTGGTCCCAACCTCCATATGCACACCAGGCATCACAACCCCTCGACCACCCACACAACCCCCTGCTTCAATCATGATCCCACCATATTCTACTCTTCCTCCCTCATACACATGCCCAAACAACATGGTGTTCCTTCCCACCACTGCATTCCTCTCCATCGTCACCATCTCTGGGTTCAATAGTGCTTCCATGCTGTCCACATAAGCGCCCTCGGCCCACACAACACTTGCACCCAGGCTCTTCAGATATACTCCAAAAGCAACGGAGCCCCTACACAGTTGCACAAAGTGATCCCCTGCCACAGTCCTCACTGCCTGCCAAATGGTGTCCAAGAACGCTTCTCGACCCCACAGGTCAACTCTATCACCCTTGTTCATTTTCCCCACCATAACCCATTTACATGCAACCGTCCACACTACCATAATGAGGCCCGTCAAGACATAGACTCCAAGCAGGAAAGTAACAGCACCCGCATGTTTAAAAATGAAAGGAAAGATTCTGTTAAAGGCCTCGATGTATTGGGAGCAACATGAGACCAACCCCAGAGACACCACAAAGGCCAGAGCAAGCAAAGCATAAGGTAGCCCCGCTTGTAGCAACGGTTGCGCCAGCAAAAGCCACAGAGACATGGCCCAGCTTCGAACCGGCGCCACCGGTATCGCAACTTCTTTCACCGAGGATGCGGCGGGCGAGAGTAAGGATGCAACCGGGCAGGCGCTTAAGTTGAGGTCCACGTCGGATTGCTGCAAAAGCTTTTTCCACGCTGGGTGAAGCGGCAAACCGGCGCGGAGGCGCTGGCAGATGTCGTAGACGAGAGACCGCCCGTGGTCTATGGACGCGCTGTCGCGGGAGGAGGTCGCAGGCACCACGTCCAGTCCGGCGCACCGCCTGTATGGTTCGAACCGCAGCTGCTCAGCCTCTTCTGTGTCCACCAACTGGTTAAAATTCATCTCGCCCGTGTCGATGTAAGGATATTTTTCTTCATCCCATGGCTTCGTGCAGTCGAGGGCCTCGTCCCTTTCTGCGAAAGACTGGGGTACGGGCCGGATTTGTAACTGGAGGATGTATCTCACGCCCGACGGAGACACCAACCGTTTCCGGAAGTCGTCCGCGAGGAAGTGAAGAGGACGGTTGTCGGCCGGGTCGCGTGGAATGGCGCCGGTTTCGGGCGGTAGTAGGCGGTCCTTCCGGTCGACTGCACCAGCATCCTCGCTGATCAAAGGGTCGGCGGGTCGGAGCTTGAACTTCACGTAGTAATCGGTCCGGCTTTGGTTGGATCGGAACAAGCGGCATATGTTGGAGTAGTAGTGTAGTTCTGCATAGGAGTTTGTCTGTCTGAGGGACCCCCAGACGGCGTCCCGGATGTGGGGTAACCGCTTCACCTGTTCTTCCCTGTGGTTGAGCCCGCTCACGAGCCATGAAAAGAAGTCTGCAATGGTTCTGGCGTAGAATGCGTTTCCTGTCTTGAGGGTAAGGTCGATGAGGGAGTCGGTCTGGTTGTTTTCGTCGGGCATTATTCGAATGGATGCGCCTCGGGCGTCCGTGCGAGCGTCGTCGTCTGCGCTGAGACTGTTGCTGTGGCGGATGATAATGGGGAATTTATTGCCGGGTGAAAATATATGGTGCTGTGGAATGCCTTTGAGATCATTGAAGATTGTGAGGGTACCTCTTCCAGCTACACCCAGGCGGTGGAAATAACGGGACTGGACTTTCAGTGTTGTTTTTGCCAGGTGTGCGGCAAGATTACCCACAATTTTGCTGTAATGATTGTCCATTTGGAGAATCCTTTCATCTGAAAGAAGCTCCCCTGATTGACCCTGGGCGTTCACCATCACTGGCTTTTCTGTTCCCACGTACACGCCCCCGGCTTGCAGCACGCAGTCTGCAGGTGCCAGAGACAATGCTCCCAGCGTGACTCGATCCTGCAAAGTGGAGCCTGGCAAAAGTAGGCTCTGAGTGCCTGTCACACAGTTTGAACCAATTTGAATTTTCCCCAAAGTAAAGCTCTTTGGGTTGTTGTGGGTTGTCGTTATTATTTTAGAGAAGTCACCTAAGTGGGTGTTGGATCCCATCTGAAAGAGGTCTGGGTCGACTATTGCATTGATTGCCCTGATGGATGCTGTGCTGCCGATTTTTGCCCCCAAGCATTTTAGATAAATGCAGAAACCTTCAGTTCCTGATAGGAGCTGTATAAATCTTTGATGACACAAAGTCAGGAGCCTGTGTATGAACCAAATTCGAAGGCCCAAATTGGACGAGGCTCTCACAGGTGCCCCAGTAGGCTTTACCTTTCCCACAATGCACCATTTGAGAATGCAGGTCATCAGTGTTAGTACAAAGCCGTAGGCTATGTAAGTGCATCCAACACAGAATGCAAGCTGCAGGATTTTTGCTTCTATTAGTATTTGAGACACAATTTCCAGAATAATCGCAGGCTCTTCCAGTACAACCAAAGCTGCGAGAATGGCAGGTGGCCAATGGAATGCCCCGGCTAGGGAAAATAGAAGAAAGCCCCGGTCGGAGAACATGTGGATATGAGGCAACTGCATTGTCTTTGAAAGCCATGCAAACAATGGATATACTATTGCTGCAGCTAGAGTGCTGACCATAGCCACTGTGTATAGGCCCAATAGTTGCCATACGTGAGTGCTCGTTGTTGCCAAATTGCCCTCCTTGTCATCTTCCTGCATTTGATCAGAGATGTTTATTTTATCAATATGAATACAGAAACCAGATACGCCTCAAAATTTTACTTCTTTTTGGACATCCTAATCCTGACATAAAAATTGGGGCTTATGTCAGTAGAGTTGAGGATCAGAGTTGAGAAGTGAAAACAATCTCGGAGTAATAGCGAAAACCCGTGCACTCAGTCAATCTTATAAGCTTCATGTCTCATAATTGTAGAATATAAAAAGCGGATAAGGGGAACAAATTGAAGATGACCAACGTAAGGATCTCGGGTTCTGGCAGCTAGCCAAAGGAGGACTTGAATTAATCTACTCAAATCTGTAACAAAATGTAAAAAGATAAATCATGCATGCAAAGGAAATTGACACCTTGAGAATCTTACACAACAAATTAGATAATGCCAGTAAGGCTCAAATGGTAAAATGAAATTGATTATATAGCATTGTTGGCAAGAGACACTATATGGATTCATGGTTGTTGTCATTGATGGCAACAAAGGTCATCCCACATATCCGCAAGTCATGATATATCTCTACCGGAAGTCAGATTGAAGATTGTTGTGGTCCGGTGAACAAGAACAGAGCATGTGGCAAGGTCCGACAGATTGGTCCGGATCTCTCAGAGGAAGTGTCTTGGCACAGTGCGGATCTGGGGAAGTCAAGAGGACTATCTTGAGTAGTATATTCCAAGGATTTAGCCTCCGGAGATGGACAAGGAAAAAGATATGAATAGTTGAGTACCGGATTCCTGAGAGACAGTGAAAACAGAGGAAGAACTGACTGACAGAGTATCAGACTACTTTCCGGATGTGTTACAGATGATGATAAAGGTTGCGGAGGCATGAATCATGTTTGGCCGACATAATTGATGATATCTACAAGTATATGCTTGATCCGCATTGCTTGGTGAGCAAGGATTCAGCCGACAGAACTAAGTTTGTAAGAAACTAGACTGTTCCGGATGCCGACTAGAAAGGTGATGAAATTACTTGTGCGGATATATATAGAGGATGGATTTAGTTGTAAAGTGTGTGAATGTGGAGAGATATGCGAATAAGTCCAGAGAAAGAGCAGAGGTAGCCAAAAAGGATCTGGTATGTGAAAGATAGCAGAACAAACAACAGAGGAAAGATGAAGTGCAGCAGATCAGTGTACTGAGCCTAACCGGAACTGAACTCCAGCATATGCAGATGCTTCCAATCAGTTCAAGACTGTGATTATCATCACTTTGTAGACAGTGTGTCTTCTTGTAGGCAGTGGGCCTCTTGTGAGCAGTGTGCTCGGGCAGTGAGCCCTAATTGGCAAGTGCTATTTTTGTAATTTCCTATTCTTCTAACAGAGAATATTTCTTGGGTTAATCACCCCGTGGTTTTCTCCCTTAACAGGGTTTCCACGTCAAAAATACTGTGTCATGTGTTTCTTACTTCATGGTTAATGTTTTGTGTTTGATTTTATGCTGCTTCAATTAAAAGGAAAGTTCAATAAGAGAAATAATTAGGATAACTGATTCACCCCCCCCTCTCAGTTATCAACAAGCATACCTTCAGGTTTGAATGTGGTGTTGTCTTCGCAAAGTGTTTCTCAATTTCTGTCCTGTGAAGAGCAGGAACAACAGATTCTGATGCCAAAACAGTACCCATTTGAAGATAGGCAAAAGGACCAACAGAGGAACGACTTCCAATCCTTACAGGACCTAAAAACAACATTCCATTTTTCACTTGATGGTTCTCCAAAGTTGCTCCTTCTGAGACCACTGCTCCGTCTGATATAGAAACCATAGAAGGGTCTGTAATGTCTATACTGTCTAGAACCACATCTTTTCCAATATCTGCACCCAGAAGCCTGTACCACCATGCAATGAAAACGGTGCCACGAAGGTGGTTGGCAAGCATGGTGGAAGCAAAATCCCTGGCGCGGTACAGAGTCCACCATTTCACAAAGTCCACAGACCACACAGACACCTTGGGCTTCAATGTATGATTCACTTGCAAAAATCTCATCCCAAATATAGACAGAGAAATGGCAGTCATAACTATGTAGAATATCCATGCAGCTGGGCTGGCAAGAAGAAGCAGCAAAATGGGATTCAATTTTAGTAGTTCAGCAGCAGGCAAAGCAACACGAAGGGGAATTGAACATGCGATGTATGCTGGAACAACCAACAATGCTGCTGCATACACAATGCCAATCAACTGAAGAAACCCAATTGCAAGCCTTTTGAGAGCCGAAGGCAATACACATTGGGTATATGAACTAGCATTCTCTGGTTTTGTAATGTTTGTTGTTGTCTTTCCTTCTCGCTGAAGAAGTCCCTCTGCAAATGCTGTGATTTCAGAAATATTGTTTGCTGTGAAAATATCAACCGCAGAAACATGGACACCCAGATAAGCTGAAAGCTTCTGTGCTGCCCAAACCACTCCCACTGAATCAATCCCGTAGGAAACCAGACTATCTGTAATAGAAATCTCCTGTATAGCCACTCCAGTCCTCTCTGAGACGAGGCCTTTCAAAAACTCCACCAAGTCCCCAGGATTCGATCCTTTAACACTGTGAGTATTATCACCTGAATTTTTCATAAGATTTAAGGCCAACTCTGCAAGCTCTGAGATGCACCCAGCAGTGTAAATGTCGATTGCGGCGACCTGTACCCCTAAGAACGATGACAACCTCTGTGCTGCTTCCACCACCACAATTGAACTTAACCCATAATTTACAAAACTATTATCATGTGATATTTGAGAGGCCTCCAAGCCAGTCTTCTCACTCACCAGACACACTAGAAACTGTAGGATCTCTTCTCTGGGGACTGTATCTGCTACTCTTGCAACTGGACAATACTGATTGGAATCGGAGCCATTGAAGGTATAAGATCTTTTCATGACGGGCAGAATCAAAGACTTATTATGACTGGCCTTCCCACTAAATGTCCGAACAACATCCCTATTGCGAGTTGTTCCGGCAATGTCCAAGGTTCCATCTGTAAACTGTTTGAGACATTCAAACCGTCGAATTTTGCCAGAAGTTGTCTTGCAGATGGTCCTTGGTTTGATTAGTTTTACAGCAGCAACTTCGACCCCGTGCTCAGCTGCCACTGCCGATCGAATCTGCTCTTCAACATCCATCTTAATTATTTTTTCGTCTCTGATTTCTGCAATTACTACAAAACCCATCTGATCAGAGGATTCTGATAGGGAAATTCCCTTGGAAGCCAAGGTCTCTTCAGGAACTCCAATCACTGCACAACATCCGGGGCGAATGCATTCCGAGCAGGTCTCCACAGTTTTCTCCACGTCTGAAGAGTATATATTCCTGCCACTCACAATTATCAAGTCCTTTATACGCCCTGTCACGAATAATTTTCCTGCCACTATCCGCCCCAAATCTCCTGTTCTGGTATAGTTTCTTGTTCCTAGAAGAAGAGATAAAAAGGAATTATATTGATGTCCATAAACGACCAAAATGTCTTACAATAAAGTAAACAAGAGAAAGCAACCACTTAATGTTGTGTTTAGTCACCTGAATTAAGTTTATTCTTGAATGTGTCTTCTCCTTGGATCTCGCGACCCCAGTACCCAATCCCTGCGCTGGGACTGCTAATCCAAATCTCACCTTCGACTCCCTCACCCTCCACCTCTTCCCCTGTTTCAGCATCTACAATCCTTATATCAACATCTGGGTCATTTTGTTCAACATAACCACAACAGACTCTCCCCTGCCAGTCCACATAAATGGGCTTCCCGGCACCCCATGCCACAGCGACAAAAACACTATTCTCTGCAAGGCCATAGCCAGGTGCCAACACCTCTTCCCGTAGACCACAGGGCCCCAGAAGCTCCACAAACCGTCTTAGTGTTTTCTGCCTCACCGGCTCCGCACTTACCATCAAAAACAACATGGATGACAAATCATATTCTTGCAACAATTCAATCTTCTTGTTATTTGCATTCTCCAGCCTGCGGACGAGGAGCTCGAAGGCGAAATTGGGCCCTGCACTGTGGGTAGCCTTGTATTTAGTCATGGTTTGAAGCCATAACAAGGGGTTTCTAATGAAGGTCAAAGGGGAAAACAAGATTGTAGTTCCACCGCTGAGCATTGCTGTGAGGAGGCCACCAATGAGCCCCATGTCATGGTACTGTGGTAGCCAACTAACTAACACAGTGCGTGAGGTGCTCTTGTAATGCCTATGCATGAGCTTTACATTGTGTACAAGCCCTGCGTTAGTGATCATCACTCCTTTTGCATCCCCCGTTGAGCCTGAAGTGAATTGCAGAAAACATACTTCTTCAGGTTGCGGTTTCAAGTTAACCGCATTGTCATTGTGTTGAAGGGATTGTTCCTGTTCTTGTTCTTCCATTGGAAAAATCTTGGGCCATGACCAGGAGCTAGGGAGTTTTGTTTTGGTGGGGTTTTTGTTGGTCCAGGAATCAGTGTGGAGCCATGGTAGGTCAGGCCAATGAGGGACAACTTTGCCTTTGTAGGTCGCGAGGAGAACCATGTTGCGAAGGTTAGCTATACGAACAGCTGCATGGTATGAAGAGGTCGAGAGTATGGCCACTGCATTGCAAGATTTTGCTACACTCTCCACCTTTGCCAGTGCTTGTCCATTGCGGTGAAGTAGGTCTGGTGGAAGAAGTGGAACTGCCAATACCTACATAAAGAACAATAACACTAGAAATCATGATCATGTACTCTCTGTTTTTTTTCTTTTTTGATTTGGCTGCCTATGTTTTAATTTGATCTTTTAGGTGAAAATATGCTAAGAAAAATTGAAGTGAGAAGTTAGAAGTTTAGTATGAGAGCAATTAATGTGCAAATAAAAAAGATTCTATTGCACAATTTATTTACCCGGGCTCGTAGACATCCAAAGAAGGCATCGATAAAATCAAGTCCAGGAGGATGAAGCAATAAAACCCTATCCCCTGGTTTAATTACAGGCTTGTTGGATGTAAGCAACTTATGTGCTATAATAGAAGTCCTGGCATCAATATCCCGGTATGTCCGCTTGTCTATAACATTCCCTTCATCATTTATCCATGAGTACAAAGTCCTATGTCCTATTATTTTGTGGGATGCCCAAAAATGCAAATACTCATCAATGGTAGCCAAGTCTGGAAACTCCACACCAAAGATTTCACCCAGTTCTTTAATTTTACAACAATTCTTTTGCTGCAAGATATTCAATGGAAACAGTCTCTGCACATGTTTATATACATCTCAGGTTAGAATATCGTTCCCCATGAAAATAATTAATGTAATCCTTTAAAGCAAAATGAGATATTATTACTACCTTGACATAAGGAAATGGCGGATTATAAGCATCTGATGCAAAATGCTTGTAGACCAAATCAATGGCATAGGTTGAATTTCGCTCAGTAAGCTCAAAGGCCATCAATCCTCCCACATAATATGTATTGTCTTGACCTTGCAATTCTTCTAATCTATCATAGAATCCAGCCTTCATGTCTGTGCAATTCACATATAAAATATGTGAATTAACATATCTTTTCAACTTTGAATTCGAGTCATGTTCAAAGAAAGAAAATAAGGAAAATTTAATGATTTAGATTCAATTCATGTTGGTGCTTAATCATTTTTAACATTTATTATGTGAGAGATAATAAAGCTATTAGAATACTCACAACAAAGAGATTTAAGAATATATTACTATTTTAAATTATGTCTCTATATATGTTTGCATCAAATTTTTATTATCTTTCTTTATAAAAATATTTTTTGAATAATCTTCTCTTTTTTGGATAATCCTCACGAAACTCTCTATTTAGGTTCTTACCTTTCAACTCTCAAGTTTATGAGACTATTGTAGACACTCCTTATATTCTAATATGAAATGATACAAAAACTCCTTTTGCCTCTACTCTTCAAGCTTGGTGCTGCATGTTTTCTTTCTATTATACTCCTTTGATTTTCAAGGAAAACTCCAATTGCAACTCATAATAGTGAACAAGAAATTAAAATAAATTAATAAAAATAGAAGCAAAATTCATAATATATTGGACAACCCCTCTTATTTTTTAGCTTGATTATAGCATAATTTCTCTTCAATGGCTATCGTAGCCCAATCCCTTAAACTCTCTATTACTAGCAATGTACTCCCTTAATAAACAAAAATCCCACACCAAAATGGGCAAACATCCACTAAACCATTATGGTGGTTACAAATTCTATAAATGATATGATGGTGATAGGTTGTCATTTGATGTCAAAAGTGTGTTTAGTTGTTGATGTTGCAGATTTGGCAGGATGTGTTTAACATTTGTTCAGGATGTGTTCTCATACTCAAGGATGTGTTTGGTGATGTTTCAGGATGGATGGATACTGCTAGATATACTTATATCTGGATCAATTTGGTTACATATTGATTCTTTCTCTTTGTCATTCAGGGTAATGCAGATGCTTGGTTGATCACTTGGGTCAAATACAGATGTCATTCAGGGTTTGTGATGTAATGGGATAGCAAGGTCTCCTCATGTTTAAAGTCCTTCACATAAGTATCTTTATACTTCTTGTTGTTGTCCTAGAATGTCCTTTTAGTTGATGAAGAATACTTCCTCTATGTTGAATGATGAGATCAGTAAGTAAAATATTAAAGTTAATATTTGTCAAAGAAGAAAAGAAACCTAAAATTAGGTTGTAGTTCTAAAAGTTTAAAGCCCTGAAATGTTTTTTTAAACATCCTAATTTGAGCCCTCTCTGCCCATTATCTTGCAATATTGCTTTTGTTATATTAGGATGTTGACCTTTTGAGCAGGTCATATGCCACTTAAGTGGCAAAAAGAAAGGGTCGAGCTACATGGGCAACCGGCCCTCTTCCCTAGCAATACCGATACTCCAAGTTTCTTTTTAAAAGTTTGAGCGGCTAAAACTAATCAACGGTCTTATTTTAAAAGAAAAGTGGGCGTGATTGTGAGATCAATGGATAGCATTTGAAATGAGAGATCAAACCATGTCTTGAACTTTGAAGTTCATTTGACCGTCTTCATGCTTTTTGAACAGCAGATAAGGTTGTTTTTAAAGCTAATTTTTAGCTATTAAAATGGAAAGTTTTATTCTTATCTTCGGTGTAATAGTGAAGAGTTTAAGAAGTTTCTTTTAAAGATTTTATTTCTTTCCAAAATTCCCTCGTGGCAGATGGAGAAAAAGGTTTCCTTTCTAACTTTTGTTTGAAAAGATTTTTATGGCTTTAATGCCTTATTTTTTGGACCGAGCATGAAAGGGCAGATTAATTCAAGATTTTTTTTGTGGTCATTGAAGAATTTTTTTTTGGTGCTTTTTAAATTGAATTTTCTATGTAGGGTAAAATTCATGAAAGATTTTTTTTGTGATTTAATTTACTCTTCCAGATTGAGAAGAAGAAAAAGCTCAATGGTTTTGTATGTAAAAAAAAACTTGGAAGTTTTTAAGAGATTTATTTTCACAGATGAGAATATGGAAGGTTTGGAGATTTTGAAGGATCATGAAGATGTTTTTATAAAAGAAGAAAATTGTAGAAGATGAAGCATTTTGACAGGAGCAAATTAATTTATTGTTTTCTTGTAGATGAAAAATATTTTGCAGATTGAAATATTTTGTAATTGTGGAGATAAAGATTTTTTATTTGCAGAGGAAGATGAAAAAGACAGATTGGAAGAATATCAGAGTTATTTCTGGTTTAAGATGAAAGTGTTCAGAGATTTTATTTTCTCCTACAGGGCACTGAAATATCGGAGAAAATGAAAGGTCAAGTTTGTAATTTTTGCAGATGTCAAGGGTTAGAAAAATGTGTTTTTGCAGAGAAGTGAAATTTCAGAAGTCTTGTTGTTTATAATTGCAAAATTTGTGTGATCAGATGCAGGAGAAATTTATGAAGGAATGTGAAAGGTTCCAAGGCAGTGAAAAGACATTCAACTTGTATAAATTTGTTTTCCAGGTGCATTGATGGATGAATTAAGAAGGATAGAGATGAAACATACAGTGTTGTGAAGTGTTGAATGGATTAGAATACAGATTTGATATGCAGTGTTGTTGAATGGATTAGAATACAGGATTGACATGCAGTGTTGATTGGATCAGAATAAAGGATTGTTGAGTGTATCCGGATGTCAGATTGAATAGAATGGGTATTTGACAGACATATAATTGTATTGAATGGAAACAGAGTATCCCTCTGATTTGGTTTATAACTTCTATTGGTGATTTGGTTTGCCAGTGAGGCATTGTATTAGCCAGTGAGGCTTATAGGTCAGTGTGACCTTGATATTTGTCAGTGAGACAATTTGTATTGCCAGTGAGGCATATTTTTCAGTTAAGCTAGTGAGGCAATTCTGGAGTGGTTTTTCTACCCCTGGAGGGTTTTCCACTCGTGCAATTCTTGTGTCTTGATCTTCTTTCTGTGGTTGTATGTTTTACTCATGAGTTTTTGTTTTCCATTCTCAATTATGTGCACATGTATTTGAGAAATCAATGATAGCTCTCTCTCTTTGTACTTTGCAAGTTAAAGTTTTTAAAAAGATTAGAAATTTCACACAACACTGATTCACCCCCCCCCTCTCAGTGTTGCCTTGACTCCTACATGATAGATACAACAAATATTTTTCTAAAATGACTAAATGCCCAAACTTGATGAGAAGTGGGACACACGTCATTAAATGGTGAGCTACATAATCCTCCCCATTTGTCAAAATTTTGAACCTCCTAGTTCAAAGAACTCAAGAACTTGACTGGCATAACTTACCCTCCCAATAAGCTAGATACCTTTGCAAATTTTTACATTTTTTCTTCCTTTGCTTCCGACTTCTTGTTGGACCATAGGATATCCTCCTCCACCAAATGTTCTATTCCTATTTTCCCAACTTTATGTGGGCTTAGACCTACCTCTACTTGTCCTCCTCCACTGAAAGTCATTCTAGATTTTTTCATTGCTTGTTTTACCTTTTAAAAGGAAAATTTTTGTTGCTCTACTATTACTACCATCATTTTCTTCAACTTTATCCTCTTTTATGAGGATTTATTCAATTCATAGCTCTACTAATGTCTATAAAGCTTGGTTGCTCATAAGACAACTATTTTTTTGCACCATCATCTTTTGTTGCAAACAAATGCATATGCCTATGCTCCTTCCATCAATCATTCTCATTTCTTCCACAAGTAATAGATTGTCTTAGATTCTCTCTTTTCATCAATTATGGGATTTTCAAGGCACCCCTCCTATTGTTCTTTTTTTGCTATGTTCTCTAAAACTAATATGAATCAAATATGGGGCCCTAAAATCTACATCTCTATTGCAACTTCATCTCTAATGTGGATTGCTTCTACAACTACAACATCTTAGGCCACCTCTAGTGATAGGCTAAACTCATCTTAACTTACAATGGATAAAGAACAAATGTAGTATACAAAAAAGATAGCAACACAAAAATCCTCTTATTCTTCATCTTGAATACAACAACAAATTCACCTCCAAAATGGTTATCCCAGTCAATTCCTAACTCTCTTTTTGAGCTATTCTAGTAATGCACCTTGAAATAAACAAAACTACTCTATAAAAAGCTCCTAAATGACCCACTATAATAGCTATAAACCCACCAACAACAATTACCACAAAAATTCCTAAAATATCTAAGCACAAAAGAAACTATTGCATAGCATGAGACATGGCATTTAAAGGTTGGTTGCATTAGCAATGAATAAGGATGCACCTTTTTACTAGAGGTTGCCCAAGAAATCATAGCTATGGAAGTGATCCACATTAGAGATGAGGTAGCAACAAGGGAAGCAAATTTAGAGACTTCCTTGATAGGTAGAAAAGGCTATGAGGAGCCCATGATTGATGGAAATCAAGCTAGTAGTGGTCAAGAAGAAGTTCTCATAAAAGTGGATGACATTGTGAAGAATGAACGTGAATTGCATGATATTGTGAGCATGCCAGAAGTTGATATGGATGGAAAAAAGATGAAGAGGAAAATAGACTCTTGATAGTCCATTACTGGGAAACAAACCCTGGAAAAGATACAAGCTACAAAGGACATCTTTATGGAGGTCATCATTTGTTGTATGTTTTGACTACCATATTCTTCTTTGATATACTATGTTTAAATCTTTATCAATATTAAATTTTAACATGAAGATCTAAAAACAAAGAGTGTTGTGTTTTTTGTTGATAATGGTTTTGGTATTGCTTATCCTTACTATATTTCTTTTCTACTTTACTATGTTCATTTTTGTACTTGCAATAGGGTTATTTTAATTGGTAATAACAAATCTTGTCTACATTAGAGACTTTGAAAGGTGGGAACCTGTACGACCTAACAATGAAACTCATAAAAATATTGCAACTTCATGTGTTGCAAAAAAACTTCTCCAAACCAAGTAAGATTGTTTTAATACCCTGAGAGGTGATGTGGGGAAATAGGTCCAACATCTTTGGAGAATCATAGACTCCACTTGGGCTCCCATTCTCTTGACATCCTCACATATAAATTTTAACATGCAGATCCAAAAACACAGAGTGTTGTGTTTTTTTGTTGATAATGGTTTTGGTATTGTTTATCTTCACTATATTTCCCTTCTACTCTACTATGTTCATTTTTGTACTTGCAATAGGGTTAATTTAATTGGTAACAACAAATCTTGTCTACATTAGAGACTTTGAAAGGTGGGAACCTGTACAACCTAACAATGAAACTCATAAAAATGTTGCAACTTCATTTATTGCAAAAAAACTTCTCCAAACCAAGTAAGATTGTTTTAATACCTTGAGAGGTGATGTGGGGAAAATAGGTCCAACATCTTTGGAGAATCACAGACTCCACTTGGGCTCCCATTCTCTTGACATCCTCACATATAAAGCTTTGCACAACATCTTTGTCAATATCAACAGAGTTTCCATAAGACCAGAACAAGAAGATATCTGTATCTTGGTAGAACTTTTGCATGGCCACCGGATGACCAATGGTGTTAGGATCCTCCACATATGTCTTGCAATAGTAGAATCCTATAGGGAGGTGATCAAGGCCTTTGATTTTTGCAACTGTTGTATAGTAGTCAATCGTTCTTACTTTTGAGAACAATTCTTCTTCTACCTCATTGAGCTCAAACAAATTGAATCCACTCCCTGCATAAGTACAAATTCAATCAATGTATCATTATTTGGTACTTGATAATTATTAGATTGTAGAACATCTAATAATCTTTACTTAATTGAATGAAGTTGAGAGAATTTCTTGTGAAAGAACGAAAATACTACAATCAAATTTAAGGTAGATGGGCACTAACACCACAATAGGGTGAAATAGATTTTTAGAAGTAACTAACAAAGTGATACAAAAGAAAGTATAGAGATGTAGAGTTGACAATTATAATATAGCTCCAAATTATTTTCTAATGACATTTTGATTTGATTATTTCAAACTGTAATGGATTTTTTTTTTTTTTTTTTTAATTTCTATTTAAATAGATATAGAGTTACCTGTGGAATTTGACCTGTAAACCTTGGTGTGCCCAGCAAACGGAATTGCACCAGAAATAATAATTTTATCAAACTCCATCATCTTTTCTTCTTGTATTTCACAGTTGTTGGTGCGGACACGTACTGAGTTCGAGTCCCTCTCGATGTTGAGCACCTCGTTATTACAGTACACCTTGGCCGGCACCCTCGTGCTCAATTTCTGCCATAGGCTTGTATAACCACCCTTCACTCGTCTGATTTTTCCCAGCATAGATGTTCGGGCAAATTCATGTAGGTAAGCATAAGGCATGTCTTCAACGAATCCATAGCCGGATGCTGTATACCCATATGCAACAGCTTTAGGAATGCCCTTCAAACCATTCTGTCTCACAAATTCCACTGCTGGCTCTGCCATCAGGTGGCTCACTGCATGGACTCCAATGCGGCAGGAATCTTGGGCTTTGGCCTGAAGGCAAGCTAATTCTTTTTTATTTGAATTCAAATTTATTCGATTTAAATATTATCTATTTTAATAGTTAAACAGTTAATAACCAAATTCAAAATCAGAGAAAAATGGATTAACAATACAAATAAATGAAATGAGGAGATAAATGAAATGAGGAGAGGTGTCTATGTATGTGCCTGGAGTTTCATTGTAAGAGGAATAATGGACATGTAATCAGCCTGAACATCCAAATCCTCGAATTGGCCGCCATTGCAGTCTATAAGAGCGAGCTTGTGAGACTTCATGTCTTGGAATTCCACATTCCCCAACTCCTCTGCCAGACTTGTGATTGTTGGAGCACTGTTTGCTGCCACCACCTGCCCACCCAAGTCATAGACTCTCCCTGCAACGTAACATACAAAATTATATCTTAAATAAAATTAAAAATGATTTTGGTGGTAAGATTTTTAACCTATACTATGTTATTTTTTTAATGGATTAATCAAATTTTGAATTAGAACATCTAATATGCATATTGTTGTGCTCTGTCACTCATTTTCTCCAACAAATCCAACAAATAGAAATCTTAAAAAATTAATACATTCTTTATGAACATTTTTCAAATTATAATGTGTTGTGGAAACTTAGGACTCAAATATATCTAAATAGTTTAGATTAGTTTATGATTTTTTATTTTTATTTTTTAAGTTGAAACATTTTAGGAGATGGGATTTTTTTTAAAATTTAAAGAGGGTTTATATTTAATTTAGTTAGGTGAACTAGGTTTTATCACAAGTATGTTTATTGAAGTTTTTTAAATAATTAAAATATGATTCAATATATTGTTTTAGTATTAGGGGGAAATGTGATAATTTGATTAATATGATAAGTCTTAAGGGATTCACTTAATAAAGTAATGATATAGCATAAATGGGATAATTTAATTAATATGACAAGTCCTAAGGGATTCCCTTATTAATAAACTAATGATATAGCATAAATGGGATAATTTAATCAATACCATAAATCCTAAGGGATTCACTTAATAAACCAATGATATAGCATGTGCATTTATATGTATTAATAAACACCTTAATTTTATTTTTACCCCTCTATATACACTAACTTACAATTAAAATACCTCCATATTTTCACTAAATATATATGTTGGAGGATTTTAAATAAGACAAACCTAGTGAATGGCATTTCCTCTTGTTCACATGTGCAAAGCTGACTTGTAGAGATTTTTAAATGCTACTTATGAACCCACCCTCCTACACATATTTCTCGACTCTCAAAATTTATTTATATCACATTAATTAAATTATTCCCTTTCCTCTTAATACTAAAGTGATATAAACCACCTTTTAGTTATTTTAAAATCTCATATTAAACCACCTTTTAATTATTTTAAAATCCCCAATATACACACTCATGAAAAATATTAAAATTGAATCCTTAAAAATTTAGTACTCAATAAAAATATATATTAGAATAACTTTGTGGCTTGAAAATTTGCTTCCTAAGCAAGAAGTTATCTTGAGATGTTTTCCCCAACACCAAATATTTAGCATTGTAACTATTTCACCCTGTCTCAGATATCCCAAACCCAAAAAATATTCCCTTCTATTATAATTCTGTATGCCATCTATATCATTCATTTCTGTTAGCAGTTTAATATCCATTGAGATTCAATCTTACTTCTATCTCTAAAATATATAGACTACCCATCATATGTTTATAAAACATAATATATCTTGCCATTTATATATGTACACTAACTAAAGTATCTTAGAGATCTTGTATAGGTTACCTTGGATTTCGACAGATTCACACATGCCACCCACAGTGTGATGTCTCTCCAGCACTGTTACATTCTGATAGCCCAATTTTGCAAGAGCATAAGCAGCTGACAAGCCACTGGGTCCTCCTCCAACTATACAAATTCTAGTGATCACATCCATGGATGGATGCAGCTTCAATAGCTTTTCCCTTTCACCCACCGCCATTTCTGCTAATTTTCTTAATCTCAAGGCTCCCTCAATCCACTTCTTCAAACTGTGCAAAACCTCTGCAACTCAGAATGATAAAACTGCATAATACCAAGTACAATTGTTATAACTAAACTGAACTTTAAAACCAGAATCCCAAATAAATACAACCAAAATCAGGAAGAGCTAAAACAATAAAAGCAGAATTCCCAGGAAAAATGGCTCACAAGTGAAGTTAGAATTTCAATTTCACCATCAGACACCCATAAAAGATCTAATCATTTTGCTGCGGGTTAGAGTGCAGTGAAATAAATGATCAAATCCATGCTACTTATAGAAGGCAGGCATTTTACAGTAAAGTATAAGCCGTCTAACACTAAAGACAAATGACGGCAAACAAGAACTATGGCCGGCGACTTCGGACTGAGAAAAATTATCAATCCTCGTATTAATCTTGGAAAATTCAACTTGGGATATTTTTCATAAAATTTGTTGGTTTCTTTTGCACAACGACGAAAGCACGTAACATTGTAATGACCCCGATCCGCGGTGGCACGTTATAATCGATTTTGTGTGTTTTACTTTGAAAAATCTATCGAAAATCACATTTTAATCTTTATCTCCGATGCTTGGTGACGGCGGCACTTTTTATGATCGATTTTTTCAAGTTTACTTAAATACATTTATCGAAAATTGACGTTCAACGTTTCTATGTAACTTATTTGAGAAATTTTCCTCAAGAGAGAGCCCAGTGGCCGCACACCCTAACTTCGGGCACGTCAAGCACATCATTAGACATGTCGAATTTCGACGATTTTTTTTTTTGGTTTTGCCCTATGCGAGTGAAGAGCTTAAAGCTATTCTTTCAGCTTCTAGACATTTATACATTTCCCTGGACGACACGTTATGTGCACATGGGTCGAAAAAGTGTTATTTCAACATGTCGCCCCATACATGCGCACCGATGTGCCGGTAACCGCTCGCCATGGCCCACCCAAAAATTTTCAAGTTCACTAAAAAGGCAACACACTTGATCATTTTTATAGTCACGGAGCATTAAAAATATGTTTATTAACACCCCACCATAAATCACGTTGGTGAGGCCTTCAAACTTCCCCGCCCCCTTCCTAAACTTCCCCGCGCCCATCTAAGGCACAACATGCATATTAACATGTTTGCTTAGGCGCGGACGGGAAACAACATTAAATCCATTCAATGTTCATTCAGGTCCGAATACATATTCCACTTTCCACTAAAAAGTTAATCATTTTACCGACTGCTTTCCTTGTTCTCCACAGTGCGATTGAAAGGCGAGGTTTTTTGTGTCCGCTCACTGTCGCTCTACATGCAGATACATCTCCGTGCAGGTAACGAGCAAACAACATCTCTCCCCATGTGATTTCAGTTTTGCAGTGTTTATACAATCGTTTATCTTCGTTTTTCTGTCATGCTACCCGTAATTTGGGTACTGCTATGTAATTTACTTTCTATTTTTTATTATTTTGTCTGAGGCAACCCTTGTCTTGTGATAATTTCACTATACAGAAGAATATACTATTGTATAATGATGGTTTTTTGTTATACATACAAATGGGGTCATATATTTTTATGGGTATATACTTTTTAGTGTTCATTGTCAACGATTAAGGGTTTCATTATTTTGTCTTCGTGATAATTTCACTGTACAGAAGAATATACTGTTATATAATAAGGATTTTTGGTTATACATACAAATGGGTTCTGATATTTTGATGGGTATATTTTTTTAGGGTTCACTGTCCACGGTTAAGGGTTTCATTATTTTGTCTTGTGATAATTCCACTGTACAGAAGAATATACTGTTGTATAATGATGGTTTTTTGTTATACACACAAATGGGGTCATATATTTTTATGGGTATATGCTTTCTAGTGTTCACTGTCAATGGTTAAGGGTTTCATTATTTTGTCTTCGTGATAATTTTACTGTACAGAAGAATATACTGTTATATAATGAGGGTTTTTGGTTATACATACAAATGGGTTCTGATATTTTGATGGGTATATATTTTTTTAGGGTTCACTGTCCACCGTTAAGGGTTTCATTATTTTGTCTTGTGATAATTTCACTGTACAGAAGAATATACTGTTGTATAATGATATTTTTTGTTATACATACAAATGGGGTTGTATATTTTTATGGGTATATACTTTTTAGTGTTCATTGTCAACGGTTAAGGGTTTCATT
The DNA here is from genome assembly GCA_027924645.1 of Cunninghamia lanceolata. NCBI lineage: Eukaryota > Viridiplantae > Streptophyta > Pinopsida > Cupressales > Cupressaceae > Cunninghamia > Cunninghamia lanceolata. Next base: position 55,269 of record BSBN01001646.1, read on the forward strand.
ATTTTGTCTTCGTAATATTTTTATTGTATATCGTTTATCTTCGTTTTTCTCTCATGCTCCTTGTGATTTGGGTACTGCTGTATAATTTACTTTTGATTTTTCATTATTTTGTCTCAGGCAACCCTTGTCTTGTGATAATTTCACCGTACAGAAGAATATACTGTTGTATAATGATGGTTTTTTGTTATACATACAAATGGGGTCGTATATTTTTATGGGTATATACTTTTTAGTATTCATTGTCAACGGTTAAGGGTTTCATTATTTTGTCTTGGATAATTTAGACTGTTATATAATGAGGGTTTTTTTTATACATAAAAATAAGATCGTATATTTTAATGGGTATATATTTTTGAGGGTTCATTGTCAACGATTAAGGGTGTCATTATTTTTGAAGGTTCACTGTCAACATATCTTGTACTGATTATACATATATGTCTACATATCTGTATACATATCTAAAAATACTTTCCATCACACCGTTGAGAATAGGGAAAGTAGTCGGTAAAATGATTAACTTTTCAGTGGAAAGTGGAATATGTATTCGGACCCGAACGAACATTGAATGGATTTAATGTTGTTTCCCGTTCGTGCCTAAGCAAACACATTAACATGCATGTTGTCCCGTAAATCATGTCTGTTAAATCATTCAATTTATTAAATCATGTCTGTTAATGTAATATATATATAGTGGGTTCAGAAGGACAGGGATTTGGCCACTGAATAATGCTGCTGTTACAGTTCATAATGCTGCTGAAACTATTTCTAATGTTGATGTGATGTTGTTTCCAATGCTGGTGATGTTATTTCCAATGATGCTGATACAGTGTCCAATGTTGTTGATACAATTTGTAATATGGAAGGTCTTAGCCAATCCTGTTGATACATTGTCTAATGCTGTTGATACAATTTGTAATATGGAACGTCTTAGTTTGCCAAGTCAAGTTTGCCAACCAGAATGGATGGCTGAAGCAAATATACACATGGGGATACAAACATTAGTATCTGTTAATATGAAGTTAATGTATCTGTTAATAGGGTTTCATTATATGAATGTTTCAAATGTTTTCAATCCTACAGCTTTGTCTCATTAATAATTTTACAGTCAGATTCTTCCTAGTTTTGTCTGAATAATATTTATTAATTATTGTTACATTAAATATTTACAATTGTTTTACTATGTTGTAATATAATACATTGAGGGTTTCATTTTATATAATTTATGCAGGGTTTATATAAAAACCTTCTACATATATACGGATTAGACTATTAATGAACTATATATATATACATATGTATATCTATAGATGTGTTTATAGATAGACATATGTATATCTGTATACATATCTACATATCTATAGACATATGGAGATCTATAGACATATGTATATTGATATACATATGTATATGTATCGACATATGTAGCGTAGACAATGGAAACATTTCAAGCTGGTCCTTAACATTTCAACATTTTAGAAATATAGATATACGTGTTCCAAAGATTACTCTAATTTGTTTGCTCAATTTTACTACATCTTTTCCAGTTGTTTGCTGCATGGGTAACTTCATTGAATAGATTATACATATCTATAATGATGTCTCAATCTATTTTTAGTCATTGCACTAAGGATGCCATTTTTTCTACAATTCACTTCTGGTACTGATTATACATATGTATACATATCTACATATCTGTATACATATCTGTATATCTATAGACATATGTATATTGATAGACATATTTATATACATTTCTATATCTATAGACAGACATATGTATATTGATATACATATGCATATCTATAGATAGACATGTGTATCTTGATAGACATATGTATATCTATAGACATATGCAGCTTAGACAGTGTTAACATTTCAGTCTGGTACTTAAGATTTCAACATTCAAACTGAATAATCAAATTCAATTTTGCTTATCATATCATCGAATACAATAGCTTTTACACATTTAATCAAATTCAAACTCAACAACCAATTTCAATACATTCCTTGTTCAAATTCGCATCCATTATAAGAGGAACATTATGCAGCGTAGACATTGTTTTTAGCATAAATTTTTTGAAGGATCAATGCAAAACCTGTCTGGTACTTAAGATTTAAGAATTTTACAATTGCAGCACATCTATATGCTAGAAAATGTTGAAACCCTTAAATGTTTATAATGCACCCTCAAAAATAAATACATGTCATAATATTTAATATATATATATACATACAAATATATGAATACATATATATATATATATTATACATGTATTTCTATATGTGTGTGCATAAATTATATAAATTCGAACACGTTATGTTTGTAGTCCATATGTTTAGGAAATGGGTGGGTAAGTTCGAAGTCTCCACCAACTTAATTTATGGTGGGGTGTTAATAAACATATTTCTAATGCTCCTTAACTATAAAAATGATCAAGTGTGTTGCCTTTTTAGTGAACTTGGGATATAAATGATATATACACATATATAGATACATGTAAATTTTTATTATGTATACATATATGTATATGTATCACTATATATGTCTGCAATATATAGTTGTATTATTGCACTACTTGAATTTATTTGGATGATTTGATGTTTGTTCGTTACAACCTGGATGACTACCCGGCATATAATTTCTATGATTGCAGGGATGTGAGAGGTTTGCAGAACATCTTGCATTGCGAACTCTCTATGAAGGTAAAGTCTTATAAGGCTTTACTTACATCATTGGATGACGAATTGTACTATGCATTTGTGTTTGTTAACACACCACTATTCATAGAATATTTTGCTCTGATGGCTCCGATGGAATATTTTGCTATCATGCCTTATTATGTACAATCTTCTTTTTCAATACTATATGATTATTTAAAATAATATGCCTGAATGCAGTTCATATTTTCTTTTGCAAATGCGTGAGATTATTTGGATGATTTGATGTTTGTTCGTTACTACCCGGATGACTACCCAGCTTTTGATTTCTATGATTGCAGGCATGTGAGAGGTTTGTAGAGCAACTTGTAAGGCGAGCACTCAATGAAGGTAAAGTCTTATAAGACTTTACTTAAAACACTGGTTGATGAATTGTACTATGCAATTGTGTTTGTTAACACACCACTACTCATGGAATATTTTGCTCTGATGGCTCTGATGGAATATTTTGCTATCATGCCTTATTATATACAGTCTTCTTTTTCAATTGTTATATTTTGGTCAGTTCAATTTAATGATTTTGTTTTATGATGTATGTTCGTTATTGCCTCGATTGCCATTTATATGTTTCCAGGCATACAACGATAGCCAATGCTTTCAGAAACACCTTCGATTGAGTTTAATCAAATCAGGTAAAGTCTTATAAGACTTTACTCGGGTAATGACCCATTAGGCTTTAGGTTTTTCTTCATACTGGTTTTATGTTCTTTTCAATCATTTTCTTTTACTAAACTTTAATTTATAATATTTTAATTTACAATACTTTAATTTAAGTTCCTTTGAATAGTTTAAATTTCCTTGTAGTACCATGCTGACAAACCATTCAAGTCTTATTTTTTTTTCAAAAATAATTAGACTTACAAACATATAAACATAATTAGAGTTTCAAAAATAATTAGAGTTACAAACCTTTCAAGTCTTGTAGTACCATGCTGACAAACATGAGATCAACACATAGATATTTCAGAAATAACCATTTAACTCTTGATTTTTTTCCAAAACAGTTACAAACATATAAATATTACATCAATCTGTTCCTTTTTTCAAAAAATATTACATAATGATATGACTAAATTAGATGTACACAGAAAATTCAGTAATGTCAACTATCTTCATCCAAAAAATAGTTCTTCAATTCTCCATAAATCCAGGAAAAGGCATAGGCTGTTCAAGTTCTGTAGCAGCACATTCATTTGCAGTCTGAGTTAAACTGAGTGGCTCAGTTAAAGTCTATAGTGATGCAGCAATCTGGGCAAGCAAACCCTGATTAGAATCTCTATTTACAAGCAACTCATTTGAGCTTCTTGGGGTAGACCCTGCCTGCAGATTGCTTAGAGCTGCAAAGGCTGGGCTCAAGATGGAAAACATGTCCATTAGAATGGGATGTTGCCTGGGTAGAGGAGAATTCAGGGTACTCAATGGTCTGTAATTTGCTGATTTTTTCCCTTTCTTTTTTGCTGTCTTCGTCCCTGGAGCACTCTTTGCCTGCTCACGCCGAATTTCCTTCTCCCGTTTTTCCTCTGCCGCTCTTTGTTTTTTTAACACTCTTTCCAATTTTTTTCTCTCTTTCTCTTGTTGTTGGGTTTCTTTTTCCACTTTCCTCTCCAACATTTGTTCCTTTTTCCTCAGCTGCAACTCTTCTTGACGAGATTTCTCCATCTCTTATTCGTTGAGCATTTGAATGTATGCATCAGATGTTAAGATATGGGACTGCCTACTTAAACGTAGTACCCCAGTCTTATTCTTACCACCCCTTGCATGCACCCTTCGAATCGGGAACTTGAGAAATCGATTAATTGGCTGTGGTTGAAACTCACTATCTTAGGTGCAAGGCACATAATGTAGTTCCAAATCACCTATGCATTCTTCTTCTTCTGCAATGTCCTCGTTTTGTGGATCCCAATTTGATGCAATAGTAAAGTAGTGTATGATGTCAGATGGATCATGATCTGGTGGTGAAGGCATGGAAAGGCTGACATCCACCTGACTAAAATTAGTTTGTATCCCCATGTTTCTAGCAGCTTCAGCCATCCATTCTGGTTGGCTAACTTGACTTGGCAAACTAAGACCTTCCATATTACAAATTGTATCAACAGCATTAGGAAATCTATTAGCAGCATTAGACAGTGTAACAACAACATTGGAAATAACATCACCAGCATTAGGAACTGTAACAGTAGCATTGGAAACAACATCACCAGCATTAGGAACTGTAACAACATTATTGGAAACAACATCACCAGTATTAGGAACTGTAACAGCAGCATTGGAAACAACATCACCATCATTACGAATTGTAACAGCAGCATTATCAATAGTTTCAACAGCATTAGGAACTGTAACAACAACATTAGAAATAGTTTCAGCAGCATTAGAAAGTATTTGACTTCCTGCCATTTCAGTGCATTCTTCTTATACTTCCATTGGATTTTGTACACTTCCACTTTTATTGTATGTTTTGATGAATTCTTCAACTTGTGCATTTGAATATCCAGCTAATTGCAAGAAGGATTCAACTGCAATTATCTCGGCATCCTCTTCCACTGCGAAGGCCTGATTCTCTACTGCACTGCTCATAGAATCTTTACTGTCTTCATTTGATACTTAGAAGCCATCACTTGGCCTTATGTCTTCTTGAAGCACAGACCTATTCAGTGGCCAAATGCCTATCCTTCTGAACCCACTAATTATATTAGCAGGGGTCAAGGCCTGCTTGAATGCCTTGCTAGCAAGAGTGGCCAACTCTTCTCTTCCAGTTTCTATTTGCGGGTGGCTGGCCACCATGCAGACCTTTGCTTTTTGAAATAGTTTTTGAATGGTGAAAAAATACTCACATCTAGTGGTTGCAATCTATGGATTGTATGTGCTGGGAGGGTGATGAGGTCAATCCCTAAATGGCGTGCTTCCTCGATGGTCTTAAAGGCAACATGGCTGCCATGACCATCAAAAATTAGAAGAGTTTTGTTGGTAGGTGAAACCCCTCCGGGGATAGATGCAGCAAAATTCTGCAGCCAATTCAGAAATAGTTCTTTCGTCATCCACGCATGTTCTTGAGCTGCCATGCATGCACCCGGCTCATAGTTGGCTATGTAGTTTTTGATATGCCTTTTGGATTTAAATAGATAAAAACCAGGTATACTGCAACCTGATGCACTAACACATGCCAAAACAATAATCCACTCCCTGATTTTTGAGATGAGGTGGGGCACACAACGAGATCCCAATTTTGCTATTACCCACATTCCACAGTTCCTGCCAGCTTATACTCTAGTTTCGTCGCAGTTCCATATTTTGTTGGACCCATACTTATGTGTTTTGTAAAGATTTCTAAATTGTCGTAGAATGAATTTACTATGCTTGGCCTTAGCATAATGGCTCTATTGGTATCCACACCCTGTGCAGTGCGGATAGTTAGATCTGGATGTCTTTTCCTAAATCCCTCCCACCATGACCTCCCTGGCATCCCATCTGTGAAAGGATTTGGCCTAGACTAAATGACCTCTGCCACAGTAGATTTCAACTGTCAAATTTCAAGCCCATGGCCTGTGTCGGCCATGTCCTTGCACCATTGAACTATTTCTGCCTCTTCCTCATAAGTCAAGATGGTTGGTGGCCCCCTGCATTTGGTGCTTGTGAGACCCAGTAACCAGGCCCTCAAACTGTTAGCAGACATTCTCCATTTCTTTGCAGCTGCTCTGATTGACATATGTTTATCTTCGACATTAGCCATAGCACTTTGGATGTCATTGTTTGTCCATATACTTTTGTTCAACTTTGAAGAACATGTTTCCACAGTAGTAGTTTGAAGGCAATCTGTATTAGTTTCCAAATCCTCTGTATGTGCGGAGGGAAATATACATTCCACTGGAACATGATCTAGTTTTGTGGTATGTGTATCTTTGTCCCTCGACATCATGTTAGGAAACTTGCACCCCCCAGGTTTCTGACTGTCCTCCTTCTAAAAGCTCTCCTCCCCTTTTTACCTCGAGCCATAAGTGTCTATACACTTGCAAGAAATGCAAACATCATCAATACCAGAAGTGATATGTAGAAAAAATGGCATCCTTAGTGCAATGACTGAAAATAGATTGAAGCATCATTATTGCAGTGGCGGACGACAACCATCACTTGTTCCATTTTGTAGTGTTTCAATGTGTTCCATTTTAGACTGTATTATCACCTCAATCTGGTTTCATCATTATGTACAGAGATGTATAGATATACATGTGTATACAGATATGTAGATATGTATACAAATATGTATAGATATGTGTATAGATATACAGATATGTATATAGATATGTAGATATGTATACATATGTATACATATATGTATAGATATACACGTGTATACAGATATACATTTGTCTATCTATGTACATATGTGTGTAGATATACATATATATATGAGACATTAACATACGTGATTTAATTTATTGAATAATTTAATAGATAACATGCATGGTAACGTGTTTGCTTAGGCGTAGACGGGAAACAACATTAAATCCATTCAATGTTCATTGGGGTCCAAATACAGATTCCACTTTTCATCGAAAAATTAATCATTTTACCGACTGCTTTCCTTGTTCTCAACGGTGCGATGGAAAGTATTTCTAGATATGTATACAGATATGTAAATATGTATGCAGATATGTAGATATGTATACATATCTGTATACATGTATACAGATATGTATACATATGTATAATCAGTACCAGATATGTTGACAATGAACCCTCAAAAATAATGACACCTTTAATCGTTGACAATGAACCCTCAAAAATATATACCCATTAAAATATACGAACCCATTTGTATGTATAAAAAAACCCTCATTATATAACAGTCTATTATTCTATACAGTGAAATTATCACAAGACAAAATAATGAAACCCTTAACCATTATCAATGTAGTAAAATTTAGCAAACAAATTGGAGTAATCTTTCAAACATGTATATCTATAATTCTAAAATGTTAAGTACTAGCTTGAAATGTTTATATTGTCTACGCTGCATATGTCTATACATATACATATGTATATCAATATACATATGTCTATAGATATACAGATATACAAATATACAGATATATAGGTAAGAATGCCAGTACAAAATATATACCCTTTAAAATATGCACATATGGCGAACATGTATATCTCCCATGCAGCAAACAACTGAAAAAACATGTAGTAAAATTTAGCAAACAAATTAGAGTAATCTTTCGAACATGTATATCTATATTTCTAAAATGTTGAAATGTTAAGTACCAGCTTGAAATGTTTACATTGTCTACGCTGCATATGTCTATACATATACATATGTATATCAATATACATATGTCTATATATCTACATATGGCTATAGATATACAGATATATAGGTAAGAATGCCACTACAAAATATATACCCTTTAAAATATACGAAACTATTTGTATGTATTAAAAAAAACCCTCATTATATAACACTCTAAATTATCATGAAGACCAAATAATGAAACCCTTAACTGTTGACAATGAACACTAAAAAGTATATACCCATAAAAATATACGACCCCATTTGTATGTATAACAAAAAAACCATCATTATATAACAATATATTCTTCTGTACAGTGAAATTATCATAAGACAAGGGTTGCCTCAGACAAAATAATGAAAAATTGAAAGTAAATTACACAGCAGTACCCAAATCACAGGTAGCATGAGAGAAAAACAAAGATAAATGATTGTATACTAGTATAGATATGTATACAAATATACATGTCTATAGATATACATATCTTTATAGATAGACATGTATATATATACAGTACTTTAACAATCTAATTTGAATATATATAGAAGCTTTAACAGTCTAATCTGAAAATATATAGAATCTTTTATATAAACCCTGGATAGATTATATAAAATGAAACCCTCAATATATTATATTACAACATAGGAAAACAATTGTAAATATTTAATGTAACAATAATTAATAAATACTATTCAGACAAAACTAAGAAGAATCTGACTGTAAAAGTATTAATGAGACAAAGTTGTAGGATTCAAAACATTCAAAACATTCATATAAGGAGGTGAAGTAAAGGTGAAATACCAACCTGAACCTTAATGTGGAAGTCTGCAAAATTCCTTTTGGCAGCAGACAGGGTTTGTAGCGCTTCTTGTAGACAAGGTTTGCAACGCTCCTTCAGGAAATTTATGCTTAAAACAATCTCTACATTGCATAATGTTCGTCTTATAATGGATTGATATTTGAAAAAAAATGCATTGAATTTGGTTGGTGAATTTGAATTTGAATAAGTGCGTAGAATCTATTGTATTCGATGTTATGATACGCAAAATTGAACTCAGTTGTTGAGATTTGAATTTGATTAAATGTGTATGAGCTATTGTATTCGATTGATGTGATTTACAAATCTCTTTTTTTTAATGTAAACTGGTTTAATTTTATTTTTTTATTAAATAATTTCACTTTTTTTATGTAAACTGGTTTAATTTAATTTTTTATTAAATAATTGTCTAGATGGGGAGCCTGATACCATTATGTGTTTGTGCAGGTGCAAGTGGATGTGATTGCAAGTATGGGAGAATGTGATAGCAAGTGGGGGGGATGTGATAGCAAGTATGGGAGAATGTGTGATTAATAGCCTTTTGGGATTGGGGTGGTGTGTGTTTATGGTAGCTTAGGTATCAATAGATGTGGACAAAAGTATGTGAATATGACCAATTTGACTTTATTTGATGTCCAAATGAGTGGTTTTTTATAAACATAACATATTGTAATAAAAACAATGTGTATATTTAAATTGGAAGTTCTCATATTTGCATCATGTTGGCTTGAAAATGCAAGTGGAAGAACATGTGTATTATTTTTTTGCAATGGTAAATTACTCATGCAATTGTGAACATGTATTGGTGCATATGTGCTAATTTACTAGGTATTCTATTTACATGTAATGGTTCAATATAAAAAATTTATTGGGGGGTAGGGTGCACAAAAACATAGCGGTTATTGGGGCGTGGGCGGCTACTGGCCCCTCTCCCTTATCACTTTCTACACGTATATATCTAACAAATAGAATATACTTTAATGAATCATTGTTTATATATGTATTTAAGATATTTATGTTAGTATTTATACATATTTTTACTGTTAGTTAAGAATGTCCATATATTTTGGAGTACATATTTATCTTAAATGTGTATATGTATATCTTGAAATGGGGCTAAAATACTCTTGTGTCAACATATCGACAAGTGACATACTTTTGTGCTAGGTTTGGCTCATAACTTGATCTTGATCCATCTATGCTTACTCTTTATTTGAATATAGGTCATTATCTTTAATATCACTTATTATGTTAATCTAGCCTTCCAAGGGGTTTGACTTATGAGAACACAATCACCTATCAAGTTAGCAAGATCCTCAAAGATATTTTATAAATATTGCCTTGACAAATTTATATATACTAAGAAGGTGAAGGTGAACATACTTTTTAGGCATACATTATGTCAATCAGTTTCATGGGGTAAGTGCACAAAGATGGGAGACCAAAAGGGGGTCTTAAGATGCCATTTTTTTTGTTGAAATCAGGAAACATTGATGTTGGATGAGAAATTGAAGATAGGTACACTCAAAATTTGAAGATGGAATAAAAACAAGAGTCCTATTGCTCTGAATTTGGTTTCTAAACTACTAATTTTTTCTAAAAATGACTGAGATTAAGGGGTTCAAAAAAGGGGAGCACACAAATTGGTCCTGTTTTTCTTAAAAAAACATAACATAGCATCTGGTGTGCTCCCCCTAAAATGTTAACTTTTTTTAGTATTTCTAAAATTGCTTCAGTGAGAAATTAGCTAACACCATGTAGTTTATCCCTAATTTTTTGATAATTTTTTCATGAATAATTGATTTTTTAGTAATTTTCAAAGTGGACACATCCTGAAAAATAGAAATTTGAGCGTGCTCCCCCCTAAAAATTTTGAAAACCAATTGAAAATTAAATTTTTTTTGAATATGTGTAAAATGGGGTCTAGTTTCTAAAAATTTGTAACTTATTTCAAATTTTGATGAACAGTTAAAAAAAGGTCAAAAATACTAGACACTAGTTTTTGACAAAAAATGGATATACTAACAAAAGAAATTAAAGATGAAACCCTTAACGTACTCAAAATATGAAAAAAATATATGGTTAGATAGCTAACAGAGAGATTAAGATTATGGTGGTATTTTTTTGAGTTTTCATCGAAATAAATGCAAACCTGATAGGGAGCATGCTCCAAATTATGTGGTTTTTGCTACAATCTGGAAAAACACATCTTTGGACATTCTAAACACAATCCAAGACTTTGGGTTGGAATCCAAAGACAAATCTAAGCCTTAGGCTTGGAAATAATGAAGTCAACGCATAACACGAGTGCGTTATAACATGCTCGCATTATGGTGAACTAAAAGAACTCTCTCTATCTTTCTCCCCCTCTCTCTGAGAGGCAGAGAGATAGGGAGAAAGTGATATATAGAGAGAGAGAGAGATAAAAAGAGAGTCATAGTTTTCTTTTTTCCAGTTCCTTTATTGATAAGGGAGAGGGAGAGATAGGGAAATAAAGGAATGATAGGGGAGAAGGAGGTAAGAGATATGGAGATAGCAAGAGATAGATAGGTAGAGAGAGAGGAGACAGATAGGGAGAGGTAGAGGAGAAAGAGGGGAGAGATAAGGTGATAGAGAATGAGTGAGATGTCCAGAGAGATAGGGAGATAAGGAAGATATATGGAGATAGAGGTTTTGGGTTGCTTAGGTTTAGGGTTTAGGGGTTAGTGGTTATGATTTAGGGGCATTATTTAGGGTTTAGGGGTTTAGAGAGAGACTGCTTTTGACATGCAACCCTAAACCCTTAACCCAAGCAACCCTAAACCCCTAAACTCTAAATAATGCCCCTTAATCCTAAACCTGAGAAACCCTAAGCCTCTAAACCCTAAATAATTCCCCTAAACCCTAAACCCAAGAAACCCTAAATCTCTCTCTATCTTTATCATCCCTCTACCTCTCAATCTCTCTCCCTAAACTTGAGCAACCCTAAACTTATAAACTCTAAATAATGCCCTAGAATCCTAAACCTGAGAAATTCTAAGCGCCTCTCTCTCTCTCTGAGAGGCAAATAGAGATAGAGAGAAAGTGATATATAGGGAGAGAGAGAGAGTGTGTGTGTGTGTGTGTGTCATAGTTTTCTTTTTTCCATTTCCTTCATCGATAAGGGAGAGGGAGAGATAGGGAAATAGAGGAATGATAGAGGAGGAGTAAGAGATATGGAGATAGCAAGAGATAGATAGGTAGAGAGAGAGGAGACAGATAGGGAGAGGTAGAGGAGAAAGAGGGGAGAGATAAGGTGATAGAGAGTGAGTGAGATGTCCAGGGAGATAGAGAGATAAGGGAGATAGAGGTTTGGGGTTTCTCAGGTTTAGGGTTTAAGGGTTAGTGTTTATGATTTAGGGGCATTATTTAGGGTTTAGGGGTTTAGAGAGAGAGAGGGAGACTGCTTTTGACATGCAACCCTAAACCCTTAACCAAAGCAACCCCAAACCCATAAACCCTAAATAATGCCCCTAAACCCTAAACCTGAGAAACCCTAAACCTCTAAACCCTAAATAATTCCCCTAAATCTCTATCTCTCTATCTTTATCATCCCTCTACCTCTCAATCTTTCTCCCTAAACTTGAGCAACCCTAAACTTAGAAACCCTAAATAATGCCCCAAAACCCTAAACCTGAGAAACCCTAAACACCTCTCTCTCTAGTGAGATCACTCTCTCTCTCTAGTGAGATCGCTCTCTCTCTCTCTCATCTCACTCTATCTCTCTCAGAAATGACATAGGTGATTCAAACTCCAATGCGATAGAGAGAGAGAGAGGGAGAGGTAGGGGGAGAGAGAGAGAGTGAGAGAGAGAGTGAGAGTTTTGCTTTTGCAAAACGCGCTCACATTATAACATGAGTCGCATGATAGGCTCGGTAATACCAAGCCATAACGCGAGTGCATGAGCGCGTTATAACGCGCTCATGTTATGACTTATATGGGACCAAAAAGTCATGTGGCAACTTTTTTGTCCCTCATATTTGTGCATATACCCCATGTGACATATTAAATCTATGACATTTGTGATCACACTAGCACTCAAAATTGATCATCAATGTTTTTTATGCTAGATTAAACTCTGAGATAGTCATCAAATCAAGGTAGATAATTTTATGGTAAAGGAGAATTAATCTAGAGTATCAACATCATTTTTTCATCATCAATCCTAGAACTAAGCCTCTCTGTCCACTTTTTATTGGTTAGTGAAATACGATCTGGGGACTACTCCCTTTTATATTATAGAGAGAAAATTTATAAAATTGTTGTCTTGAGAGATGTAACAACACTATAGTAGAAAATATTATAGTGTTTTCAAGGCAATTGAACACAAAATTCCCTTTACAAACTTAAAAATACAAACTAGTATTAAGGAAAACCTACATAGATTATTACAAATCATCAAAACATTCAAGAATTTCCCATTAAGAAAGCTTCTCTTCAATATCATTGTCATATAGTGGATTATAAAATAATCAAGGATAAGAAGTATGTCCATAGTGGGATCTTTTGGGAATAGAAACTTTCATTGAGATTTCCATACATTTGCCAAAATGTTGTCTAAAGAGTGAGAAGACAATCAATGTGTGATAGAGCCTACAATGTGTGATTGCTAACACTAAGACTAATTAATCCTAGGACATGACCATTCATATTTCCCCATATATATTTTGCTAATGAGTGCATGGTTCAAAAATAAGCCCATATAGATAGTGCAAGAGATGAAGCCATCAATAATGCTTCAATATGCCATCTCACCAAGACTTGTAGTTCCTTTTTCCAAGGTAGTGACATAGGCATGATTTTATATACCCATTAGTGGCTTAGATTTATCTTCTAGCAAATTTGAAACTTTATATGAGTTTGGTGATTAGAAAATATGTGTGTAAGCCCCCAAGACACGTACATGAAATGACACTTTATAAATTGAGTGTAAGTGTATTAACAACCCCCTAAATAGTTCAATTTAGACACCCTTAGCAAGTTACAATGTTTGACACTTTATAAATTAGTGCATTTACAAAGTGGAAGCTAATTTTCTAGAGTTTTACAATGTATGATGTGGACCATAAAGCTAAAAGTATAGTCAAATTATAATATAAGAACAAATAGTCTATAGACCAGTGTGTAGTGCTCAAACAAATATCCACTTTCAAAAAGGAAGACAAATTTGTGTCCATTTGTGAAAGTTACGAGTCCTAGAAGGTCAAAAATTGCAATTGAGAAAATTGATATTCTAAAAATTAAGAGTCATGAGCATAAATGGATTATATCATCATGAAGTTCACAAAACTTTGGCCCATTCAAAAAATTACTCACAAAAATCCCTCTGTATAACTAAGAGAAACTCCAACAAAGTTTGTCTCTCAAACTAAGAAAACAAATGTAGAGGGGTTCTACTGTTGGGTGATGGGTTGGTGTCTTGTGGGCAGCAAATCATTGGTGCTACTAGTAGAGGTGGAAGATAGGCAGCAAATTAGTGGTAGAAGGTGGCTCTAGAGCAGGGAACTATTGGCACAACTATATAGCTATGGCACACTGGTGATGCAATGGTAGAGGAGTTAAGTATAATGTTGCTAGAGTGACATGATAGTAGAGGGTTAGTACTAGAGGTAGGCCATAGGAGTAGTGATAGAGTTCTAGCCATAGGGGCTACAGTCTGTAATGCCCCCATTTCCAGCATGATCACTTGATAGGAGTTTGGGTTAGCTTATCCTCTTTCCCATGGGCTAATTCATAAATTAAGGGAATGCAGTGGTTGAGCTATGAAAATTTGGAAAGTTGTTTTTATAAGGCTCAACTAATTTTCCTAGACTTGGTGTACTTGGAAGATGAATTAATGTATTTTTGCATTAATTGTTGAAGGGTCAAAAATAATAAAATAATTGATCTTGAAGTGGGATGACCCATTCTTGGATAATTGAAAATAAATAAAATATTATTATTCTCTTGAGAAGTGCGACCCAATTGGAGGAATAAGGTTGGCAAGAAACAAATAAAATAATATTATTTTTAGAGTGCTCAAGGTGGAGAAAAATTAAATATTTTAATTACAATTTGGGCGGCCTCTTGAAAAAAAAAGAAAAATAAATAAAAGATTGTTTTGGTGGCCGACTTGGAGAAAAGTAATTCAAATCTTTAATTTGAATTTGATTTTGGGTGCCTAGTCTTGGTCGGCTAGTTGAGGGAGAAAAAGGAAACTCAAGTATAAAAGGAGGTCTTTGTCCAACTTCATTCATCATCACGAACTTTTGGCAAACTTTGGCATTTTGCTTTCACAATTTTATTATAGGTCTTTCCAAAGATAAAAACCCTTGTGGAAGAAGGTGGATTGGATGAAAACCCAATTGCATCTTGGAGGTGGATCCATATGGAGTTCACACTTGCACTTCATTGAAGGATTCAAAGATTGATTGAGCATTCATGCCATATCTTGGAGTAGATTTCAGTCATCATTTGGATCGGCCATTTTAGGAGGATCAACATCATCTAGGAGCATCGATTTGTGTGGTTTATGATTCCATGTTTGAGTGCCAAACTTGTAGAGCAGATTGCATCATCTAGAGTGCCAATTGTAGGGAGTTTGTAGGTCAATTTCAACTCAAATTTTAGATCAAACTTGTTTGTGGAAGAGGTTGATCAGCATAAGGATAGTTTGCTAATTTATTGGAGGTGGCGATCAGCCTTAAAATCCTTGGATCTGCATTTTTTACATCAATAAGTGGATCGATCAGCATTGAGGTGTCTTTGGATAACATTCTTGGAGCCACATTGAAGACTATAACATCTTTCATCATCCTTGAGGAGCATCAATCAGCCTTGGAGGAATTTACACACTTTATTTTGGCATTTTGTCATCAAATGGGTATGTTGGAAATTATATTTCAGATCTGATTTTGTAGCAGCAACATTGTGGATGTTTGTTGGCCATGTTTGGGCTATAAATTTGATGTAATTGCACATTTGAGTAACTTGATTTCATAACAGTAGTGTTCTAATATGATTTGCCCATCATTTTGCTATCTATTTAGTGTGGATCTTTGTGTAATTCAAGTAGGGTTTGATTACATATTTTGGCATGTTGATTATGATATATTTGGCATGATAAGTGGATGAGATAAGTATATGTTTAGATTTGAAACAAAAAAAATAGAATTCAGATCTAGGGCTTTGAAATTGAAAATCAAAAATTTTAAAAATATTGGCATAAACCCTAGTTAGGATATTTCACAGTCACTGGTGGTCATCGAGATTCTTCGCTAGCCACAAATGGGTGTGTATGTGTGTTGGCAAGGACCAACAAGCCATGTACCTTGCTTTCATATGGTCCTATGGCCCTTATGCATCATTGTGCATAGGCACATATGTGCTATAAAGAAAAAATGATTTTTTTTTTTAAATCAAATATTTTTTGTAAATTAAAAAACTAAAAAATATTCTATACTTGCATAGTACTATGTAGAAGGGTCGAACAATGTTTGTGCAAAAAAAATGTTTTTATAGATTGCTCATAATCTTAGAAATTATATATTGATCTATAGGTTTATTGTTGCTTCGGATGTAATGACGAGGTCTGTTTTGCACCAAAGTGCTCCAAAAACTAAGTTTCCTAAAAAAATAAATTTATATCTATTTGGCATTAGTGTGGTAACCACATTGAAAGTTATAATGTTCGGATTAATTATTTTAAATTGTATTTATTTATTATTTGTGTCTCATTTGGGAAATGGGACGTGCCACTTATGACTTGGCCATTATGCCATGTGTATGCCTTTGTATGATGTGTGTAAGAAGTTGTAAGAGAATCTTGTTGCACATATGTTACCTAAGTTTGTCACTGGTGTGGTTGTCATTGATGTCAACACTCAGTTAGGGTTGTCGTTGATGCTCATGTTGATGGTATACTATGATGGTGTGCTAATAGTGATGTTGTTGATGTTCATTGTTGGATGTCATGCCTTGTTTAATGTCAATTAAAGTTGTATTGAGTATGTTTGTTGTCAGGAGAGATGATATCATGATGATATATTAAGATGGGAATTAGAAGCATTAAGATGAGGACTAGAAGTAATGTTGATGTTGGGGAGATTTTGCTGATGGGTTGTAGCATATTGTATGCTCTCTCCTGTTGTTCCTAAGGAAGTATGTGTTTCTACAAGGAGGCTCTAGTCTCTGGATGTTGGTGAAGGTTTCTGCTGCAGGAAGTTGCCTTGAAGATTGATTGGGAGAATGCTCTACATTCCTCTGGCTTTGAAGATATGGTCATGTGGTTTAGAAGTTCAGTTTAGTGGGCTGTGAAGGTGCTACATTCAAATCTTCATATCATTTGTCCCTTCGTAGAGAAAGTTGTAGGTGACAGATTGCAGGATTGTACTGTCTGGTGGCTAGTTTCAGTGTCTATTGGCTTGCGCCAATTTTTTGTTGTATGAAGTGGTGAATTGGTTGGTGGAGAATGATCCTGATGATCTTGTGATGTTTCTTGTTTCTCTGTAAGGTATTTTATGGTTTCTCTAAAATAGGTTGTGATCTGGAATGAAGGTGTTGCTAGGTTATGCTTTTGCTTGGCTGACTGAGGTATGTTGAAGGTGTGCACCACAAAGTCTTTGTTGTGCAAAATTCAAGGAGTGTTTGGAGATGTTGTATGGATCATGCCGACTCATCTGAGAGAAGTGCAAGTAATGTTTAATCTTCCATGACTACCAATAAGTTGTAATGGTCAACATGCTACAAGTTTCATATATTTCTTGCTTAAGGCTAACCTATTTCAATTGTGTGAAGTGTGCGGATATTATTCTTTAAAGGCTGATGATATGAAGGATGTTTAGGACCAGGTTAAGCGTGTTGGAATCTGTAAGGCGTGTTCCTCTTCTTAATGTTGTGTGTAGTTCATTTTAGGGCTTTCCCTCTACACATTTCATGTTGTTTGATCTTTGGCCGAATTGTAATTGTAATACTCTTGTTGTCTTTAGCTGACATGTAATGTAATCATTATAATATCATGTATATATTGTAAACCTAGTTGATCTAGGTGAAGTGCGATTACAAGAGTGAGTGCAAGGAGTAAAATGTGGATGTGTAATGCATTATGATGTGTGACTGAAGGAGAAATAGTAGAAGTAATAGATACTTTCTGAACTCATCTTGAAGATATTTTTGATACAGAAGGGAAGTGAGGAGTGTGCCTAATTGATTGCTAGGGGTAGTGAGCCAAAGGAAAAGCTTATTGAAGGATGAAAGCAGTGATTCAGTAAGCTGCATAGAAGACATTTGAAGATGCAGAAGTAGTTAGTGCAAAAGTGCAATCATCAAAAGAGAAGTGAAAAAGCAGAGTTGCAATCATAAAAAGGATCAATCTTCATTGTCAGATTCAGACAATAGAAGGATTGTCATGCTGTAATCTTTTCTAGGTTTGTTCTTAGTTTAGGGAGTAGTTGTTTCCTTGGATTGAAGCCCTAAAACAAAGTCTGCAGGGAGTTGTAGCTTCCTTGGGAGTGACCCTAAAACCTTTTTTCAAGGAGAAGTAGATTCCTTGGGTTGTAGCCCTAAAACAAAGTTGTAACTACAATTCTTTTGTGAGGCTGGATTAGGACAGTAGCACCTAATAGTTTTTCTCACTATGGTTTTTCCCCTTTTGGGTTTTCCACATATATCTGGTGTTATGTGGTGTTGTGCATTGTGTTGATCTTTTATGTTTATGTTAATGTTGTAAAGATTAAGTTTCAGTTTGCTCTAGAGGTTTGAGATTTGTTTGAATACTGATTCACCGCCTCTCTCAATATCCAGGTGTGTTCAACAAATCTAATGTCATTATGACATTATAAGATGTGGGAGTTACGTATGACATATTCTATGACCCATGTAAGAGCATGATTATAGAGAGTTACAAAGTTGACCAAGAATATTGACCTTCATTATGATGCATAAGAAGCATCTATGACATTGTAAGAGGTGTACAAAACATCTTTGATGTTGTGTAAAAAGTTGGTTGTCCATTTTAGACTTGATGAGTTGTTATTTTCTCCTCTAGTGGGCTATTTTTATTCTCTCATGAAGTTGAGTGCCCAAGTTCATGAGAAAGATCTTGAAGCTTTTAGAAATATGCTTGTAACTCTTGGACACACGTCATGTTGTTTGTTTCCTTGTTGACCAATTAGCTCATGGTTTTAGCTAATGGTTTTGGGAAACCATTTATGATTTCTTGGATGCCTTTGCCTATATATTGGAGCTAGCAGATAGTGGCTTGTGAGGAGAGGTGAGGAGTTTTTATTACAAGGTTATGTTTTCATATTTCCTCCAAAGGAGCAAGAGGTTGATCTTTATGTTAAGGCACCGACCCTACAAGTGTGTTGTAACATGTTTCTATAAAGTACCAAAACTTCCAAAACATTGATACATAACCGAAATGATCATTAAAGAAAAAGTAAGCAATTGCAATTACACTAACAAGTAAAGGAGACATATTACATTATTTTCAATACAAGAATCCATTCATAATGAGATATACATTCATATTACATTTCAACTTTTTTGAAATTCAATTACAAATCTTTCTGAGATAACAATATATATAAGTTTCAAATATGGCCTTATGCCTTACATATCATTTTGAGTTCAAAGAAGAAATACAATTGTTAACAAGATCAAGTAAATCCAAAACAATCAGTCCTCGACAACCATCGACCATCTGGCCATCTACTGTGTCGAAGGACAAGAACATAGTTCAGATGCTTTTCTGTCCAACCATGAAGCTTACACTTCCCCAGTATCCTTCAAACTGAAGGATGCTTGACCCTGCTTGAAAGGCCTAGCAACCTGTAAACAAGTGGCAGGGTGGAATCTGGTGCATGCCTATTAACCTACATGCATCCCTAACTTGAATGCAACATCACATTAACAAGATATGGCAGGGAAAATAAATGCATAAAACTAGGCAAACAAACCATTTGTTTCAATGGTACACACGTTTGTTTCAACGTCAAATAAATTTGGCCAAAGTATTACCCGACTAACGGTGTGTAGATTTTGAAAAGAAAACCTACTTCCCTGTTTCCCCATATTCGGCACCCGTCCCAGAAGGCAACTTTCCCAAAAGCATAAAAACATATAGACGACAAAAAAAATATGCATTTCACTTTTAGAACATGATTTATGGAAAATTAAACACTCATTTTATGTAATAATAATAATACAAGGATAGATACTATGTTTCTGATGTAATTAGGAGCTTTTTTTTTCACATGAAGCTAGTTTTCTTAGTTTTTAACACTGAGTGATTTAGACACTTATTTCTGTTTAGTTCATGGATTGATTTTGTCTCAATGTTGTTGCAGGAAAACTACATAGTATTTCATTCATGTAGTAAAAATAGATAAAACCACATTTAAGTTATAGATGGAAAGTTTATATATGGTTCTATAACTAAGCAATATTGTTAAGGTTCCATCTAAAATTTATTTAGTTTACTCATATGCATGTGACATACTAACTCCACATAAAGTTTACATGCAAGTTAATAACTAATATAGATATATAGTCCAATATAAAAAAAATATAAAACTGCTCTAGAGACTCAAAAGAACGTATTCATATATTACTAGATGATAGAGATTCAATAAAAAATTGATTTACTCGATAGGCTTTTGATGAGGCCGTATTGAAGGAAAAAATAGGCTATCTATGAAGTTTCAAGGAGAAAAACTTTAGACCAATAATATTGAAAAGGTCGATTTAGGTAATGAGAGAGGCCAAATGAATAGTGTAAAAAAGGCCAATTAGACATTTAAAACTATATAGGCCATTTAAATTTACATCAGATTGATCTTTCTTTAACCAAGCAAGCCGTTCATACACATATACTAACTATTTGAGCAAAAATAAATATAGATTGTTTTAAAGATAGAACAGTCGATGTAGGTTCTTAGAAAGTAAAAGAAATCCAATTCCAAATTCAACACAGGTCATTTTTCTTAATAAGAAAGCCCTTTTAGCATTTTGAGAAAGGTCGTCGAATTAGTATGAGACTGATTCAATAAAGAAAAGAGGTCATTTTCAGTCATAAAGGCCACTATTAGGCAATGAAAGAGACTAAAATTATAAGATCACTACATTAAGTTGCTGAGGCGTCTTAATGGATTGAAAGATAGAATCAAAAACAAATTACAAAATGAGAGATCAAAGTTCAAGTACACTCTTTGTTTTGTAGGGGAAAGGCTGATAGGATCTTAAATTAGGCCAAGGAAAATAAAATAAGGGCTGATTTTAATTCAATGGAAGGCTACTTTAGTGTATTGAAAAGCCAAATTAAGTATAAAGGCCATTTAGAAAGAAATTTCAGACCAAATAATACAACAAAGAGGCTGATAAGCATTGAAGGAGGTCATTTTCTAAGGATGGCAGAGTAAACAAAACACAGAGACTGATTAGACGTTGCATGAGGTCGAGTGCAACAAAAGAGAGGTTGATTGCTTAGGAATTGCAGACCCAGCTAAAAATATAGATCAACTATAAAGTTAAGAGGCCACTTGAATGGAAACTTAGTTGAATACCTAGAAAAATAGACCAAAGGAAAGATGCAATGTCAATTGTGAGGGAGTGTTTGCAGATTAAAAAGGCCTGCTTAGTTTGAATACAGGGTCGATTATATATAAAGTTGCAGATCTAAAAGATTTACAAAGGACGTTAGACATTTGCAAGAGGCAGTTAGACATTACATAAGGATCAATTTAGAAGAATTTGCAGTCCCAGTGTAGACACAGACCAAAGGAATATAGTGCCATGGCAATTGTGGAGAGTTTGAAGACATAAAACCATTCATATAGATTGAAAGAGAAATCATAAGTCAATAGAAATGAGGATAAAGGGGTATTTTTAAAAGAACCTCAGACTTAAAGCAAAGATTCATAGGTTGATTTATTAAGAATAGCAAGTGTAATGTCCCCTTCTTGATACATGGTTAGTCCATCATTGGGTTCTTGTGGACTAGCAGTTTGGTTAGGGAACTGTGGTTGGTTTGGCCGTGGAGGTGTTTGTCGGTGGTGGATTTGTGGTTCAAGATTAGTGGATCCTGCTGGTACCCTCTGAGTTGGCTATGTTTGCTCTTGGCCGTTACTATTTTTAGTAAGTTCAGGTTTGGTGTCAGATCAAGATTTTTGGAGTGGGGTTGAATTTGTCTCGTCCAGGGCTTTCCAACAAGCTATAGATCATTGCATTCTGACATCGTTTTGGCATTTATTTTAAAGTCCGTAAGTTCAAGTGAAATATGAAAAGGGACTTTAATGTTAAATTATTGCCTCATAAAGTGAAATATTAAGAGGTCACTTATGCCTAGTGTGTGGGCGCCCATCCCAAGGGGGATTAAAATGTTTTAAAATGTTAAAAAGTCCCTCCTAAAACCCAATGCCCATCTTGTGAGGGAAATAAAAGATGAAAAGGAAAGCTCATTTGTTATGCCAAGTTTATGATATTTTCTCTTATTAAGCTCTGCTAGGGTTTGTTCTTGTGAGGGTTTGAAGGATTTGAACCAGAGCTCTTGGAGACAAAAACCTCCCTGAGTAACGACATTGTACAGGTGTGGAAGATCACCCAAAGGTGCCATTAGAGGTGGATGCACACAATATTCACATTTGTGCCAGAATGAAGTTCGTAGGATGAGATTTCAAGGGTCAATGATCATATATTTTGTAGATTTATGATGTTCATCTATCATCGATGGAGTTAGGACTAGTTTTGAGGACATAGAAGAGAGTTTGTGACTGATGTAAACTTCCATTGCTGGTCGTACTATAGCAGCAGTAGGTCATACCTTGTTGTGGGATGTTTGGGGTAGATTTGGTGCAAACTTTCCATCCTATCATGGTTGCCCAACCTTGAGACTTATTACAGATTAGTTCTAAGTAGTTTTTGGGAAGAGTTTCATAGTGTTTGTTGCAGATTTCTCTTACAACCAGTCATACCATGTACTAGAGGGACATGGGTCTTTGGTGACTCACTAAATACTTGCTCACAACTTCATTGCTCCTCTGTTGGAGGCATTTAGAGCCCTAAAATCATTGTAATCCTTTGTGATAATCAATACTTCCCGTATAATGGAGATTTGAGGTAATTTCAACCATACCCAGCTGCTGGTCCAGTCTCAGCATATGTACCAAGTTGCAAATCTAAACATGGGTATGTGTTAGTAATTAATATTTGGGCATTCTACTATCTGGGTCTTTAATACTTTCTTCATATCTATTGTATATTTTCTAGGTTTCCTTTCTATGCTATATATTGTATGCTCCGACAACACACAACTGCAGGGAAACTGAAAACCCCTTCTGCATCTTTTGTCTAGTCTATAAGAACACCTCAAAAATTTAAAATAACACATAAAAAGATTTTTAAAATTATACAAACAGGTACGACACATTACAGTGATACACCATACATACACCTAAAAAGATATAAAGATGAAATCGAGAAGGCTATCAAAGAGCTTCTTGAGGTGGGTCACATCAGGGCTAGCAAAATCCCATTTGCATCATCAGTGGTCTTGGTGAAAAAGAAGGATGGAACTCTTAGAATGTGCATTGATTACAAAGAGTTAAATAAGAAGACCATTAAGAACATGTACCCTATACCCCGCATTGATGAGCTGATAGATGAGTTGCACGGGACCTGTTAATTACTTCTCCAAGATAGACTTGAGATCCAAATACCACCAGATTCGGGTTAGGGATGAGGATGTGGAGAAGATAGCTCTCAGGTGCTATTATGGGCACTTTGATTTCCTGGTTATGCCATTTGGTTTGACCAATGCACCAGCCACCTTCCAATCCTATATGAACAGGGTGTTCAAAGAGCAGTTGAGGAGATTTGTGCTGATCTTCTTTGATGACATATTGATTTATAGAAAGACATGGGAGGAACATCTTAAACACATTGACATTGTGTTGAGCATCTTAGAGAGGGAGTCATTGTATGTAAAAATGTCAAAGTGTGAGTTTGGGATGACCGAGTTGTTGTACTTGAGTTATATCATTAATGCTAGTAGTGTTAAGGTAGACCCGGAGAAGATTCATGCAATTGTGGACTGGCCACCACCAAAGAATCTCACTTAGCTGAAGGGATTCCTTAGTCTTTGTCGGTATTATGTAGATTCGTGAAGGGCTTTTCACAGTCAGTTGCACCCCTCACAGATTTGACTCGAAAGGATGCATTCAGTTGGACAAGAGGTACACAGGAGTGCTTCGACAGGTTCAAGGAGATTATGAGTACATGTCTTGTGTTGGCCATTCTAGATTTCAACAAACCTTTTGAGCTGCAGTGTGATGCATTGGGTGAAGACATTGGTATGGTAATCATGTAGGACAAACACCCTATAGCATTTGAAAGCAGGAAGTTGGGGGGTGTAGAATCTAGCTACAACATATATGACAAGGAGATGTTAGCCATCATGCATGCATTGGCTAAATTTAGATAGTATCTTGTGGGCAGCAAATTTGTGATAAAGATAGATCACAATAGTCTGAAACATTTCCTTGGCCATAAAGACCTGAACAAGAGGCAACAGAAGTGGATCAGCAAGCTTCAGGCCTATGGCTTTGATATTGTTTATGTCAAAGGAAATAAAAATATTGTTGCTAATGCCTTATCCAGGAGGTCCCATTTGTGTGCATTAGGTGCTATTTCAAATGACTGGAGAGAGATGATATCAACAGATATGCTAAGGATACTTGGGTCACTGGGATAATAGATGGCACTATCAAAAATGATAGGTACACAGTGGTAAATGATTTAATCATTTACAAGGACATAATTTTCTTAGTGCCAGGATCAAAGATGAAGTAGAAGGTTTTGAGGGCATTCCATGACTTGCCTATGGCAGGGCATTCAGGGTACTTCAAAACTTATAGGCAAGTCAAAGAGAGGTTCACTTGGAAGGGCCTCAAAACAGAAGTTATGCAGTATGTGAAAGAGTGTCCAATATGCTAGCAAAACAAATAGGAGCACTCTTTCCCAAGAGGATTACTGCAGCCCCTGCCCATTCCTGAGAGGAAATAGGATAGCATTTCTATGGACTTTATCATAGGCCTACCTAAAGTCCAAGGTAGGGATTGTATTTATGTGGTAGTGGATAGATTGACGAAGTATACACAATTCTTTGCCATTCCTACCACCTTCACTGTAGCTCAGGTTGTAGAGTTATTTTTTTTGTGAGGTATTTTGTCTTCATGGGTTACTACGAAGCATTGTCAGTGATAGGGACAACAGGTTCCTTAGTAATTTTGGGCAGGAGCTCTTCAGGTTGACAGGGACAAAGCTCACCCTTAGTATGAGCTACCATCCACAAACATATGGTCAGACAGAGATTGTCAATAAATGGGTGGAAGGATACCTCCAGAATTATGTGTCAGGGTAGCAAAAGGCATGGATTAAGTGGCTTCACATGGCAGAGTACTGTAATAATTCTACTTATCACATGTCCATTCAGATGTCACACTTCATGGCTTTGTATGGGTATGAGGCACCGAGCTTTGTTGATTTGTTGTTTGGTGATAGCAGAATGCCTAAGGTTGAAGACCTTCTTTAGGAGACTTAGGATATCATGAGGTCTTTGAAGAACATACAGAAGGCTCAAAATCAACAAAAGCAGTATGCAAATCAACAGAGGACTGAGCGGTCATTTGAGGTCAGTGACATGGTATACTTAATGTTGCAGCCTTATAGGCAGTCCACTCTCAAGAAAAGTGGTGCATAGAAGCTTAAGCCATGGTACTATGGACCATTTAAGATCTCAAAGAAAATTGGAGAGGTAGCTTATGAGTTGGAATTGCCAACATGTAACAAGGTACACAATGTATTTCACATGTCATGTCTTAAGAAGGCTTTGGGACATAATGTGACACCATCAGCATAGTTGCCTTCTCTTGATGAAGAGGGGAAATTGATCTTGGTACCTGAGGCCATAATTGACACTAGGGAACATACTTTGAGGAGGAGGACTATAAGAGAGTACTTGGTAAAATGGAAGAACCTGCCAGTGGAGGATGCTACTTGGGAGAATGAGCAGATAATATTGGAGCATCCTGATCTGAGATTGCTTAAGGCAAGAAATCTTAGGGAGGGCGGACTGTAATGTCCCCTTCTTGATACATGGTTAGTCCATCATTGGGTTCACATGGACTAGCAGTTTGGTTAGGGAACCGTGGTTGGTTTAGCCATGGAGGTGTTTGTTAGTGGTGGAGTTGTGGTTCAAGAACATTGGATCCAATTGGCACCCTCTAAGTTGGCTCTATTTGCTCTTGGCTGTTACTATTTTTAGTAATTTTGGGTTTGGTGTTGGATCAAGATTTTTGGAGTGGGGTTGGATTCATCTCGTTGAGGGCTTTCCGATGAGCTATAGATCATTGCATTTTGACACCGTTTTGGCATTTTATTTAAAGTCCGTAAGTTCAAGTGAAATATTAAAAGGGACTTTAATGTTAAATTATTAAGTGACTCATAAAGTGAAATATTAAGAGGTCACTTATGCCTAGTGTGTGGATGCCCATCCCAAGGGGGATTAAAATGTTTTAAAATGTTAAAAAGTCCCTCCTAAAACCCAATGCCCATCTTGTGAGGGAAATAAAAGATGAAAATGAAAGCTCATTTGTTATGCCAAGTTTATGATATTTTCTCTTATTGGCCTCTGCTAGGGTTTGTTCTTGTGAGGGTTTGAAGGATTCAAACTAGAGGCTCTTGGAGACAAAAACCTCCCTAACAACATTGTACAAGTGTGGAAGATCACCCAAAGGTGCCATTAGAGGTGGATTCACACAATATTCACATGTGTGCTGGAATGAAGTTCATGGGATGAGATTTCATGGGTCAATGATCATATGTTTTTTAGATTTATGATGTTCATCTATCATTGATGGAGTTAGGACTAGTTTTGAGGAGTTAGAAGAGAGTTTGTGATTGTTTTAAACTTCTATTGCTACTCGTACTTGTAGACACCTAAAATTGACTTGCTCGGCAAACTAATTTCCCGTAACTCTACACTAATTTATCCCTAACCATCTGTCTATCCCTTGTGATCAATTAATTCACTTAATTTACCACCATACCTTATAACTATATCCTCATTGATTAAATAAATATTCTCAATATTTATTTAGTTAATTTTGTCCATTGCCCTAATCCTTGTTAATTAGATAAATCATTCTTATCTGATTAATCTATCCTACTGATCAATCTACCCTAGCCTACCTATCCCTTAGATCTAATTTAATTAAGCTAAACACTTAATTAACCTTGCTTAGCTCATCCTCCCACACACCTTTGAATAAAAATCAATCTTTTATTCAAAGGGTCAAATCCTCCTTACCCCTCATTTATCACCCTCTTACACAAGTAAGAGTACATCTTCACATCTCCACATAAAAGTGAATTTTTAATTCACTTGTCATATCCACTCTTCCAAAAAATGAATCTTTAATTCATTTTTGTCCTCCACACCTTTCCCCATGTAAATTTAAAATTCACAAATAATGAGGACCCTCCAATCCCATTGACCAAGCTTCAACCCTTGATCTCTCTCATCCACTCTCCTTGTGACACTTGTCACAAGGCTATGGCTTCAATCCTAACCCTAACTCTCATTCATTTCTAGCCCTTGATCTCAACTCTTGATCCTCACCCTCCATCCTCTTTCCCAAAAATCTATAAATGAGACCCTTCTCTAAGCCATTAGAGGGGGACTTCATCTCGCATCCAAACTCTACCAAAATTTCTCTCAATCTCCTCATCATACCATCATAATGCCAAAATCACTCTAGCAATTCCATCTAATATATCATTCCTCATCCCCATCTTATCTACATTGTGTTGAATGCATTTGAGCAATCCACATTCTACATCAAATTGGGTAAAATCTGAGGAGCTATCGGGTGCAACTCCTTCCCGCTATAATGGATTTGTGGGTCAAGTGAAGGTATCATTTGTGTTTTGCATTTGATTTGTTTTATCTACTTTCATTTTGATTCATAGATCACATTGGCACACCCAGTCTTGGATCTAATTATCAGTTTGTGAAGATTTTGTTGTCAAAATCTTCATTTTTCTAACCCTATTTGTGGCAAGTTTTGCAATTTTTGGAGGTGAGTTGTTGCAAGTTGCATCTTGGGTAGAAACTAACCTCACTGTTGAGATCAGAATGCTATTTCTAAGTTTTTTGACAGTAAATTTGGCTATATTATGTGACTGAAAATTTTGAAAATTTTTGAAAATTTTTTAAGGATACAGTCCGTACCATCCTGCGCAGCATGGGATCTCTGCTGGTTTTTCTGATTCAAGGTTAAGTTTTGGTTGGAGGTGTCTGAATGATTTTCACAGGCAGCCAAAGTGTTTAGGTTTAGGGTTTTGCAGTACCAGTCGCTCGTCACTGGCTGGAAACCCCTAGCTTTGCCACTTCTCCTGCCTACTACTCTCCTTCCCGCTGCCGCCATGAGTGGCATCATTACCTGTTCTCCCACTACCCCTATCAGTGGCTCCACTTCTGTCGAAACCCTTACATCCCTGTCACCTCCTCCCTGCAACCTTCCGCCCGGTCACCACCCGAAGCTCCCTCGGTCGCCGCCTTCTAAACCCCTACACCACTTCGGCCTGCCACTCATCCTTCCCATCGCCACCTCTCGACCTCTGTCGCCTCCTTATACCTACCGCCGCTTCTCCCTTAAACCCTAGACTCCACTCACCTGAGCTCCTCTGCAGCTGGGATCTCCACGATCGCCAAACTGTCGTTGCTTTCAAAGCACCCTACCACCTCTCGGCCCCCTTTCCATTGCGGTGCAACCACAATCGCTCAGCCCCCTTTCCACTGCTGGCCATGCCCTAACACCTTATGCGCCGCTACTATTCTCCCCGTCCTCAACATAGTCACCGCCGCTTCTTGCAGTCGCCACCTCTGTGGCGTTTCCCATCGCCACTACTTCTAATCTAGTCCCCTCCCCATCACCACTAGTGGCGGTGACCTACACTGTCACCCCCTTCAAATCCTCCTACTCGCTGCTATAGTTTTAGGTCGCCACCTTGAATGGCTCCATCGACACTCGACAGCCACTCCTCCGCCTCCCTTCTGCAACTCTGTCGCTGCCATTGCCAATAGCCACCACCAACACTTGAGTTTTAGAGTTTGGTCTACCTTTGGCATTTGATAGTTAGGGTTTTAATAGATAAAAGCCAATCTTTAGTGTTTACAATCTAAGCGCTAAATATTTACATATAAAACTTTAAGTTTGGCTTTATTTTTTTTAATTTTTGCATTGATTTGCTCCCTGGTCATATTAACGACCAGGGGCTATAGACCTAAACTGCCAATTGTGACACAAACTGCAAGCTCCAACAGTTAGCTAAACACTGTGACATGTGAGCAGATTTTTGCCAAAACAGCTAACGGTTAACTAAACTGCCAAAGTATCATTATGCTTCCATATGCCCTAATAGGGGCATTTTTTTTCTTTTTATCATAACTTGGCCATACAGAGTTAAAAATTCGCAAACAAGGACTTGCCGGAAAGATGACGAGGTGAACTACACAGCTGTGAAGAAATTTTCAGGTGACTATATCATTTTGCAACATGTTTTATCAGTCAAAGTCAAACCTACTTGCAATCTTCAAATGCTCATAACTTTTCTATTTTTCATCAAATTTTTACAATTTGTTTTTAAAAATTGCATAGAATTTTGTCTAGAATCTGTTTATGTAGTCATCTTTTCTATATCAGTTCATTTTTCATTAGATTTTATCAGATTCTCAATTTTCGTATAACAATAATCTTGGCTAGTCTACTTGCTTCATTTTCAATTTTGTGACTTGCAGGTGATCATTCGGGGCTAGAACAACATCAGAACAGCATATACAGCAGCTTGGATAGCAAAAACAATCCAGGTACATCCATTCTAATCTTTCATCGTCAATCTTGTTTGCATCACACACTTCAATTTGGCACATAAAACGAATCATTGTTTGCAAACACACTTCGATTTGGGCTTCTAAAACAAACATTTGTCTTCATCACATATCAAAATTGGGCTTAAAATGAACCCTTATCTTCAATCACATCTTGAAATTGAGATTTAAAAAGAACCATTGATTAACGTATCTTTCACACATTTTCAATTTCTAAGGGTCAATTAACCAAGTGTGAGTGTAAATCAAGTGTGCGTGTGTATGCTCTCTCCTCGCACCGCAAGGTGATCTTGGAGATCAAAAACACCTTACTTTGATTTGCTTTTGTTTACCCTTTCCTAGGAGGCCTTCTAGGGGATTTCATCACCCCTAGGGATGACCTCATTCAAGGTTGAATTGAAAGACACCCTCATTGATAGTCAGAATCTTGTCACTCTTGGCTAAGCCCCAAAGAACTTTCTACCTTTGGTAAGTGAAGGTGAAGGGTGGGTTACCCCCTTCTCCTAGCTATGTGACAAGATTTCACTTTCAATCCTTAGTCAACCTTGTTAAAACATTGCCCAAGACCTAATTGGCCATACCCTATTTCAAACTAGACATTAGGGCTTGTTGATGTGTCTTCCATGTGGGCTTGTCTAATCATCATTATATTTCATTTTCAAAATAAAAAAATGCTTATGTGTCTTGTGTGAGTGATTCATGATTGTACATGTGTGATCATTTGATTAAACATTGCCAAATCAAGCTAAACATCAAACACATAAGACAAGTCATTCAACTCATTCTTACAACACATTCAAATCCAATCACATTCACCCATTTCTTGTTTGCCACTTCATTCCTAATCACATCCAAGTCATCCTAAATCAATCCTAATAATATCCTTGTCACTCTACATCATCAAATCATCATCATTCTATCTAGATCATTATCCAAACAACATCATTCTAATCATTACACATCATCATTATCTCCATTCTTGTCAAATCAACTTCAATCCCAATCATCCCTAAGCACATCCTAGTCACATCTCCATGCTTCATCCTCATCCTATCAACGTCATCCCAATCATTATCCTAATCATCCCTAATCATTCCATA
The DNA here is from genome assembly GCA_027924645.1 of Cunninghamia lanceolata. Lineage (NCBI taxonomy): Eukaryota > Viridiplantae > Streptophyta > Pinopsida > Cupressales > Cupressaceae > Cunninghamia > Cunninghamia lanceolata. The sequence goes on from BSBN01001646.1 coordinate 86,142, forward strand.
TCAATTCCTAATCATATCCAAGTCATCATCACATCACATCAACATCAATCCCAATCAACATCCAAGTCCACCTCCAAATCCAAATCAACCCAATAAAAAATCAAGACCTTAATTGATCATTCAATCAAATCAACCAAATCAATTCTATTACTTAAGTGTCATTAGTCCACCTTAAGTATAGGCAATCATCCATCCTTTGAAGAAAATCAAGTCATCCTAAGGTCTTGAAATTTGATTCCCAACATCACAATCATCCATTATCCTCTATTTCATCTCATATCTCTCCCACAAAATGGATCCTTATGAAGCAATGCAACACTTACAAAGACTTAGAAAAGTCTATGAGAACATGGATCCTAATGCTAAGGAGAAATGCAAAAATGACGTTAAGGATATGCCCTTAGCACACCTCATCATTGGAGAATCCCAAGCCCTTACCCAACCTCCATCATATCAACAAACATCTTACATATCCACACCATCAACCTCATACCAACTTCCATCATATCAACCTTCAACATCCTACATATCATCCCCATCCACATCATATCAATCTTCATTCTATCAACCTCCATCATATTAACAAACATCTTACATATCCACACCATTGAACTCACACCAACCTCCATCATATCAACAAACACCCTACATTTCATCCCCATCAACATCATATCAATCTTCAATCTTTCAACCTTCATCATACCAACCTTCATCCTATATACCCACATCATATCAATCTTCATTCTTTCAACCATCATCATATCAACCTTTACCCTCATATCAATCTCCATCCCCTTACACATCCATGCCATCATACCTATCCAACCAATCAATACCTCCACCTTATCCATCCCCCAACCTTTGTCATGCTAACTTTGATCAAGGGAACACCAATCTATCACACCTTATATCCGAAATCCAAAGCTTATATCAACAACCACTTCCCCATACAAATCCTCCATCCTCTAATCCCCATCCTATCAAGCTTAATCCGTCACCCTACCTACCTTACAATCCATCAATCCCAATCCCCCCAACACAAGGTTCCTCCAATCTTAATCCATCACCCTATGTATCTCCCAATCCACCAATCCCTATCACCCATCTACCACCTAATCCACCATCAAATCTTCCAAATCCTAACACCACGACATCCAAAGAATCCTTGTGGGATTTCCTCCAAAGAACATCACCAAGCAAAGCAAAGGAATCCCCCAAATCCTCCACCCCTCCAACACCACCATCTAGTCCAACACCTATCCTTGAACCAATCCAAGAACCATTACTACCTAATCCCATCAACCCCCCTATCCAATCCCAATCCTAATCCTACACCATCCACCATCATTATCCATCCATTATATTGTTCATCAACCCATACACTCATGAAGGATACCATTCATTGGCTATTAGCAAGGAATCAAACACCCTCATGCAATCCAACATCCACCAAATCTCTTGAGCAACCCCTTATCATAAGTCAAGAACCATCATGTAGCCATGTTCAAGAACACATAATTCAAGCACTTATCGCATCCATCCAAATACCTATCGCATCTATCCAAGTCACTCCCACTTCTATCCAAGCACATGAGCTATGTCAAGAATCAAATCCAAAACATGTTGAAACATCAACCCTTCTCCTAATCAAGATCTAACCATCCCATCTAATCCCATCCCCGATCCCCTCTCATCTATTGATCAACTTATTGATCTCACACCATCTTCTACGACCCCTTTACCATCCCCCATGAATCCTTTACCTCCATCTACCAATCCCATCCCAAATCCATCTTCCTATTCACTTGGACAAAGTACTTTCATCCGTGGTGACTCCCTTGTAGGAGGTGAACAACTTCCATCCACCACCTATCTTTCTCCAACAAATAATGGACTCACGTCTTGTTTCCAAAGCACCAAACATCCCATTGTATGTCGCATGCTCCAACATATGAACTATCAAGGCAAAGGCTTAGGCCTTCACGAACAAGGCATCTTGGAGCCCATCCACACCACATTCCATCCATCCTCGCATGGCCTTGGCTATACACCCCAAGAAAAATAATCTAAACATGTTGATACCATCCACCCACCTCCCAAATTCCATTCATCCAATCCCAAACATAGTGCATCTCATCACACCCCCAAAGCATATGTCGCCATCCCCCCTCCATCATCCTATCATTGCAAAAGCATGTGACCATCCATCTTCCTCCATCAAATTTACCTCCACTACTTCCAACTCCAAATATTCCTATTAAATCCACTTTACCTCCTATCCTACCAACTCCCAACATCCCTATCCACAAATCCTCTTATCCTCCCATCCTCCCAACTCCTAACATCCCTATCCTCAAATCCCCTCATTCATTTATCCATAAATCCACTTTTTACCCCTCCACCCATAAACCCCATCTTCTCCTATCTACCAACATCTATGCAAGCATCATCCAAAATGCTATCCAACATGGGACCAACTTCTCCGTGCTATGGAAACATACACTAGAATCCCCCTTCCATCAAAAAAGCAAAAAAATAAAAAAAATCAAGAAAATAGTAAAGAGAAAAAATCCATCCAATGGTGAAAACCACTCCTCGTGGCGCCTTGGGCAAGTACCATGAAGAAAACCCCTTGTGGTTATCATGCGTAATCCCTTCTCCATCCATTTTGTATTCCTACACTTGGGGGCAAAACCATATATTTCATCCACATCCATAATATCCTTTGCACATCTTATCCACTATCTTATCCTTATCCTATCATATTCCTATCCCCTATTTATCCTATCATTCCCCATCCATTCTATCAACTATATCCCCCTCCTTAGATCTTGATAAAGACAAGGGGCAAAATATCAAAAAAAAACATGCTTTGGACACCTCTCGACATATTCCCTTTCCAAGCATATCCTGCATACATCTACTACAAAGTCCATCCATTCAAACATGAACCCATCATGCAAAATTCTAAGCATTGGGGCATATGATTCCTTGCAACCTAGCCCTTGGAGAAAATCCTAAAACCCCCCATCCATCTATCATGTATCCCTACCCAATCCTTTATCCCATCCTACCCCTTATCCGCATGTATCTGTCCATTTATCAAAACCTCCTACCCATTATCCTTTCACCGCCAATCCCCCAATACAACCCCATCATTTTCACCTCTATACTTGGTGTTCCCTTGTCATTGGTATCTAGCGCAAAGGCTATCCAAATGGAATCCAATGCAACCATCATAATAAATCATGCCCTTTCCACAAAATCAAAAAATCCAAAAAACAATACAAAATCAAAAAACAATACAAAATCTAAAAATCCAAAAAATCAAAATATCCACAAAATCCCAAAAACAATTATCATCACAATCACCCAAATCATCCAACACATTTTATCTTCCAAGCATCACATTACCTATCAAAGCATTGTCCCTTAATTAAAAATCATCAACTATCAAATCAACATCAACCACAACTTGTAACCATCATATCTTGAGCCAATCTTATGACATCAACTAAGCATGATCCAATCATCAATTGATTCCTACCTTAGGATATATCATTCATATGATAGGTAGAATCCATCAATCATCATTCATCTTGGCAAGAGATACAATGGCTACTTGTTTGGTTCGTTAGCCTTTTCATTTTTTATTTTTATCTTTTGTCCTATTCGAAGATCACATCAAAGCTACCTTGATATCACTATATCATGGTATGTGGCAAAAACATCTAGAATGGGGCATAGTCTTGCTTTTGTATGTTGTGCTTGTGGGTTGGTCTCATTACTCCAAGCTAGTATTCATATCTTGTGGATCATAGGGTCAGTTCTAGCATATTGATTTCCTTATGCATCTAAGGTTCATCATACCTTTTGTGTACTAAAGACTTATGCTATGAGTCCCCTTCCCTCATCTAGACAAGGTTGTACTATCTTGGGCATGCATGAGATCATCCCTTTGTCTGTGTGTCTACTCCATGCAAATGTTGGATAAACATCATCACCCTGGTCTTCTATACCTTGGTGAAAATATCCACTTTGCTATATCAAACCTAGGATTGCTCTAAATCATTTTCAGTACAATGATCATTCACCAATCAATCTCCCAATATTATCACACTTTCATCTCGCCCCTTATCCTCCAACCACTTTTACCAATCAGTTCCATCCATTTTGAGAGCACAACCATGTTCTTGCAACCCGCCTATCCTCTCGAGGGGGCATCACCCTTACCAATTATCCCCAAACCTTACCCTATTCTTCTAAGCCAAAATCTTTTTTCTATCTAATCCAACTCTATGTTTTAACTTCTTTGAAATGATGTTACTTAGCCGCAACACCATCTCAAAGAGGGACAAATGTAGACACCTAAAATTGACTTGGTCTGCAAACTAATTTCCCATACCTCTACACTAATTTATCCCTAACCATCTGTCTATCCCTTGTGATCAATTAATTCACTTAATTTACTACCATACCTTATAACTATATCCTCATTGATTAAATAAATATTCTCAATATTTATTTAGTTAATTTTGTCCATTGCCCTAATCCTTGTTAATTAGATAAATCATTCTTATCTGATTAATCTATCCTACTGATCAATCTACCCTAGCCTACCTATCCCCTAGATCTAAGTTAATTAAGCTAAACACTTAATTAACCTTGCTTAGCTCATCCTCCCACACACCTTTGAATAAAAATCAATCTTTTATTCAAAGGGTCAAATCCTCCTTACCCCTCATTTATCACCCTCTTACACAAGAGTACATTTTCACATCTCCACATAAAATTGAATTTTTAATTCACTTGTCATATCCACTCTTCCCAAAAATGAATCTTTAATTCATTTTTGTCCTCCACACCTTTCCCCATGTGAATTTAAAATTCACAAATAATGAGGACCCTCCAATCCCATTGACCAAGCTTCAACCCTTGATCTCTCTCATCCACTCTCCTTGTGACACTTGTCACAAGGCTATGGCTTCAATCCTAACCCTAACTCTCATTCATTTCTAGCCCTTGATCTCAACTCTTGATCCTCACCCTCCATCCTCTTTCCCAAAAATCTATAAACGAGACCCTTCTCTAAGCCATTAGAGGGGGACTTCATCTCACATCCAAACTCTACCAAAATTTCTCTCAATCTCCTCATCATACCATCATAATGCCAAAATCACTCTAGCAATTCCATCTAATCTATAATTCCTCATCCCCATCTTATCTACATTGTGTTGAATGCATTTGAGCAATCCACATTCTATATCAAATTGGGTAAAACATGAGGATCTATCGGGTGCAACTCCTTCCCGCTATCGTGGATTTGTGGGTCAAGTGAAGGTATCATTTGTGTTTTGCATTTGATTTGCGTTATCTACTTTCATTTTGATTCATAGATCACAGTACTATAGCAGCAGCAGGCCATACCTTGTTGTGCATTGTTTGGGGTAGATTTAGTGCATACTTTCCTTCCTATCATGGTTGCCTAGCCTTGAGACTTATTGCAGATCAGTTCTGAGCAGTTTTTGGAAGAGTTTCATAGTGTTTGTTGCAGATTTCCCTTACAGCCAGTCGTACCATGTACTAGAGGGATGTAGGTCTTTGGTGACTCACTAAATACTTGCTTGCAACTTCATTACTCCTCTGTTGGAGGCATTTAGAGCCCTCAGATCATTGGAATCCTTTGTGATAATCAATACTTTATGTATAATGGAGATTTGAGGTGATTTCAGCCATACCCAGTTGCTGGTCCAGTCTCAGCATATGTACCAAGTTGCAAATCTAAACATGGGTATGTGTTAGTAATTAATATTTGGTCATTTTTCTATCTAGGTCTTTAATACTTTCTTCATATCTGTTGTATATTTTCTGGGTTTCCTTTCTATGCTATATATTGTATGCTCCGATACACACAACTATAAAGAAATTGAAAACCCCTTCTGCATCTTCTATCTAGTCTATAAGAACACCTCAAAAATTTAAAATAACACATAAAAAATATTTTAAAAATTATACAAACAAGTATGGCACATTACAGCAAGATCCAAGCAGAAAACAAAAATAGGAAAATACTCGATAAGGAGATCCTTCTGCTGCGTGCAAAATTGGTGTATATACTCCTGTTGTGAATTACAATCTAGTGGAATCCTCCTACTGTCCTGTCAGATCCCCCTTCAACGCCATCCTCCTGTCTATCTCCTTTATTTTTCCTTCTTTTTTTTTTTCCCTCTCTTGCTTTTCTTTTTATTATCCCCAAATAAAAACCTAATTTTGCCTTTTTCCCACTTCGACCACTTCATGCAAATTTTCTTTTTCTTGTCTAAAAAAAACTACTTTTGCATGCCACGCAAGAAGATTATTTTTATTTTCTTTAATTTTAATAATAATTACTATAAAAATAAAATAGAACTATAATTCTATAATAATAATAAAATATATTTATTAATAGCTTTGGTTTTTATAAAGAAAAGTATTTATTTATAGCTTTTTTTATATAAGATAAATCTATATTTTGTTTTCTCTTAATTCACAATACAATACAAATTTACTTGAATGGATAAGATAGACATAATAATTTACAACTAATGTGTACATATATATATATATATGCAATAATTATATTCTATACCGTTTAATTATATATTTATATACATAACAAAGATAAGCTTATTTAAAATTAGTGAATCATGCATCTAGATCATGCGTATAAACATTTTAAGAAAACACAACTTCATAAACGTAAATACCATGAAGAATGTTAGAAAAACAGTCAACAAAGCAAGAATGATTCTATGTGAGTGTGTGTGATAGGGCACCAAACAGAACCCATCCGACTGTTGACAAACGGCTAGGTCCCCTCTACCTAAAACATGTTCTTGCCTTTGAAAAAACCTGCGGACAATCCCACTCATTTCCCACTATCAATAGGTTAGTTTCGAAAAATATAGCCGAAGTGACATCAAGAAATAAATCATAAGCTTGCTAATTTATCATCATCAAGTTGTTTTAAAATCAAATGTCATCAATAGAGTTCAATAGTTTCTATGCAAAACTGGAGTATATACTCCTATTGTGAATTACAATTTGGTGGAATCCTCCTACTGTCCTCTCAGACTCCCCTTTAGCATCGTCCTCCCATCTATCTCCTTTATTTTTCCTTATTTCTTTCCCTCTCTTGCTTTTCTTCTTATTATCCCCAAATAAAAACCTAATTTTGCCTTTTTCCCACTTCGACCACTTCATGCAAATTTTCTTTTTCTTGTCTAAAAAAACTACTTTTGCATGCCACGCAAGAAGGTTATTTTCTTTTCTTTCTTTTTAATAATAATTACTATAAAAATAAAATAGCATTATAATTCTATAATAATAAAAAATATATTTATTAATAGCTTTGATTTTTATAAAGAAAAGTATTTATTTATAGCTTTTGTTATATTTTTAATAAGGAAAGGTAAATCTATATTTTCTTTTCTCTTAATTGGCAATACAATACAAATTTACATGAATGGATAAGATAGACATAATAATTTACAACTTTATATATATATATATATATATATATATATATATACCATTTAATTATATATTTATATACATAACAAAGATAAGCGTATTTAAAATTAGCAGATTAGGCATCTAGACCATATGTATAAACATTTCAAGAAAACATAGTCGCAAACGTAAATACTATGAAGAACATTAGACAAATAGTCAACAAAACAAGAATGATTCTATGTGAGTGTGTGTGATAGGGCACCAAACAAAACCCATCCGACTGTTGACAAATGGCAAGGTCCCCTCTATTTGAAACATGTTCTTGCCTTCGACAAAACCTGCGGACAATCCCACTCATTTCCCACTGTCAATAGGTTAGTTCTAAAAAATATAGCCGATATGACATCAAGAACTAAATCATAAGCTTGCTAATGTATCATCATCAAATTGATTTAAAATCAAATGTCATCAATAGAGCTCAATAGTTTCTATGCATTAATGTAAATGAAATCAATCCCCAAAAAGATTGAGATGTAACAGTTTCTTGTTGTTGAATAATACATTGGATTAGTGCTTTGGAGGGTGGGGTTTTTTTACATGAAAGTGTTTTACCCATGTACATTGATGTATCTTTTCTTTACTCTATGCTTCTTCTATTCTTCTTCATTCTTGTTCTTAGCAGTGTTAATTTACATATTGTTATGCTATTAAAATTTACATAGATCTAAGATCTACATTGCCTTCCTCTAAGGGTTAATGTGGGAAATATTTTTGTATCCTAATTTTGCTTTATGGGTATAGTTGTGTGCACTTCTATCAAACATTTTGTTTAGAAAATCTTACAATACTGGAGGTGCATATTAGGTAATTTTTCCTCACAAATCCTATAGGTAAATTTGTACTAGCTTAACTTTGCATTGTTTTATGGGGACAAAATCAAAAGATACCCTAACTAATTTAACCCTTCTAAATGTAATGGAATACTCCATTTCTTCTCCAAGGACCTCCTATAATGAGTGATTTAAAAAACACATAATTTACAAGATTATAAGCCCTAGGTTAAAGAAGCTAAAAACATTATCCCAAATTGAATTATTTTCCACCTATGGGTAAATGCAAAGAGATGGGAGACCAAAAAGTCGCCACCATGTCTAAAAGTAAAGCAAAAAAAAAAACTCATTTCTTCTCACTCACAACAGCGACCATTGCAAGCTTAGCAGCAAAAAAACTGAGGTGAAAGTGCGATTGTGTTGAAGAAAAGGCTATCCAATCAAGTGTAAGAGAGAAAACGATAAATTCATGATGCCACCTCACCGCCAAAGACATCGTCATGCAAATTTGGAGGCTCCAACATAGGAAGAAGGTAGGGTTTGACTAATTTTGTTAGTTTGAGAATAATTTTTGAGTTTTACAATGTTTGATTTGTTTTTATATTGCATTTAAAGTTATTGGGGAAAGAGAAAACCTAAATCCAGTTGAGGAGGGTGAAAACAACCCTCCAAACCCTCAAAACCCACCTTCACCTCCTTTTAATGTAAGGGATAGTTAAGAAAACTACCTACAAATAATAGAAGGAAACAAGAAACATCTTCAAACTATTATTCAAACCCTAAACAATCCAAGTGGAACCACTGATCATAGGAGGGCGCTTGCAAAATCATTAGAGGGGATTGTTTCCCACACGGATTCGGTGACAAAACAAATTGCTGAATTCCAAGACTACAGGGAGAGGTGTCAGCAATATTATGCCAACAAGTTGTCATATGAACAAGTCAAGAATGAAAAAATTACAAAATCTCAATTATTTGCACACTTTATTAATCCCAAAACCAGCCAAAGATTAGAAGAAAGTTGCAAACGGTTTCGTATACATTGGTGTAGGAATGAAGAAATATCCCAAAACTTTTGGGATAGATGATACATGGTCTTCGATGAGAACCCATGCAACAATGATGAGGTACCACAATATTTCTTGAGGAAACTCCATTGTGAGTTCGTCCTCAATAAGATTCTAAATTATTTTGACATTCGTGAGTTCCAAGGTAGAGGTGGTGGCTCTGCCCAAGATAGACCTGGGGCTCAGTGAGTTGAAAATCGTGTGCCTGTACCCCTAGCGAGGCTAGAATGTAGGTCACTCCCTTTAGCTTTGAAGGAGAGTGTTGAGGTGGAGACATTACATTCATTGACTACTCTCACCCAAACTCTATCACAGCATGCTGATGATCTTACCAAGGCTGATGAGGGTAAGAGTAGTAGGCGTCATGTGTCCCCACATTTGTGTAGTTCATGTGGGAACCTATGTGATTATGGGATGCAAGACGCACGATAGGACTCTTGGCAGGATGTTGCGACATAGGGGCAGGATGCTGCGACACAATGGCAGGACATATTGGATGAACTTGTTCTTAGTGACGATCTCTTACAACATACATTTGGTATTGACTCTCAGGTAATTTGTTACAAGTTTCATCTTGATTTAGTATATTGCTATTTGAAATTTGTAATTAATTTTATATGATTATCTATATTATAAGTCAAAAATAATGTATGTAGTTCTCTGCACAATAAAATTCCAGGGTCAGAGTCTTCATCCTGCCTCCGTTAGCTGTCCATTGGTGGCTTATGAGAGGAGGCCAAGTCAGCAGGTATGTAATTTATCACATAATTGTAATTATTGTAGATATGTCAATGTTAATATTATTTTGTGACAATTTGATGATTTCAACAGTCACTGGCACCTCCACAGTTTCCTTGGTCCCCTGGACGCCAACCCACCACTTTTACAGAGGTAAATTTAACCATTTCTAATCATTATGCATTTTTAAAATAATGTTATATATTTATTTTGTTTGAATAATCTTGAACTTGATTTCATATGCTAAATATAGTGGAGACTCCTCCTCATCTTCGTGAGTCAACGTAGATAGGCATTGTTGTGGCCATGATGTCTTCAAATCCTTTGACTGAGGTATGAGCCAATAACATGAAAATGTCATAATTTTGTATTTCTTATTTTATCTCATAACATTTGATGTACATAAATGATATTTATGTTTAGTCAATTTTGCTTCTTGATGCTTCTCACAGAAGGTCACAACTCCAGTCCATCCAAGTATGGACATAGAGAGAGACAAGATGATGGAGAGTGATCATCAAGTAGCAGTAAGTGATCGATTACAAATGTGATGTTATATATTTCATACATTTTCTATATTAATGTGCATATATTGTTTGATTGTATTAACAGGTGGATTTGGATCGACTTCTATCGAAGAGGTCTACTCAACGACAGAGAGAGGATGAGTCAGTGATTGGCTCTGCATCTTCACAGTCAAGCAAGGGCCACGGATTATTTCATAAAAGTCCATAGGAAACTAATTTTTGGGACATTTTTTGTATGCCTAGATGGCTTTGTATACATACTTTTATATGAACTACTAATGTATATTTTTTAATAAATGCCTGTATGGCTTTGTTTGGACATGCCTATATGGGTTTGTATATAAACTAGATGTTATGTTCATGACATTATGTATATGACAACGTATATTAAATATTTAATATGATGATCAATTATCGTTACAGGAATTTAGTTTTACACGTGCCAATTGCATTTTCTTGAAAGTTTATAAATCATTTTCAAATAATCTATTTTGTGCATGTCTTGCAATCATTGCATTCTGTGGGACTGTGCATTTCTTTGAGGCATCATTTCAAATAGTTCATTTGCCTTGTCTATGCCCCCACACTTTCCATACAGTTCATGTGCCTTCATGACGTGACATTTCTTTAGGGCATCATGCCAAACAGTTCACGTGCCTTGTCTATGCTTCCACACTTTGCATACATGTCTACAAGGGCAATTGCAATTACACCATGTGACAAATTTCCTATATCCTTTATGCTTTGATGGTTGTCCATGCACTGTTCCAAACATTCTATTTTGGTGTATAGATAGGGAGGATGTTGGCAAAGGTTGTGGAATTTGTCTTTACACATGCCAATTACTTTTACTTGTTCAAAAGTTTCTAAAGTCTTTTCAACAAATCCATTTCGTGCATATCTTGCAATCATTGCATTCCATGAGATGACATTTCTTTGAGGCATTGTGTCAAATAGTTTGAACATTCATTGTATATGCTTCCACACTTTGCATACATGTCTTGCAGGGTACTTACAACTATGACATTTTACAAAATTCCTACATCCTTTATGCTTTGATGCAAGATAACTCCATAGTGAAGGGTGGTTGATTTATTTTGGTGGGGATGAAGGTGTAGGGGTGGGGTGGGGTGTTGCAAGACATAGCATCACTAGGAAAAGGGTTTTTGTTAACCATAGCATTGGTGACAATAACATACCAATTAAACTTTTGTCTAAGTGGAAATCATGTCAACCTATATTGTGAAAGAAGAAAGTCATAAAATGGCTCCCATAGGGAATAATATTAGGTCTTTAATTGTCCATTTAGTCATGTACACAATGTTAAAAGTCATATTTCAAAGTTCATAATTAGTGGAATTAGTTTTAAGTGACGGGAGTGGGCTGTTGTGAGAAATAAGACAATATGGACTAGGTTGATAGTTGGTATGCATGTGACTTGTATGCATTTTAAATAGCACTCAATGAAAGATTTTAACCTTTTTTCATAAAGGCATAGCATGCATTGTAGACAGTCATGCTTAACTTGATTCAAATAATGCCACGTTGCAACATCATAGTGTTGCTTGATATTGACAAAGATGTTACTTATTGCCTGCCCAAACATGTTTTGTCTTTGCCTTTCCTTCTCTCTTAGCATTTGTAATGGCACCATTAAATTGAGTCCTTCAACAATTACTTGGGAAGGATCTATAAAACTTTCTTATTATATGACTGGCTTTCTTTCGAGGAATGAATTTTCTTTTTTCACTTGGCTCAATAAAGTTGGAAGTGTGTCTATTCATCTAAATGTGCATTGAGATGTGTTTTCTAGGTCTTTTGAATTTTTGGACCAAGGAGATGGTATTTGTTGAAGAATAGTATGATTTTTCTTTATGTGGTCACATTCAATGCTCATTCACTAGCATGTTGGCAATTGGATTTTAGTTCTTTCTTTGGTGTATGATTTGAATGTTCTTGTAGTCTTATAGAAATTGGGATGAGTAGGAAAGAGTTAATTTCAATCTTTGTTGGCACCTGAATTGTTCCTAGGATTTGTGGGCATAGTAGGTCTGATATTTGGATGTATTAGACTGTGGACAACAGAAACAAGGAAGATTTGATGTGTTATAACCTAGTTTTTGTTTGTTTGTCATGAGCAATGATAGGTGGATGGAGAGAGAGGTCCTACAAACCATGAACCATAGGTCTTGAACATCTTTGAAGGATTAACACAAGTTAAGGCATTACTGTCCCAAGAGGTCTGATTTCACAGTCTTAGGGTGTAAGAGTTGAAAGCCCATGAATTGTTGCATTGTTGAGTCATCACATAGGAGTTGTTATAATCATTTAAACACCAAGTCAAGCCTACCCCATGACATGTACATTGTCCCAAGGTCTATTGGTTCAAGAGTCTAAAAAGAGTTCAATGTTACAGTCCTATAGAGGTACACCTAGGAGCATAAATGAAGATGGTGTAAGAACACTTTGTCATTTTGTGAACTATTATCCTAAAGAAGGTCCTTCCTCTGCATCAAGATCCCACTTTGGTATAGGTAGAGAGGATGTAGTGTGGAATTTAGCTTTACACACACTGATTTCTTTTTCTTGAAAGTTTCTAAAGCCTTATCAACAAAACCATTTTGTGCATATCCTACAATCATGGCATTCCATGAGATTCCATTTCTTTAAGGCATCATGTCAAACTATCCACTTGCCTTCTCTATGCTTCCACATTTTGCATACATGTCTCCTATGACAGTTGTAACTACAACATCTTACAAAATTCCCATATCCTTTATGATTTGATGGATGTCCATGTACTATGTTCCAAAGATCTTAGTTTGGCACTAGAAGAGAGGATGTAATCAAAGGTTGTGGATTTTATCTTTACACCCAAAAATTGGTTTTTCTTGAAAGTTTCTAAAGCATTATTTGCATATCCTGCAACCATACCATTCCATGAGACCACATTTCTTTCAGGCATCATGTCAAACAATTCACTCACCTTGTCTATGCTTCCACATTTTGCATACATGTCTTCTAGGGCAGTTGCAACTACAACATTTTTCAAAATTCCAATAGACCACATTTTTTTGAGGCATCATTCAATGCAACTACAACATTTGATAAAAATCCCATATGCATTTTGTAAGAATACATGAGATACTATATATTTCCTTATGATTACCCTAATTAGTAAGAATTAATAAGAAAGAAGCATAATGGCAATAATTAGCATTCAAGGATTTCTAATGAAGACCCAGGGTTTGGGTGCCAATGGAAACTCACCAAACCCTCAGATCAATCTTTGCTTTGTTTCTTGTAGGGTTTGTTTCCATGCTTCTAATCATAATAATCAAGGTTATGGGACAACAAGGTTATGGAATAGCTCTTGTCATGTCGTATGAGGAGATCATGGCCACAATACCATCAAGATGTTGTAAATTTCAACAACAAATTTCCATCTATCCAAACCCTACCATTGTACACACTCAAGAAGGCTTCAGTTTCATGCAGTAGAAAGGTGCTAGGAGTGACATTTTGCATTCCATAGCTCGTGGGGCCGAACGGACTGTGCCAACACATTGGGGTGGGTGGTTAAATGTTGGGGAAGGTCTTGTTTTGTGTGCCAAGTGCCCCAATCATTTGAAGTAGTAGGCTACCAACAAAGTCCCTTAAGATCCTTAAGATGAAAAAACTACCAAACTTTGATGGAGCAGTTCTTAGAATTCATGACAGCTGGGAACATTTCATTTGGACCTACAGGTACATGTGGGGTCTGTTGTAATGATCTTGGTTGTTGTCTTTACATTGATGTCAAAAGGTGATTATGGTGTCATGGTGGAGTTTTTGGTGGTATCTTTGGTATTGTTTAGTCATGACATTTGATGTTCATTCCATGACAGTTGGCATTTGATGCTCATCTCATGATAGTTGTTGCTCATATCAGTTAGCATTGATACAGTCAGCACGATCTCTAATGACTTTATTTTGGCTTTGATTCCTTCTTTTTATGACATGACATGTGATATCATGGTCTCTTGCAAGTAACATACAATCTTACAGTGGCATAGTATACAGTTGGTCTTGTTTCATGACTTGATATCTAGGTCAGTGATCTTCATGCTTTCAGTATAAATGACATTGGTTGGCATCATGAGTGGTCTTCATACTTGGTTCATGCAATTAGTGGTCTTTGTGCAATCATGAAATCAATGGTCTTTTTTCTTAGTGGTATCCTCTGCATTCTCTGCAATTTGAGACAAATTAGGGTTATGTCATCTTTCTTCAAAGTTCATGTCTTTATGTTCAAGAGTTAAGTGTGTTCATGATCACTTCATCTTTCAATGATCTCTTTGAAACATTTATTGTATCAAGCTTTCATAGTGTTAAGGGTTCTGATGTTAGGGCTTTGATGTTAGCTATGGTGTTTGTCTCAAGATGGTGATCTCATTTTTGCCTTTGTAGAGTTCAAATGGTTAAAAACCCTAATTAATACCCTAGGTTAAGTGCTTAATACATATTATGATTAACCCTCTTTTTCCCGTCATCTATATCTGCACTTTATGTTCTATTTTGATTTTGACCAGGGCAGCAGGTAATCTTCATAAAGGTCACCGTTCGAAGGTTTGTTATTACGTATGCTGACAGACCTCGATGTCTAGGATGCTCGGTCACTAGGTAAAGACACAAATGACTCGGTGGGAAAAAGGCACATCAATGGTCAATGTTTAAAAGACACGTGGTGGGCTCATATGATCAAAAGGATAAGATTTAAAAGGAAAGAGAACACCAATGGTCAGGACTAGTTACTAAATTTGATGGGTGAACAGTATAAAAAGCCTAAAAACAAGGTTTTGTTTATCCTTCTTGATAGCAGAGTTCAGTGTTCTTGTTTCTAATTTTGAATTGAGAAAAAGATGGAATGATTTTTGTGTGTGCCCAAGATTTATAACTATGGAGTGTGTCTTTTTCATATGATATGAAAATGGTTTGAGAAGTTCTTGCAACGAAAGTGTTTATCATGAAGATTTGTGATGGTATTATGAAGGCAGAGTGTATGCTTTTTATGGAGGCAAATTTAAAGTAGAATTACAAAGACATGGTTGATGACAGAGACTGAAAACTCATAATTTTGCAGTGATAATTTTTTCTCCACAGATTGCAAATGGGTTATTGATGATTGGAATATGAAATTGATTTGAAAATCTAATAATCTTTTTTAGGAGTATATCACAATATTTGAAGAGATGATATCAAGGGCCATATAGAGAAAATCATTTTTGCAGAGATAATACTCTTTATGCAGGGATAATTTGTTTGTTTTAATGTGTTTGTTTTGCAGAGAGGGGTTATATGTGCTTGTTGTGTTTGGTTGAGATCATATTGATAATCTTATTGAAGTTTGTGTAGATTCAAAATGGAGTGTTGATGATTTGATGACATCAATAAGAAGATATTCTTTTATCATTTTGCAAGGATTGTAAACAATTTGTTGAAAGAAGTGAAAAGGAGATATAAGATTTTGTGCTTGATTGAAATAGGGAAATCCCCTGATTGTTGTACTTGCTCGCTTGATATTGGTGAAATTGTCAAAAGTCAGTGAGACTTTTTGTGACAACCTATAAGCTAGTCAAGCAATATTAAGTCAATGAGACATGTTATGCCAGTGAGGCATTGGTGTAAGTCAATGAGACTTTTCTGTATGCCAGTGAGGCAATCACAAGTTAGTGAGACTTTGTAAAGTTGAAGATTTCATACTTAAGTTAGTGAGGTAGTTTGAGTGGTTTTTCTACCCCAGAAAGGTTTTCCACTCATTAATTCTTCTTGTGTTGATGTCTTGTATAATTTCTTGTGTTGATGATTTGCATAATTTCATGTGTCCTATATAATTGAAGAATTGGTGAATGTGCTTTTGATAATTGATTCAATTCAAACAAATCTTATTGACAATTTTTTATAGGAGTTAAAATTTGGTTTTTTGTGTATCAACACTGATTCACCCCCCCTCTTAGTGTTGATTGTACTCCTATAGGGTCCGTCTACAATAACCTCTCTCAGTTTCGTTCAACTCTTGTCTGTTTGACCATGCCGGAATCAAATGCATTCTTGCAAAATGCTTCAGTTCCATGCAGTGGATAGGTTACTATGTGCTATATTTTTTGTTTTGCTCATTGTGGGGCTGAACCAACTGCACTAACACATCTAGGTGGGCAAGTAAATGCTAGGGGAGGTCTCATTTCATGCGCCAAGTGTCTCGGTCGTTCCGGGTTGCAAGCTACTGGCAAACACGAAAGGTGCTAAGTGTCAGTAGCTTGCAGGCCAGAATGAGTGGGATGCTTGGCACATGAAACAAAACCTTCACTACCATTTACCCACCCACCTGGATGTGTTGGCGCAGTTGTTTCACCCCCAAGACCTATGGAATGAAAAATTCCAGTGTTAGCAACTTTCTACTTTGTCAATAACTTACAACCTGAAATGACTGGGACACTTGACACAAAAATGAGACCTTCCCTACCATTTACTCACCCACCTTGATGTGTTGGCATAGTCAGTTCAGCCCCATGATGAGTAAAACAAAAATATGGCACCTGGCAACCTTTCCACTGCATGAAATTGAAGCATTTTGTAAGAATGTATTTGATTTCGGCATGGTCAAACAAATAGGACTTGAATGAAATCGAGAGAGGTTATTGTAGAAGGATCCCACATGCAGTTGTAGGTCAAAATGAAACATTTCTAGCTACCACGAATTCTAAGAACTTCTCCATCAAAGTTTGGTAGTTTTTTCATCTTAGGGAACTTAAGGGATTTTACCGGTAGCCTGCTGCCCCAAATGATTGGGGCACTTGGCGCACGAAATGAGACCTCCCTTGGTATTTACTCGCTCACCCCAACGTGTTGGCACAGTCCATTCGGCCCCACGAGCTATGGAATGCAAAATGTCACTCCTAGCATCTTTCTATTGCATGAAACTAAAGCATTTTGCAAGAATGCATTTAATTTCGACACGGTCAAATGGATAGGAGTTGACAAAAAATGAGAGAGGTTATTGTGGATAGACCCCACGTGCACCTATAGGTCTAAATGAAAAGTTTCCAGCTACCATGAATTTTGAGAACTGTTTCGTCAAAGTTTGGTAGTTTTTGCATCTCAGGGATTTTAAGGGACTTTATTGGTAGCCTACTGCCCTGAATGATTGGGGCACTTGGCACATGAAATGAGGCCTCCCCTGGCATTTACCTACCCACCCCGATGTGTTGGCATAGTTTGTTCAGCCCCATGAGCTATGGAATGCAAAATGTCACTCCTAGCACCTTTCTACTACATGAAACTGAAGCATTTTGCAAGAATGCATTTGATTTCGGCACGGTCAAATGGATTAGAGTTGACCAAAATTGAGAGAGGTTATCATGGGCAGACCCCACGTGCACCTGTAGGTCCAAACGAAATGTTTCCAGCTGCTACAAATTCTGAGAACTACTCCATCAAAGTTTGTAGTTTTTGCATCTTAGGGATCTTAAGGGACTTTGCTAGTAGCCTACTGCCCCGAATGATTTGGGAACTTTGCACATGAAATGAGACCTCCCTTGGCATTTATGCACCCACCCTGACATGTTGGCGTAGTCCGTTCAGCCCCACGAGCTATGGAATGCAAAATGGCACTCCTAGCACCTTTCTACTACATGAAATTGAAGCATTTTGCAAGAATGCATTTGATTTCGGCACAATTAAACATACTGGACTTGAGAAAAAATGAGAGAGGTTATTGTGGACAGACCCCATGTGCCTCTGTAGGTCCAAACGAAACGTTCACAGCTACCATGAATTCTGAGAAAACCTCTGTCAAAGTTTGGCAGTTTTTCTATCTTAGGGATCTTAAGGGACTTTGTCAATAGCCTGTTGCCCCGAACAATTGAGGCACTTAACACCATATTTTGTGATCAACATCAACATCATGAGGACACTAAAGAAATATTTGACACATGAAGACACTAAGAAAACTAAAGACATGGAGGACAAAGAAGCATGAAGACATGAACAAACTCTTGTCATGAGGAAGAACCACAACCCAATCCAACTCCTGAAAGCATGACATGTTATGATGAAGAACCCCAAACAAATCCAATGATCCAATGGCATGAACCAATGACATAATCAACTATGTCCTACTATTGTAACATGATAAACATGAATGTTATGAACTAACATCCAAACCCTGTGTCATCAATCTTGATATGACATGAGTGAACAAGATTAAGACCAATAAGGATCAACTTCATCCATTACTTAGATCTAACCCCATGAAGCATAACATGATGATGATGCAAACATCAAATGTTATACCATAGAAAATAAATCAAATGAAACATGAGGCCTTCACTGCTCAAGTTCATACCACTGCTTGAGTGAGATCTTCACTATTCAAGTTCATGCCTTGTCTTGAAGCACTAAAACTTTGTGCATCATATTTAATATTTAATATAAACTTTCATATACATAATGTCATGAACATAACATCTAGTTTACATACAAAGTCATATAGGCATGTCCAAACAAAGCCATACAGGCATATATACAAAACTATACATCGGTAACATACAAAAGTATGTCCCAAAACTAGTGTCCTATGGACTTTTATGAAATAATTGGCGGCCCTTGCTTGACCGTGAAGATGGAGAGCCAATCCATGACTCATCCTCTCTCTGTTGTCGAGTAGACCTCTTCGACAGTTCAAGCTCATGCAACTCCACCTATTAATACAATCAAACAATATGCACATTATTATAACAAAATGTACATGAAATATATAACATCACATATGTAATCGATCACTTACCGCCATCTGATGATCACTCTCCATCATCTTTTCTCTAGCTTCTTTGTCCGTAGTTGGATAGACTAGATTTGTGACCTCCTGTGAGAAGCATCAAAAAGAAAAATTGACTAAACATAAATATACTAGAGGGAAGCAATTCATACTACTATTTATATACAAAACAAAGTACAAGTAACCATCTAGGAAAGTTTTATGCATACTTAGAAATTAATCCAATGAACCATCTGGGTCTTCTCTACTCTTTATTGTGTTAAGTATTGCCTTATGGTTAGACTCACGTACCTTCCACAAGGTCTTGTTCAAAGGTCTACCTCAATATTGTATCAAATGAACATTGGTTGCCACGACAGGGTTGGAGTAATGAAGAATCTTCTGATGTGTGTCAAAGTCCTTAAACAGCCAAACATGAACACTCTTATGTGGGTACCTTCTAAGCCATGTTCCAGTAACAACCACTGAGCATGTAGGGTATTCGATGTTTTCGCCATCTGTAACTGGGGCCTCCAATTTTTTTTGGCCTCAATCCAATGACACAAGTATTAATCTATTCCCTCTTCGTTATCTTCATCTGCAATAACTACATAAACATGCCCTACAATGATATGTGCAGAAAATTAGATGAAATTAGTCAACATTACAAAAATACTACAAAGTTTAAGATAACATTAGGAATTTCAAAAACTATGCAAGTAGATATATTACCTGGTTAAACTAGAACTGATATGTGGTCAAAGTCAACTAATGATTCCATCTCTATCATTTCCAGTACCGTCGGGGGTTGATACGTGTCAAGTGGGCTAAGATAACTTAATTGCCATTCGTCAACCCACTCCTTTGACTCACACTTATTCTAGGCTTGAATTGTACATGAAGAACAAAATCATGCCATCTTTTGCGTATGGATACTCTATGAACCTGCAATTGAGCTTCTAAAAGAGTGTAGCTCACTTGATCCTGTTAGTGTACAACAGTCCTCATATGGTGCAATGTTAGTATCATCTATCAACGAAAAAAATCTATGAACTAAAGACTTGCCTTCATTACCTGGACCCATCGAAGCATTACACCACTCGATGATTGATTTTGCATCTGTCAACTTTACATTGTCTTTATACTTTAACTCTTCACGTGCTATGGCTCTTTTCATACATGCTCCTGCACCATCATGCTCGCCCTTTCCATGCCCGGCCTCACAAAAGTTCCACATATGTTGAACACCTGTAATATTATGCCTCTTGCTCAGCCAATAGAAATTCTGTGAGTTCTTGAATTGTGATGCACAGTTATTTGACCATATGATATGTTGACTGAATGATATGCCCCTTCTAGCCAAATCATTGTAGAACACCTGAAAGCAACCTTGCACAAACTCTGCAAAATGTGTGTGATCATCGCTTATATAAAAATGATACTCCCTTATGATCTTTCTATCATCCTCTGTTATCATTCACATGAATGAATGTGAATATAGAAACCTGTGTCAAGTTGTAATATTGGGATTGCACCTCACACTGTGGCTATAGACTGTAGTTCTCTGCAAAGTTGATGACTGAAATAATGCTACCAACTGGAAATGTGTCCTTGCATAACTTGAATTGTAAGTCCAACCATCAAGCTCTATGGGGATGTATTACATACTCATACACTATACTATCATGAAATATAGACATAAACTAATACACTGGAATCTCTTGAATAACATATTCACACCTCTTTGCTTCTTTACCATCTTTTGTATTGTATGCCACTATTTTATACTTGCTGAACTCTACTAGTTCGTTTCCAGCCACATGTGTTCTTTCCATATGTTCACATATTGGCATACGTTGCAAGCCACCGCAATGCTGACATGTGCCATCCAAGAATAATTTCCTGTAGAATATTTGACCTTCCTCTTTATCACATAAAATTATTGATATGAATTCTTTTGAAGTAGTTGGTGGGGCACATATGCCACAATCATGCAAAACATTATTAGTATGCAAATCTAAACATATAGACCGATAAACATTAAAATGGTTAGAAAATTCAACATGTAATCTACAACAACAAGTAGTGCATATGTGATTTATTTTGACAAAGAAAGGTTTTAGCATTTCAAAATATCTTTGAGAAATTTTAATTTGAGGATACATCTCTAGAATTTACCAAAAAAAATGTGTTTGAGTCATATCCAAAAAATGCTTTGGATGTGGCTCACGGTTTTGACTACCAATTCTCCTTCTTACCACATCCCTTTGATTCGGAGATACCCTTGTGTAATTATTCCAAAAGTCTTCAATTGGTGCTCTCAAAGCTTCAAAAACTTTGTCTTTCCATGGGAGTCTCCTAGAGAATGTCCACATTTCATTAGTGTTTGAATCCTCAACTCTTTGATGTCTTCCAATGGCTCTCATTAGAGTTTTTCTATTTATTTTCAATGCTTGACTTGTCTTTCTAATGAGGTGAACTTTTTTTGTTTGTTGGCTTACTATTGTCGATGTAATGACACATCGTGTGACATTACTATCCTTTGTGTGTGAGGTGGAACCCACACTCTCATATGCACTCATTAGATTCTTGACAATTGATTTTTCACTTGAGGTATTCAATGTTCTTAGGCCAAGAATCTTCATAGTGGGCCTAAATATCAAATTTCTCATCAATTCAACAAAGAGTTGACATCTTCTGGTTTCATTTAAATTCTCAAAGAATAATTTCCATATCTTATTTGCATATCTTTGGCAAGTGCGCATGTGAATCTTATCTTGCATGGTCTCCAATACATTCTCATCAATATCAATTAGAAACTTATTCATCCTATGCAAAATTCTAGGAGGCATTTTAATTGGTAAAGTAGACTCAACATTAGGAGTTTCTTCAATATTTACTTGAGATGGGATAGATGACGTACCTTCTATTGGAGGTGAAAAAGATGAAAATGACGTACCTTCAACTTGAGGTGTGAATGATGGCGTGCCACCAACTTGAGAAGAAAATGCAGATGTACCTTCTACTTCACTTGTGAAAGATGGAGTCTCCAATTTGAGAAGATAATGATGGTGTTCCTTCAACTTGACCTGTGGATGATGGAGTGCCTCCAACTTGGAGATTCCCTTTCCTCATTGCACAGAGGTATTGCATTCATTCCCTTTATGCTGCCAATTCCATCTCTCTCTTAACTTCATTAGACATGTCATGTTCCTCTTCAATTGGCAATGGTGGAATGTCTTCTTGTATGGTTGACAATTTCCTACTTTCTTGAATTTGCCTCATTCTTTCTCTTTTCCTCTCATTATCAGCTTCACGCTCTTCTTGTGTAAGAGTCTTTGCTCATTTCCTTGGCATGATGATGATTTCTAAAAGCATGATGAATAATATAATGATAATTAAAAATTTTATAATGACAATGAATAGCACAGTTAGAATGAATAACAAGGTTCTACAAACTTTTAAATAAGACACCTTGTATCAAGATAACACAAAAACATGAAGCATGCACGTAATTCACAAAGCCTATGCAATACATAAGGTATGAAGCATACATGTAACACACAAAGTAATACACGAATATGAAGCATACACATGAGTACAAGTAAGTCATGAAGTGTGCACTTGAACATACATAAGTCATGGAGTATGCATTTGAACACACATATAAGTCATGCAGTATAAACTTGAACATACAAAGTCATGGAGTATACACTCAAATACATGAAGTCATAAATGATGCAGAGGAAGGGTGGAGCTCATGAAAACATACCCAAAAGACAAATTGTTCTTGCATGTTCTCCATTGCTGCTCCTATGTACACCTTCCTATATGACTTCAATGAACTAAGGCAAATCTAGTTGGAATGCTTTAAAAATCCTCAATATAGATTTGGGAGCCTCTTTCAAACATTCTAAAGGAGATTCCAATAGGTATTAAACACCTAGACTCAAAAGCAAATCCTAACTTGCTTGGGTGCCAACACTTACTCAATGATTGTAAAACTAGTCCTCTTGGGACAATCATAGTAAAACTTGTCTAACCCTTGAAGAATGCTCTAAAATCCTTTGTTCAGGTCTGTAGGACCTTCTAAGAGCCCTTCCCAACAAGGAATATGCACAAACAACACTTTTAGACTTAGATTTGTTGAACTTCCAATTGCTGCCCCAACACTGTCATACATAATCATTTAGGACAGTCATCACATTTTGTCAAATAATGGCCAAGAAAGCTTCAAAACTCCTTGAGTAGGTCTAAAAGACCTTCATATAGATTCTTCACACCTTTTTCCCAATCACAAAACACAAGTATATAATGGAATACACAAAGTCATGGAGTATACACTCGAATACATAGTCATGATATACACTTGAATACAGGTCATAGAGTATACACTTGAATACAAATACTTCAAAACTATTTGAAACCATAAGGTGTTGAGAGATCACTATTTAAAGGTAAAAATACATGCATACATTGTTGATCAAGTGTCATAGGGGACTATAACAATCAAGAGACAATCATAAGGTCATGTTCGTAACCTTCATTCATTTGATGATTCACCATCCTCCATGCAAGGATAACTCTAATACTAAGCCTCCCTTTAACCCTATCAACTCATTAGAACATCACCTTGACTATTCTTAACTATCTTGCCCCTTAAAGGCCATTGTTTGGACTCTTATATGAGTATTAAATCATTATTTTAGGTTTGGAAATCATGAATTGTATGGTTAATTTTTTACATATATGAGTTGTATGGAGGTGATTTTGAAGGATGACAAAATGAATTTCATTGAAGGGGATTGTTAATC
Organism: Cunninghamia lanceolata; assembly: GCA_027924645.1. Lineage (NCBI taxonomy): Eukaryota > Viridiplantae > Streptophyta > Pinopsida > Cupressales > Cupressaceae > Cunninghamia > Cunninghamia lanceolata. Next base: position 110,406 of record BSBN01001646.1, read on the forward strand.
AACATAAATTGACTATCCTAATAGTCTTAAACAGTCCAAAAACTTTGTTCAATAGTCAAAAGAACATTAACCCTTGAAGATAACCTTCTGGATACTCATGACAAAAGATCAAAGACATCTTAAGTAATGCATAAATTAAAAACAATTTCATGATGGTCATGACTATGATAGTGGACTATTATATAGACTTGTGACTATCCTACACTCATGAAAAGCTCCTTTTTAGTGTTTTATCTCCTTATAACTCCCTTTGTATCATCTTGTGTATACCTTAAGACAACCCCTAAACCTCTTTTTCATGGAGATTTCTTAGATAATGGGCATGATACAAATCATATATGACTATCACAATGGCAAATCTAGCCTTGAAACCCTTTATGTAAATTGTCTTCTTCTCCTTTACATGGACTGTCCTCTTTATCTCTAGTTGATGGTATCTTCAAATTTTATCTAAAATGAATGATACAACCTAAATTTATACCCTACTAAGATCACAACCTGAATTTATAACATAAAAAAATGATCCTAAATGAATTATGGTAGCCTCTTAATATGACAACATAGTCGTGTGAAGGGGGGGTTGGGACAGTCATGGTAGCCTCTTAATATCCCAAAATAGGAAAGTAGGGCAAATTTCACAATGGTCATGAAGGGTCGGGATAGTCATTGATCCTAGAGAACTATCATCTGACCTCAATGATATGTTATTCATGTCAAACATTATAGGGGTTGGATATGTTGTGTGTTTGGATTCTCTATTTGGGTATGATTATGATAGTAGGGTTAAAGAAGAGGATAGTAACAATCTAAAATGGTTAAGAAAACTATAAAAACACTCATAAAGTAAGCACTAAGATGATCTAAGATCTAGGTTTGCATGGATTGTTGTAGCATCTAACATGAGCAACATCTGGTATGAGTAGTTTACAGATAGTTGAAACAAGATGAAAATCCTAAAGTTGAAACAAGATGAAAGACATATATATAAGTGAATTAAAATGGATATAATCTAGAACATACCTTAAAGACTTCGCTATTGGAGTTGACCAATTCTCCAAATTCTGGCTTCAAAATCCTCGAATTCTTCTTTTTCGCAAGTTTGATTATGAATTCTATATAACTCTAGAATAGGATTAGTGAATTTATGGAAAAAAAACAAACATATATATCATAAAATTCAATCTATATATCAATGGTAATTAGCTTTGAAACAAAATCACACATGAAACATGAAAGTTTAGGTTTAAATAATCAAATTTTCTCCAAAAACATGCAAAATCAGTTCCTCTATGTTGAAAAAACAAAAAAGGTGGTGGATTGATCTAAAAATGATTGTTAATATGCCAACCAACATGAAAAGTATTTTGTTGTCTGATATACTGCATGAAAAGCAGGAATAATAGACATGTGGGGTCTGAATCACGGATCCCGCATGCTTTTTGCCCTTTTTTTGCTTCCCATAATGCAAGCGCGTTTTGGGAAGCATAAAAATATTTGCCTCTCTTTCTCTATATCTCTCTCCCTCTCTTTGTCGACCCCTTGGAATGTGAGGGAGAGAGATATAGAGATGTGAGGGAGAGAGATATAGATATATGGAGAGATAGAGATAGCATTAGAGAAAGGAAAAAAATATAGAAAGAAGGGTAAATAGAGAGATACAGAGGGATAGGTGGAGATAGAGACGGAGAGAGGGAGAGATGGGAATTGAGATAAACAAAAGGTTCTAGATAGAAGGAGAAAGATAGATAAAGAGGGAGAGATGGATAGGGAAATACAGAGAGAGGTAGAGAGGGATATATTAAGAGATAGGGTTATGGGGAGAGATAGAGATAGGGAAACAGATGGAGAGATGTCCAGAGACATACCTGGAGAGCCATTTCAAGATGTAGATGGATGGGGAGAGAGATAGAGAGGAGAGACATAGAGAGGGAGGGAGAGAGAGGTAAAGAGGGATAGATTAAGAGATAGGGATCTATGTGGAGAGATAGAGATAGGGAAATAGATCTTGAGAGATGTGGACAAAGACATACAAAGATATATTTGAGGTAGAGGGATTGAGAGAGTGATAGAGAGGGGGAGTGAGATAGTGATGGACATAGAGATAGAAAGGTACAGTTAGAGAGAGGGGATCGATAGAGAGAGCAACCCTAAACCCTAAACCCTAAAACCTAAACATGAGTAACCCTAAACCCTAAGCTCGAGCACCCCTAAACCCCTAAAACTTAAATAATTCCCCTAAACCCTAAACTTGAGCAACCCTAATCACAAGAGAGATAGAGAGAGAGTTTCTAGGGGTTAGGGGTCAAGGAACTTAGGGGCATTATTTAGGGTTGCTCAAGTTTAGGACCTTTAGGGGACTTATTTAGTGTTTAGAGGTTTAGGGTTGCTCAAGTTTAGGGTTTAGGGGTTAGGGGTTAGGGTTTAGGGTTTAGAAAGAGATAGAGAGAGGGGACCAATAGATATTGGGAGAGATAGAGGAGACAGAGGGGGGATAGGGAGATAGAGAGTGAGAGTGAGAGATAGATAGTGTTTAGGGTTTAGGGGTTTGGGGTTTACGGTTTAGGGACATTATTTAGGGTTTAGAGAGAGAGAGGTTTGGAGTTGCTCGAGTTTAGGGTTTAGGGGTTAGGGGTTATGATTTAGGGGCATTATTTAGGGTTTAGGGGTTTAGAGAGGGAGAGGGAGAGGGAGAAAGAGTCTACTTTTGACATGCAACCCTAAACCCTAAATAATGTCCCTAAACCCTAAACCTGAGCAACCCTAAGCCTCTAAACCCTAACCCCTAAACCCAAGAAACCCTAAATCTCTATCTATCTATCTTTATCATCCCTCTACCTCTCAATCTCTCTCCGTAAACTTGAGCAACCCTAAATAATGCCCCTAAACCCTAAACCTCTCTCTCTCACTCACTCCCTCACTCCCTTCCTCTTTCCCCCCGCCCTCTCTCTCTCTCTCTCCCTCTCTCTTGTTGTAGCTCTCTCTCTCTAAGAGGGGGAGAGAGAGAGAGAGATAGGGAGATAGGGCAAAAGTGATATATAGGGAGAGAGAGATAGAAAGAGAGTCATAGTTTGCTTTTTTCCATTTCCTTCATTGATAAGGGAGAGGGAGAGATAGGGAAATAGAGGAATGATAGGGGAGAAGGAGGTAAGAGATATGGAGATAGCAAGAGATAGATAGACCTAGAAAGAGAGGAGACAAATAGGGAGAGATAGAGAAGAAAGAGGGGAGAGATAAGGTGATAGAGAGCATGAGTGAGATGTCTAGAGAGATAGGGAGATAAGGAAGAGATAGGGAGATAAAGGTTTGGGGTTGCTCGAGTTTAGGGTTTATGGGTTACAATTTAGGGGCATTATTTAGGGTTTAGGGGTTTAGAGAGAGAGAGATTGCTTTTGACATGAAACCCTAAACCCAAGCAAGCCTAAGTTCCCCTAAACCCTAACCCTAAACCAAAGAAATCCTAAATCTCTATCTCTCTATCTTTATCATCCCTCTACCTCTCAATCTCTCTCCCTAAACTTGAGCAACCCTAAATAATGCCCCTAAACCCTAAACACCTCTCTCTCTCTCTAAACCCTAAACCCAACAAACCCTAAACCTTTATCTCCCTATTTCTCCTTGATCTCCCTATCTCTATCATCCCCTACCTCTCAATCTCTCTACCTATGTCTTTGGCCATGTCCATCACTCTCTATCTCCCTATCTCTCCCCTTGGTCTCCTCTAGATATCTCCCTTCAGTCCTCTCTCCCTGAACCCTAAACCTCCAAACCTTAACATCTAAATAATGCCCCTAATCTCTAGATTGAGAGGTAGAGGAATGATAGAGATAGGGAGATAGGGGAGAGATAGGGAGATAGAGTTTTAGGGTTTCTTGGGTTTAGGGTTTAGGTGTTTGGGGTTTGGTGCTTGGGGGTTTAGGGTTGCTCAAGTTTAGGGTTTAGTGTTTAGAGATTAGGGGCATTATTTGGATGTTAAGGTTTGGAGGTTTAGGGTTTAGGGAGAGAGGACCGATATGGAGATATAGAGGAGACCGAGGGGAGAGATAGGGAGATAGAGAGTGATGGACATGGCCAAAGACATAGGCAGAGAGATTGAGAGGTTTTAGGGTTGCTTGGGTTTAGGGTTTAGGGTTGCATGTCAAAAGTAGTCTTTCTCTCTCTAAACCCCTAAACCCTAAATAATGCCCCTAAATCGTAACCCCTAAGCCCTAAACTCTAAACTCGAGCAACCCCAAACCTCTATCTCCCTATCTCTCTAGACATCTCACTCTCTATCACCCTAGATCTCTCCCCTCTTTCTCCTCTATCTCTCCCTATCTGTTTTCTCTCTCTCTCTACCTATCTATCTCTCGCTATCTCCATATCTCTTACCTCATTCTCCCCTATCATTCCTCTATTTCCCTATCTCTCCCTCTCCCTTATCGATTAAGGAAATGGAAAAAAGAAAACTATGAATCTCTTTCTATCTCTCTTTCTCTCTCCCTATATATCACTTTCTCCCTATCTCCCTATCTCTCTCCCTCTCAGAGAGAGAGTTGTTTTAGCTCACCATAATGCGAGCGCATTATAACGCGCTCACATTATGGTGAGCTTGCTTTGACGTGTTTTTACTAGTTTTTAGCAAAATCTGGAGCATGCTCCCCATCAGGATGGCACTTTTTTCAATGAAAACCAAAAAAACTACCACCATAATCTTAAGCTCTCTATTAGCTATCTAACCATATTTTTTTTTCACATTTCTAGTAGGTTAAGGGTTTCATCTTGAATTTGTTTTGTTAATGTGTCATTTTTTTGTCAAAAACCACTGTCTAGTATTTTTTACTTGTTTTTTTAACCGTTCATTGAAATTTGAAATAAGTTACATTTTTAGAAACTAGACTCTATTCTACATGTAATAATTTTTTTTTAAATTTTCGATTAATTTTCATAAATTTTAGGGGGGAGCTTGCTCAAATTTCTATTTTTTAGGATGTGTACACTTTGAAAATTACTAAAAAATCAATTATTCATGAAAAAATTATCAGAAAAATTAGGGATAAATACATGGTGTTAACTAATTTCTCACTAGAGCGATTATTGAAATACTAAAAAAAAAGTTAACATTTTAGGGAGAGCACACTAGACACTATGTTATGTTTTTTTGAAAAAAAATAGGACCAATTTGTGTGCTTCCCCTTTTTGAACCCCTTAATCTCAACCATTTTTAGAGAAAATTAGTAGTTTAGAAACTAGATTCAGAGCACTATGACTCTTCTTTTTGTTCCATCTTCAAATTTTGAGTGTAGCTATCTTCAATTTCTCATCGAACATCAATGTTTCCTGATTTCAGAAAAAAGTGGCATCTTAAGACCCCATTTTGGTCCCTCATCTTTGTGCACTTACCCCTATACTTTCCTACTATCATACCATGTTGATTTAATTAATATTATACAATATTAAATCACCCTAATATCAAAACAACAAGATGACACTAATTCAATATGCAAACAAAATAAAGATACCATGGGACTCTCAATATTTGTATTCAAAAGTTGTGTGTAAATGAAAGAAAAGAGCTACAATATATAGCTCCTTAGAGTTTCTAAATCTAATGAGGATAAGGATAAGATAAAATACTAAAAAAGAAGGGATGACCTTTGAGTTTTCAAATCTAAAGAAGATAAGAAAAATAAAATCCCATAAAAGAAGGGAATGACATATACTCATTATCTTGTCCTAGCCTAAGTAATAAAAGGAAATCATCTAAGTAAACTTAATATAATATGTGCAATAAATAATTACACCAACATAATAAGTGAGGAATGATAAACATGCTGAAATTGATGCTTGGAATTTTAACTAATAAATACAAGTACTTTTCTTGGATTGATGGGGAATATGTATCTACTGTAAGGAAGTAAGAGTAGCAGAATCAACTTCAAGTACACTAATCTTGAGAAGAGTATTGTACAAAAACTTTTCAAATCCAATCTAAACTATTACATAAATTATGCAAAAACATATAAATCGACATAAATAATTTAACGTATAACACTAGTATTACATGGAGAAAACCCTTTCGGGAGAGAAACCATACACTTCAAAACCCACTCAATGTATTATTAAATCAAAAGAAGATTATAACGCACTTGTAGAACAAGCTTTTGTATGAGTTTCAACAAAATATAAACTTGGAGTGATTTTAGCAACATTTTGGCATTACGTACAAATCCTCAATACAATACAACTCCTTAAGTACCCAATTTATAGACAATGAATAGCTTGAAAACCATAGGTGGTTTTCAAAACCATATGCAAAACCTCCTAGAGGTATGGCACCTAGGTTTGACCTAAATTCCAATGCCATATCTAGAGATTTCTACAATCAAGCTAAAAATAGTAAATAATTATTCCACCTTACAACTATCATAACTTACCATAAAGGCACCCAAGTTTGTCATTATTCCAATATAAAATAAGCAACTTCCGAACAAATAATAATGTTTGTCATAGTTGTTAAAGACTCCAAAGTACAACTCCCTCTATTCTTATGTCTTACGCATCATAAGAATCTGTCATAAGTCTCTCATAGGATCCCACAAAAGTAGAGCATCCCATTTGTGCTCAAAATAGGCAAATTAAATGCACCTTACAACACTCCACAAAGTACCAACATGTGACATATGATGCCAACTTAAAATCCCATGCCCCATTTTAGTTGGAGCATAATTTAATTAGTATAAATAAAAAATAATATGCAGGAAAATGCTAAATAATTTTAATAAATCAAAACATGAATTTTTGCAAGGTTGAGACTACTTAATTCCCTAAATATACTGAATGTGTTCAGTTGATTCATTCTTGTAGCAAAAATTAGGATTTCGTCAAATAAATGGATCATACTTGTAAAACTTCGGTTTTTCTGCAAAGATCGTTTTCATGACTATATAATTATTTCCACAAGTGCAGATATGAACAAAACATGTAGATTTGATCTTAATTAATTTTTAGATGTTTTCTTTCAACTCGCCTCAAAGTTCTCAAGTTCAATCTTTGCATATAAACTTGGTTTATGTGTGTTAAAAAGTTTACACATAACAAGGATAGTTACTCCTTTGTGTTGAACCCCTAGTGATAATGTTGATTCAATGACTATGAAAAAGATTGAGAACAATAGGTGGTCATGTAGTATGCCCTTGAATGTTGATGCAATATTGATATCACTAGATAATACTTTATGTCCATGATGTGTGCTAGAGGTGCTTTTTCAATTAATCACTAGGTGTTTTAAATAAATTAGGATTAATCCTTTTATACAACTTCCCAAGTGTCAAATGAAACATTTTTTGTGCCACATCAAGTTGGTACACAACAACTAGGAGGACAAAAAACACACAAACTAAACTGTAAATTTAAATTTTAAAAATTTGGAGTCATTTCTACAAGTGTGGAAGTGACCTAAACCACTTCCACAAGTCTTTGATTTGATTGGAAAAATAAAAAAATTCTATAAAATAAAAATAATTTCTAAAATGAATGCAATGTGAAAATAAATAAGACTGAATTTATATTTCAACATTCAACTAAAATATACATATACCACTAATATACTTGTTATTAAAAATAATAATCTAACTAAAATGAGAAAAAAAGATAATCTAACCAAAACGAGTCAAAATATAGGTTTCATGGAACATACGCTACATTGTTATTAATGACAAATCCGAGGCAAAATATAAGTTTCATGAACATACGCTACATTGTTCTTAATGACAAATCCAATGTCAACCATGGAATCTTTCATGGCTGTTTCTGGAACATAAACGTTAAGGAAATGTGAAACACAATACGAGACTTGGTCGTAGGTCCTTTTCATTTCATTTTAAAAGGTTTATATCACAAATGAAAGAGAATGACGAGATTACCATAGATTTTGTTTTTATCTAAGTTTTTAAATAATTGACCATTTTCACATAATTGATTAAAATAGAAATATATTATAATTATTAGTTTAGTGAATGAGCCATTTATTGTTTTAAAAAAAAATTATAAGTTAATGAGAATAAGCATTGTCAAAAGCATTATTATTAATTAGTAGATCCGTTATTTGTAGGAGAAACAAACTCTAGATCACCCCTTTTCTCTTCCGTCTCTTTCTCACCATTTTTAAATATGCTTCAATTCCAAAGACGGTTAAGAGCCGTGAAGAGATTGAAGACAATAAATTTTAAAAAATGAGTACTCCTTTGAGGTGAGCATATCAGATTTGAATTGAGCTAAAGGGGAGCACAAACAGAAAACAAAAGAATCGCCTTTCGAGGAATCAATAATAAAAAAATATGTCGATATATTAAATATTTTAAAAGTATTAAATGTTCATTTCTCTTTATCCCAATTCAATTTGATCTATCAAAAATTTCTTTCCCAGTATTTGTTGTCACTATTCATCTTTATCAATTCTCAATTTATTTATCATGGCAATAACAATTATAGTGAAGTTCGGTTAAGGCATGGTTTACTTATCATTACAATTTCATTTATTTTTAAGTTAGCACCTTTATTTATCATGGCAATTTCATTTACACCTTTATTTATCATGACAATTTCAATAAATTCACCTTTATTTCTACATTTGTCATTTTTATGTAATTTAGTTTGTTGTCATAGAGTGAGCCATGACTGCGCTTTGTTTCATATCTCTTCTTTCTTCCCCACAAATAACCTATCACAAATCCATTGCACACAAAAAATTGTACAACTGCTGGTTATGATGAAGTGCAAATTCTTTCTCCTTTCATTGCAAGAGAAAGAGGTGGTAAGTTGCTACCCGACTCCATACAAACACCCGGCATCACCACCCCTCGATTGCCCACACAACCTCCTCCTTCAATCCTAATTTCACCATATTCCACTTTTCCTCCCTCATATACGTGCCCAAACAACATGGCGTTCCTCCCCACTGCTCCATTCCTCTCCACCATCACCATCTCTGGATTTAGCAACCCTTCCATAGTGTCCACATAGGCACCCTCACCCCACGCAACACTAGCTCCCAAGCTCTTCATGTATAGCCCAAAAAAAACAGAGCCTCTACAGAGCTGAACAAAATGGTCGCCCGCCACGATTCTCACCGCCTGCCATATGGTGTCCAAAAATGTTTCTCTGCCCCACAGCTCAACTCTATCACCCTCCCGCTTTTGCCCCACCATAACCCATTTACATGCAACCGTCCACACTACCATAATAAGGCCCGTCAATACATAGACTCCAAGCAAGAAAGTAACAACACCCGTAAGTTCAAAAATGAAAGGAAAGATTCTCTCGAAGGCCTCGACGTATTGGAACCCATATGAGACCAACCCAAGAGACACCACAAAGGCCAGAGCAAGCAAGGCATAGGGTAGCCCAGTTTGTAGCAACGGTTGGGCCAGCAGCAGCCACAGAGACACTACCCAGCTTCGAACCGGCGCAAACGGTCTCACAACTTCTTTCACCGGGGACGCCGACTGTAGGGATGCGAACGGGCAGGCGTTTAAGTCGAGAACCACGTCGGATTGCTGCAAAAGCTTTTTCCATGCTGGGTGAAGCGGCAAACCGGCGCGGAGGCACTGGCAGATGTCGTAGATGAGAGACCGCCCGTGGTCTATGGAAGCGCTGTCACGGGAGGACGACGCAGCCACCACATCCAGACCCGGGCACCGCCTGTACGGTTCGAACCGCAGCTGCTCCGCCTCATTTGTGTCGATCAACTGGTTAAAATTCATCTCGCCCGTGTCGATGTAGGGATATTTTTCTTCATCCCATGGTTTCGTGCAGTCGAGGGCCTCGTCCCTTTCTGCGAAAGACTGGGGAACGGGCCGGATTTGTAACTGGAGGATGTATCTCACGCCCGACGGAGACGCCAACCGTTTCCGGAAGTCGTCCGCGAGGAAGTGAAGGGGACGGGTGTCGGCCGGGTCGCGTGGGATGGCGCCGGTTTCGGGCGGGAGTAGGCGGTCCTTCGGGTCGATTGCACCGGTATCTTCTCTGATCTGTGGATCGGCCGGTCGGAGCTTGAACTTCACGTAGTAATCGGTCCGGCTTTGGTGGGATCGAAACAAGCGGCATATGTTGGAGTAGTAGTGTAGTTCTGCATAGGAGTTTGTCTGTCTGAGGGACCCCCAGACGGCGTCCCGGATGTGGGGTAACCGCTTCACCTGCTCTTCCCTGTGTTTGAGCCCGCCGACGAGCCATGAAAAGAAGTCTGCAATGGTTCTGGCGTAGAATGCGTTTCCTGTCTTGAGCGTAAGGTCGATGAGGGAGTCGGTGGGGTTGTTTCCGTCGGGCATTATTCGAATGGATGCGCCTCGGGCGTCCGTGCGAGCGTCGTCGTCTGCGCTGAGGCTGTTGCTGTGGCGGATGATAATGGGATATGTCTTTCCTGGTGAAAATATGTCGTGCTGTGGAATGCCTTTGAGGTCATTGAAAATTGTGAGGGTGCCTCTACCCGCCACACCCAGGCGGTGGAAGTAACGGGACTGGACTTTCAGTGTTGTTTTTGCTAGGTGTGCCGCGAGATTCCCCACAATTTTTCTGTAATGATTGTCCATTTGGAGAATTCTTTTATCTGAAAGAAGCTCTGCTGATTGACCCTGGGTGTTCACCATCACCGGCTTTTCTGTTCCCACGTACACGCCCCCAGCTTGCAGCATGCAGTCTGCAGGTGCCAGAGACAATGCTCCCAACGTGACTCGATCCTGCATCGTGGAGCCTGGCAAAAGTAGGCTCTGAGTGCCTGTCACACAGTTTGAACCTATTTGAATTTTCCCTAAAGTAAAGCTCTTTGGGTTGTTGTGGGTCTTCGTTATTAGTTTAGAGAAGTCGCCCAAGTGGGTGTTGGATCCAAGCTGAAAGAGGTCTGGATCGACTATGGCATTGATCGCCCTGATAGATGTTGCGCTGCCGATTTTTGCGCCCAAGCATTTTAGATAAATGCAGAAAGCTTCGGTTCCTGATAGAAGCTGTACAAATCTTTGATGACACAAAGTCAGGAGCCTGTGTATGAACCAAATTCGAAGGCCCAAATTAGAGGAGGCTCTCACAGGTACCCCAGTAGGATTTACTTTTCCCACAATACACCATTTGAGAATGCAGGTCATCAGTGTTAGCACAAAGCCGTAGGCTATATAAGTGCATCCAACACAGAATGCAAGGTGCAGAAGTTTTGCTTCTAAATATATTTGAGACACAATTTCCAGAACAATCGCAGGCTCGTTCAGTACAACCAAAGCTGCAAGAATGGCAGGTGGCCAATGGAATGCCCCGGCTAGGGAAAATAGAAGAAAACCCCGGTCGGAGAACACGTGGATATGAGGCAACTGCATTGTCTTTGAAAGCCATGAGAACAAGGGATATACTATTGCTGCAGCTGAAGTGCTGACCATAGCCATTGTGTATAGACCGAGTAGTTGCCATATGTAAGTGGTCATTGTTGCCAAATTGACCTCCTCCTCATCCTCCTGCATTTAATCAAAGATGTTTATTTTATCAATACCAATACTGAAACGAGATACAACTTAAAATTTTATTTCATTTTTGACATCCTGACATAAAAATTGGGGCTTATTCTGAGTAGAGTTGAGGATTAGAGTCGAGAAGTGAAAACAATGTTCAGACTTCAGAGTGATGACAAAAAACCCGTGCATTCGGTCAATCTTGTAAGGTTCAGGTCTGATAATTGTAGAATATAGAAAGAGGATAAGGAGAACAGATTGAAGATGACCAACATAAGGATCTCGGATTCTAGCAGCTAGCCAAAGGAGGGCATTAATTAATCTATTCAAATTTGTGACAAAATGTAAATAATTGTTATAGTGCTTCTGGATTAAACTGTGTATGTTTTTGCTTCATAAATCATAAATAGATAAATCGTGCATGCATAGGAAATTAAAACCTTAAAGAGTCTTACACAACAAATTAGATAATGCCAATAAGGCTCAATTGATTATATAGCATACCTTCAGGCTTGAATTTGGTGGTGTCTTCCCAAAGTATTGCCCAATTTCTGTCCTGTGAAGAGCAGGAACAACAGATTCTGATGCCAAAACAGTACCCATTTGAAGAAAGGCAAAAGGGCCAACAGAGGAACGACTTCCAATCCATAAAGGACCTAGAAACAGCATACCATTCTTTACTCGATGATTCTCCAATGTTGCTCCTTCTGAGATCACTGCTTCGTCTTCTATAGTAACCATAGAAGGGTCTGTGATGTCTATACTGTCTAAAACCACATCTTTTCCAATATCTGCACCCAGAAGCCTGTACCACCATGCAATGAAAACAGTACCACGAAGGTGGGTGGCAAGCATGGTGGATGCAAAATCCCTGGCACGGTACAGAGTCCACCATTTCACAAAATCCACAGACCACACAGACACCTTGGGCTTCAATGTATAATTCAGTTGCAAAAATCTCATCCCAAATATAGACAGAGAAATGGCAGTCATAACTATGTAGAATATCCATGCAGCTGGGCTGGCAAGAAGAAGAAGCAAAATGGGATTCAATTTTAGTAGTTCAGCAGCAGGTAAAGCAACACAAAGGGGAATTGAACATGCGATGTATGCTGGAACAATCAACAATGCTGCTGCATACACAATGCCAATTAACTGAAGAAACCCAATTGCAAGCCTTTTGAGAGCCGAAGGCAATACACACTGGGTATATGAACTAGCATTCTCTGCTTTTGTAACGTTTGTAGTTGTCTTTCCTTCTCGCTGAAGAAGTCCCTCCGCAAATGCTGCTAGTTCAGAAATATTGTTTGCTGTGAAAATATCAACTGCAGAAACATGGACGCCCAGATAAGCTGAAAGCTTCTGTGCTGCACAAACCACTCCCACTGAATCAATCCCGTAGGAAACAAGACTATCTGTAATAGAAATCTCCTGTAGGGCCACTCCAGTCCTCTCTGAGACAAGGCCTTTCAAAAACTCCACCAAGTCCCCAGGATTCGATCCTTCAACACTGTGAGTATTATCACCTGAATTTTTCATGAGATTGAAGGCCAACTCTGCAAGTTCTGAGATGCACCCAGCAGTGTAAATGTCAATTGCGGCAACCTGTACCCCTAAGAAGGATGACAACCTCTGTGCTGCTTCCACCACCACAATTGAACTTAGCCCATAATTTACAAAACTATTATCATGTGATATCTGAGAGGCCTCCAAGCCAGTCTTCTCACTCACCAGACACACTAGAAACTGTAGAATCTCTTCTCTACTGGGCACTCCATCTGCTACTCTTTCAACTGGAGAATACAGATTGGAATCGGAGCCACTGAAGGTCTGAGCCCTTTTCATGACGGGCAGAAGCAAAGACTTATGACCGGCCTTCCCAGTAAATGTCCGAACGATAGCCATTTTGCGAGTTGTTCCGGCAATGTCCAAGGTTCCATCTGTAAACTGTTTGAGACATTCAAACCGTCGAATTTTGCCAGAAGTTGTCTTGCAGATGGTCCTTGGTTTGATCAGTCTTACAGCGGCAATTTCGACCCCGTGCTCAGCTGCCACTGCCGATCGAATCTGCTCTGCAACATCCATCTTAATGATTTTTTCGTCTCTGATTTCTGCAATTACTACAAGACCCACCTGGTCTGAGGATTCCGATAGGGAAATCCCATTGGAAGCCAAGGTCTCTTCAGGAACTCCAATCACTGCGCAACACCCGGGTCGAATACATTCCGAGCAGGTCTCCACAGTTTTCTCCACGTCTGAAGAGTATACATTCCTGCCATTCACAATTATCAAGTCCTTTATACGCCCTGTCACGAATAATTTTCCTGCCACAATCCGCCCCAAATCTCCTGTCCTGGTATAGTTTCTTGTTCCTAAAAGAGGAGATAAAAACAGGAATTATATTCATGTCCACAAATGACCAATATGTCTTACAATAGAGGAGACTAGAGAAAGCAAGCACTTAATGTTATGTTTAGTCACCTGAATTAAGTCTATTCTTGAATGCCTCTTCTCCTTGGACCTCACGACCCCAGTACCCGATCCCTGCGCTGGGACTGCTAACCCAGATCTCACCTTCGACTCCCTCCCCCTCCACCTCTTCCCCTGTTTCAGCATCTACAATCCTTATATCAACATCTGGGTCATTTTGTCCAACATAACCACAACAGACTCTCCCCTGCCAGTCCACATAAATGGGCTTCCCAGCACCCCATGCCACAGAAACAAAAACGCTATTCTCTGCTAGGCCATATCCAGGTGCCAACACCTCCTCCCCTAGCCCACAGGGCCCCAGAAGCTGCACAAACCGCCTCATTGTTTTCTGCCTTACCGGCTCCGCACTTACCATCAAAAACAACATGGATGACAAATCATATTCAATCTCTTTGTTATTAACATTCTCCAGCCTGCGGACAAGGAGCTCGAAGGCGAAATTGGGCCCTGCACTGTGGGTAGCCTTGTATTTAGTCATGGTTTGAAGCCATAACAAGGGGTTTCTAATGAAGGTCAAAGGGGAAAAGAGAATTGTAGTTCCACCGCTGAGCATTGCTGTGAGGAGGCCACCAATGAGGCCCATGTCATGGTACTGTGGTAGCCAACTTACTAACACAGTGCGTGAGGTGCTCTTGTAATGCCTATGCATGAGCTTTACATTGTGTACAAGCCCCGCGTTAGTGATCATCACCCCTTTTGCATCCCCTGTTGAGCCTGAAGTGAATTGTAGAAAACATACTTCTTCAGGTCGTGGTTTTAAGTTGACAGCATTATCATTGTGTTGATGGGATTGTTCCTGTTCTTGTTCTGGTTCTTCTACAGGAGAAATCTTGGGCCATGACCAGGAGCTAGGGGGTTTCCTTTTGGTGGTACTTTTGTTGGTCCATGAATCAGTGTGGAGCCATGGTAGGTCAGGCCAACGAGGGGCAACCTTGCCTTTGTAGGTCCCAAGCAGAATCATTTTGCGAAGACTAGCTGCACGAACAGCTGCATGGTATGAAGAGGTGGAGAGTATGGCCACTGCATTGCAAGATTTTGCTACACTCTCCACCTTTGCCAATGCTTGTCCATTGCGGTGAAGTGGGTCTGGTGGAAGGAGTGGAACTGCCAATACCTACATAGAGAACAATAACACTAGAAATCATGATCATGTTTTCTGTGCTTTTTTTTATAATTTGGTTGCCCAAGTTTTATTTTGATTTTTAAGGTTAAGATATGTTAAAGAAAATTTGAAATGGGAAGTTTACTCTGAAATCAATTAGTGTCCAAATTAAAAAGAATCCATTGCACAAATTACTTACCCGAGCTCGCAAACATCCAAAGAAGGCATCTATAAAATCAAGTCCAGGAGGATGAAGCAGCAAAACTCTATCCCCTTGTTTAATTATAGGCTTATTGGATGTAAGCAACTTGTGTGCTATAAGAGAAGTCCTAGCATCAATATCTTGGTATGTCCGCTTGTCTGTAACTTTCCCTTCATCATTTATCCATGAGTACAGAGTCTTGTGTCCTACTATTTTATGGGACGCCCAAAAATGCAAATACTCATCAATGGTAGCCAAGTCTGGAAACTCCACACCAGGGATTTCACCCAATTCTTTGACTTTACAATAGCTCTTTTGTTGCAATGTATATAGTGGAAATAGTCTCTGCACACATTTATATATTCATCCCATGTTAGGATATGATTCCCAAGAAAAATAATTCATGAAATCCTTTAAACCAAAATGAGATGTTGCTACCACCTTGAAATAAGGAAATGGTGGATTATGGGCATTTGATGCAAAATGCTTGCAGACCAAATCAATGGCATAGGTTGAATTTAGCTCGGTAAGCTCAAAGGCCATCAATCCACCCACATAATATGTATTGTATTGACCTTGCAACTCTTCTAATCTATCATAGAATCCAGCCTTCATTTCTACACAATTCACACATAAAACATCACCTTAACATACCTATTCAACTTTCAAGTCAAGTTCACAAAAGGAAATAAAGAAAATCTAAGAATTTAGATTCAATTCATGTTGGTGTTTAATAATTTTTAACATTTATTATGTGAGAGCTAATAAATCTATTATCTAAGAATCAAAACTAAGAGTTTTAAGAATATATTGCTATTTTAAATCATATGTATATTTTTTGATCAAATTTAATTCTCTTTCAAGTTATAAATTATTTTTAAGAATAATCTTCTCCCTATTGGATAATTATGAGGAAACTCTTTGTTTAGGTTCCCAAGTTTCAACTCTCAAGTTTTTGAGACTAATGTAAACACTCATTATACTTTGTTCTGAAACACTGCACAAACTATACTTTTGTTTCTATTCATCAAGCTCAGTGTTGATTTTTCTTACTAATATACTCATCTATGTCTACTGATTTCTTTTCTAATTTCATAGTGAGATAAGAAGACTTCAATGAAGAAGGATGCAACCTATCACTAGAGGCTACCCAAGATATTGTAGCTATAGAAGTGGTCCAAATTAGAGAGGAGGCTACAGTAAGGAAGGAAAATGAAGAGACTTCCTTGATAAGAAGAAAAGGCTATGAGGATCCCAAGCTTGGTGGAAATCAAGCTACTAGTGGTGGAGAAGAAGTCCTCATAAAAGAGGATGACATTATGAAGAATGAATGTGAAGGGCATAATATTGTGAGCATGCCAAAGCTAATATGGCAGGAAAAATAGATGAAGAGGAAAATTTAGACTCTTGATAGTCTATTATAGTGCAACAAGCTATGAAATAGATACAATCTATAAAGGAGATCTTTATGAAGGCCATAATTTGTTGTATATTTGACTTCCTTATTCTTCTCTAATATACTCTGTTTGAATCTTTATCAATAGTGAGTTTTAACATGCAAATTCGAGAACACAAAGTGAACTATGTTTTTTGTTGATAATGGTTTTGGTATTACATATATTAATTGTATTTCCCTTCTATTCTACTATGTTTATTTATGTACCTACAACTTGGTTATTTTAACTAGAAGTAATAGAGGTTGTATGCACTAGTTTGGTATTATAGCATCTAAAGACGTTGAAAGTAGAGTTCATTCATGGGATGACCTTAGATGTTATTGAGAAGAGTTCTGAATAGCTCAAAGGAGAGTTGTGGTTATGGCTATGGATGCAGAGGTGGAGTTGTTACATGATATGACAAAGAGAATAACCAAGTTGGAAGAACTAAGACGAAGGAATAGGTAAAAGTGAATAATAGACAAGCAAAGGAAGTTGCAAAACTTGGGATTTGAGTTGGAGGAATTATGGTGGATGTTGGAGGAGTATGAAGAAAGCAATAATGGGAAAGAAAATAGAAAGAAAGTTGAAGCAAAGACATTCAAGGGTTGTGAGAAGGTGAAAAGGATTGGTGGGAATAAATACTCAACTTGTGAGCAAGAGTTGTTTTCAAAGAGGAAATACATTGAGTCTAGGATTGACCAAGGGATAGATCTCCTCAAATAGGGAATGACTAAATCCCTTGAGAGGTTAGCAAAATTACTAGTGGATGGAAGGCTCTTAAATGTTGTCTACAAATAATTTGAGAGAGAGGAAATAGATGAATGGGATTCAAAGATGTTGAGTTGTGTTACCTCGAAGTAGGAGAAAATTTTAATGATTATTGGTATGGAAGAGAAGATTTAGAAGACTAAAATGAAGAAGGATGCAACCTATCACTAGAGATTGCCCAAGATGTTGTAGTTGTAGAAGTGGTCCATATTAGAGATGAGGCAAAAGCAAAGAAGAATGAAGAGACTTCCTTGATAGGTAGAAGTGTGAATGAAAAGGGCTACAAGGAGCCCAAGCTTGGTGAGAATCAAGCTAGTAGTGGTGGAGAAGAAGTTGTCCTCATAAAAGAGGATGGCATTGTGAAGAATAAATGTGAAGGGCATGATATTGTGAGCATGTTAGATGATAATATGTCAAGAAAAATAAATGAAAAGGAAAATGGACTCTAGATAGTCGTTATAGGGCAACAACAATGGAAAAGATACAAGATGCAAAGGAGGTCTTTATGAAGGCTATCATTTGTTGTATCTTTTCTCTTCTATTCTATTGTGTTCATTGTTGTACCTACAACTAGGTTATTTTAACTAGTAGCAATAAAGGTTAACCACGTTAAAGACTCTAAAATATGGGGACCTAAACAACATAATATTGAAACTCAAAAAATTGTTACAACTTCATACATTGCAAACAAACTTCTTCCTAACCAAGTAGGATTGTTTTAATACCTTGAGAGGTGATATGGGGAAAATAGGTCCAACATCTTTGGAGAATCATAGACTCCACTTGGGCTCCCATGTTCTTGACATCCTCACATATAAAGTTTTGCACAACAACTTTGTCAATATCAGCAGAGTTGCCATAAGACCAAAACAAGAAGATATCTGTATCTTGGTAAAACTTTTGCATGGCCACGGGATGACCAATGGTGTTAGGGTCCTCCACATATTTCTTATAGTAGTAGAATCCTACAGGGAGATGATCAAGGCCTTTGATTTTTGCAACTGTTGTATAGTAGTCAATTGTTCTTACTTTTGAGAACAATTCTTCTTCTACCTCATTGAGCTCAAATAGATTTGATCTACCACCTGCATAAGCACAAATTCAATCAATATATAATTATTCAATACATGATAGTTACTAAAAACTAAATATTAGATTGTAGAGCATGAAAAATTTGAACATGAGAGAGTTTCTTTTGAAGGAAAGAGAAGTATTATAAACAAAATAAAGGTATATGGGTAGGAACACCACAATAGGGTGAAAATAATTTTTAAAAATAATTAGCAAAGTAGATTTATATATAAAGAATTATTAGCTATGGAGAACTTGATACAAAAGAAAGTAATAGAGATGTGTGGTTGACAATTACAATTTACATCGTAGTTTCCTTAGTCAAAACTATTTTCTAATGACATTATTAATTTTTTAAATCTTGGAGATTAGTTTCAAATTGTAATGGGATCATCAAAGGGTTGTAGTTCAATTGGTTGAGCACAATTGGTGAGGGTGATGGTATGTTAATTACACGACCAAGGTTCAAATCTTTAGAGGTGCAATAATAAGGGATGAGGCCAAGACCGTGCCTCAGGCTACTTTGGGAAAATGGATACCCCTCAGTTCTTGGCTTTCAACTAAAGAGATATCGATTTAGACGCATTCTCCTATATTGGGTAGCAAAAATGATGCGGGTTTGACATAAAACCCTCCATAAAAAAAAAATATAATGAAATCAAACTTTTTAAAAGTAAATTATTCTTTTATTTCAAGATTTTGATATAATATTTTTGTGTGGACTCAAATTTACAATATTTAATTTTAAATCCTTATTTCATAGTCTAGTGCTATTATGCACCTTACACACCTTATTCTAGTTAGTCTAATAACATCCTTTTTCCTGTTTTAAAAATATTCAAAATTGTCAAAGGGCCCTTGGTCTACTGGTGAAGTTGAAAGGTTCTAAATGATCCCATCATGGATCAAGTCTTGTTGAGTGCAAGGCCCCCGACACCATAAGGGATGATGTAGGGACCATGCCCCAGGAAAATTTGGTAGAATGGATACCTCTCAATCCTTGGCTCTCAACCGAAAAGGTTCAACCCAAGGCTTGTGCTCCCTATCAAATAACAAAAACGATCTTGTGGATGATCTCCAAAATATATATATATATATAAAACATGTCTAATAATTTAAAATCTTGTGAAGATCATCCACATATGTATATTCAAAACATGTCTTATAATTTTAATAAACGTAAGATTTAACTGTTAATATCATTTTCTCTTCATACTTGTCTTGGGTAAATTTCCTAGTAACTTATTCTATCCAGAGATTTTAGCAGATTGGGATTAAACAATTTCTTTTTAAAATATATATTTCCGTCTAAATAGATGGGAGTTACCTGTGGAATTTGACCTATAAACTTTGGTGGGCCCAGCAAACGGAGTTGCACCAGAAATAATAATTTTATCAAACTCCATCGTCTTTGTTTCTTGTATTTCAAGGTTGTTGGTGCGTAGTCGTACCGAGTTCGAGTCCCTTTCGATGCTGACCACCTCAATATTACAGTGGACTTCAGCGGGCAGCCTCGTGCTTAATTTTTGCCACATGCTCGCATAACCGCCCTTCACTCGCCGGATTTTTCCCAACATTGACGTCCGAGCAAATTGATGCACGTAAGCATAAGGCATGTCTTCAACGAATCCATAGCCGGAGGCCGTATACCCATATGCAACAGCTTTAGGAATGAGCTTTAAACCATTCTGTCTCACAAATTCTGGTGCCGGATCCGGCATCAGGCGGCTCACCGCGTTGATTCCAATGTGGCCGGAGTCTTTGGCTTTGGCCTGAAGACAACATATTTGCAATTATTGCCAACACAAAGTCGACTGCAGGAAGATTTTTAAATAGTTTTTTTTTAAACGAATGGAAACTATACGAAAGTCAGAACTCACGAGTATATACTCTGCAGGTGGGCGGAATAAACAATAGAGATAAATGAAATGAGGAGAGGTATGTATGTATGTGCCTGGAGTTTCATTGTCAGAGGAATAATGGACATGTAATCTGCCTGAACATCCAAATCCTCGAATTGTCCGCCATTGCAATCTATTAGAGCGAGCTTGTGAGACTCCATGTCTTGGAATTCCACATTCCCCAACTCATCTGCCAGACTTGTGATTGTTGGAGCACTGTTTGCTGCCACCACCTGCCCACCCAAGTCATAGACTCTTCCTGCAACATAAAATTAAAAATGATGTTGGTTACATAAGAATTTTACCCTGATACCAATTAAAATTTAAATCTAGAACCTGTAATATACATATTGCTGTTCTCTACAATAAAGTAATAAGCTCCTGTCACTCTCTCTCAGAAATAAAATCTTAATTGATACATCAGATTTTCATGAAAATTTCAATATATTTCGTATCTAAGTTAAAAGCTTAAAGATGTTTGGAGTTATGGGTATCAATGATGTAGTCTAATTAGTTACATCTTTGAGAGCTGTACAAAAACGCCTCAAAAAAAGTTAGACCAAAACATGTGGACCAAGACATACATTACCCATCATCTTATATATTACCATATGATTGGCTGTTTTTTTGATGTGATTTGTGAAATGTATAGTTACACGTGCATTTGTAGTGGTTCCTTATTAAAATTTTACTAGTATATTATTTCTCAACTACTAATTCTTTTAATATACTTACACTATAGCAGTTATTAGGACATAGTTATCTATTAAATCCTCTCCCCTAAAACATTTATATAATCATTTTTCAATTTATAATGTGTTGTGAAAACGTAAAAACTAAGTATATTTAAATAGTTTATAGAGTAAGATCTAAATAGTTCATGCTCATCTGAAAGTAAAAATATTCTTTAATTCAAGGAAGGTTTATGTTTGATTTATGAACTAAATATATTTAAATAGTTTATAGAGTAAGATCTAAATAGTTCATGCTCATCTGAAAAGTAAAAAATATTCTTTAATTCAATGAAGGTTTATGTTTGATTTATGAATTAAAGAATCTTGGGTTTATGAAACGTAATATATATTGTCATTTATATATGTACACTAACTAAACTATCCTAGAGAGGAGATTGTAGTTGTTTTCTGTATACCATCTAATCAAATTTTATCCATCTACATATACACAGACAATAGGTTACCTTAGATTTCTACATATTCACACATTTATCCATCCACATATACACAAACGATAGGTTACCTTGGATTTCTACAGATTCACACATGCCACCTACGGTGTGATGTTTCTCCAGCACTGTTACATTCTGATAGCCCAATTTTGCAAGAGCATAAGCAGCTGACAAGCCACTCGGTCCTGCACCAACAATACAAATTCTAGTGGTCACATCCATGGATGGATGCAGCTTCAATAGCTTTTCCCTCACCACCTCCATTGCTGCTAATTTTCTTAATCTCAAGATCCCTTCAATCCACTTCTTCAAACGGTGCAAAATCTCTGCAACTCAGAATGATAAAACTGCATAATAACAAGTACATCTGTTATAACTAAACTGAACTTTAAAACTAGAATCCCAAGTAAATACAGCCCAAATCAGGAAGAGCTAAAACAATAAAAGCAGAATTCCCAGGCCATTTTGATAGAGCAAAAAAGGGCTCACATCTGAAGTTAGAATTTCAATTTCACTATCAGACACCCATAAGAGTTAATCATCTTCATACTGCTTAGAATGCAGTGTAATCAATGATCAAATCCATGCTACTTATAAAAGGCAGGCATTTTATAGTAGAAGACTGAACACTAAAGACAAATGCCAAGAAACAAGAATTTTGGCCGGCGATTCCCCAGTTCATGAAAATTAAATATTCCTGTTAAATCGATATTACTATTGTAAATGGTCTAGTTAAATCGAACAAGTTAGAATTTCAATTTCACCATCAGATACTAAATCACTTTCACCAAATCATAACAAATGTCAAAACTGCTTAGAGTGCAGTGAAATCAATGATGAGACTGATTCAAATCCATGATATTTATAGAAGACGGGCATTCTTACTGTGAAAAGGAAACATAAATTTTGGCCGGCAATTCCTGACTTTAACAGGAAAATTAAATGTTCCTACTCTAACGTTGATATTTTAATTTTTTGAATTAAAATTTAATGAAAATGTCATTTGACTGGAATTTAGCAGCACATTGGGGACATGGGTAACAACAAATATAAAACCAAGAATGAGATCTCTGAAAGTGCGGAAACAATGAAATGCAAACATGTGTCTAAATAAGGTTGATTTCATCTTCAATATGTCATGACAGGACTTACTCAATGCAAAGCTGTGAAATGGTTTTATGCCATTAAAAAATAAGCTAAAAAAGGAGAAATACAGCTATGAAGTGGTCTCCAAATGTTCCACATTACATTAATTCATAGAGTGCAGTCTATATTTTAGAGTAGTTTAGAATGTATTTAGTTTAGTTTTGAAAAATTTAGTGTTCTTTAGAATCTTATATTTGAACTATATACAGTTGTAAATTGAATTTTTGAGGATTGGACAACAACATTTATATTTTGGTATTTGTAATATGTGATTGTAAGTGAAAAAATAAATTAAAAAAATAAATTAAGGTGAATAATAATGGACGAAATTTTGGTATTTTTAATATATAGTTGTAAGTATGCATTGATATATAGAATAGAGTAAGGTTAACAATAATAGATGAAAAAAATAAATTGTATGTAGCAGCATTTAGCAATTTAATATAGCTTTTTTGGTCTTTATATGTGCATCTTTATTTTGTACATAACAATATTTTTTTGACAAAATACAATAGTATTTTGTTAGCGAATAAGGTATATTGAAGAACATAGCACACCTAATATTTCCAACAAACTGCTATTGGAGCTTAGATTAAAAGTTTTTTCAAGAAAAGATTGAAGGTTATTCTAGTGTGTTTATACTATTTTGCCGTAGTTTGCATATGCACAATTGTAAACCATTAAGTATTTCTTTACTTGTAGGTACTAAGCTTTCATTGGATATGTGTCCTAAATCAGATGATGATTTTTTATATGTATAATGTGTCTTATGCTAGTGTTGTTCGTAGCCTCATGGATGCAATGATATGTACAAGACTTGGTATTGTCCAAGTAATAGGAGTTCTTAGTACGTTTATGTCTAACTCTAATAGAGAGCATTGAACTTGTGTTAATAGAGTATTTAGATATTTGCAAGGAACTTTTTATTATTGCTTATATTATCATGATTTTAATGATGTTGACGAGATATTGGACATACAGGGCTTTGTTGATGTAGATTGAATAGTTGACTTGGATAGTCAGAGGTCCACTAGTGGTTATGTGTTTTCTCTTGTTAGTTGGATGAGTAAGAAGTAGCTCACAATTACTTTTTCCATAACCAAAACTATATATATAGTTTCTACATATGTATATAAAAGAGGTGGTTTAATTATTAATATTGTGTTCAAGAGTTAATTTTGATTGCATAGTGGTTTAGATTAGATGTGACAATCAGAGTGCTATTTGTTTGGCCAAGAACCCCATGCACCATACTCATATCAAGCATATTGATGTTCAATATCACTTTGTTCATGAGATTGTACAAAGTGGTAAGGTCATAATTTAGATGGTTGACACTCAAGATAATGTTGTAGATTCACTTACTAAACCAATGAGCATAGATAAGTTCCCCAAGTATAAGATGGCCATTGGCCTTACATCCTGTACTTGATTTATTTTATGTTTCTTATTTATGTTTTTACAATGTATTATAATATAAAGTGGGAGAATGTTAGAATAGTGTGATACTAAATTATAATCCTATTGTATAATGTCAAGTCTCTAACTTTCTTGAACTAAGTTTAACTTAGATGCCCATGAGAAGTTGAGGGGTATTATTTAATTATTATTTTTCTCTAAATTATGTGATATATGTTGTTATAATATAGCATTGAATAAGAGAGGTTACAAAAAGAAGTTAAAGATAAGGAGTTATGAAGTATCTTTCTTAAGATAGACAATAATATTGCATTTAGTGCACTCATGGAGTGCCTAGGAAAGAGAATGTGGGCTTAATGGCATCTTATGACAAGACTTATCATGTGTCATTGTGTAAGAGAAGTTATTTTCTATTTTAGAGACTGCTTGCATGTAGTGGGTTGTGAGAATTTTTACCATGCTATTTTGAGACCATTTTTAGGCCCATGGTATTATTTTATGGTGGTTGTTTTAGCCTCCTAAAGTATATATATTGAGGGCTTGGTATGGTTATTATGCAAGTACAATCACACTACTAGTATGCTATTAGACTGAAGAAGCTTGTATAAGATGTATTAATATGCTTGTTTTTACGTGATTAATACAAGATCAATATCTTTTTGGTTAAGCATGGTGGAGTTATTTCCTAAAAGGTTTTCTCCATGTATATTTAGTGTCATATGTGTTTGTTTATTTCTTATTATTGTTATAAATGATATCCATGTTCTATTTTAGTTTAATGGTTAATCACATGTACCTCTAATCGAGTTAATTAGGTTTATACACTTTAAGTTTATACTTTTATTATTCTTGTTCACCAATTTTTCAACATATTTGAGACCTTATAAGGCCTATGGTAATGCTATGTGACCTTGTACTTCATCAACCATATACGGACTTTTGTAGCTATGTGGCTCTTGAGAGAATTCGCTAGACCAATGTAGCCTAAAATGATCAAAATAAGTGGGTAGTCAAATGTTGCCTCCAATAACATTAACTAGGCCACCTAAATGTGCTGACACTATCAGTTCATTGACATAATGTGCAAAATACAGAATATTGCTCTTAGTACCCTTACACTAAATGAAATTAAAGCTTTTTGCAACAATGTATTCTTCACTACCACAAGAAAATGATTTGGAATTAAAAAAATTAGAACTAGTTTTGTAGATGGATTTATTGTCCATCTATAGTTTCAAATGAAACACTTTAAAGTTCCATGGTTTGAGAAAATGGTCCTGTAAAAATTCGTCACTTTTTTGGTCTTAGGGCTCTTTAGAGACTTGGTTAGACCAATGTAGCTCAGAAGGATCAAGATGTGTGGGTAGTAAAATGATACTTCGAATAGAATTAATCAGGCCACTAGAGTTGTGTAAGGAAGCAGATGTGTGCAATACACTTCCTATACTAATCTATGAGAGGAGGTATGTGTAAAAATTAAATTGAACATACAATTATAAAGAAATAAACACAATAGAAATATACCATAACACAATGATTTATGTGGGGAAAACCCTTTTAGGAGAAAACCCCAACAGTCTAAAATAACTCAATATATTATTTAATAATCAAAAGTTACAATACACTTGTAGAGTCTAAGTATTTATAGGAGTATCAAGGTGAGTGCGAGATCATAATGGGCCAAACAGTGGAAATGGAGAAAAAAATTGCTGGATGAAAAAGTGCAAACATTTAGACTAATTTTTAGATTTGGATGAAAAAAATGTTAATATTTCTAGCTCAAATATGGATTTCCTCCAAAAATGCCTTAGGATTACCTCATATTTAGGCAACTGGGAGTCCCAAAACTTTTCAAAGAAACTTGAAAACCACCCATTTAGTGTTATCCTAAAATTTTCCATAATTTCATCCTTGACTTTTTTGTAACTAAATTTAATCAAATGAAAAGGGTTTATAGAGGAAGCTATTAAGATTCTAAAAATATAATATACACCCCATAATAATTTTAATAGGTAATTATTATTAATTTTCTACATGCGCTATGTCTGATTTTCTAATAGATATACATATTGAAAAACATCCATAACTTTCAACATATTAATCTTTTTTTAAATCCAAAAGATGTGTCACATTCTAAGATTTATTGGGTATTAATTAAAATTTAAAATTTTTGAGTTTCATATATTTTTTACCAAGTTAGGTTGGCTGGAAAATTAATTTTTAATATTTTTAAAAAGTCACAGTAAAAAAATCATAAATAATTATTTATTTACTTAAAAATTTAAAAAAAATGTGTCACATCCACTCATGTGTCCTTTACTTAAATCCAAATCATGGAAGAAAAATATTATATTTTTCTCATACTTAGGTTGGCCGGAATGACACTTACTTTTTACGTTTTTTCTAAAAATTTTAGTAGTGCTTCATCTAAATATCTAATTTTCACCAAACTATTATTAAAATTTTCAAAAAAAAAAAAGTAGCTCATAAACTACATTCAATTGATTACAACTTTTATTACTACCTTATTTCTAGATTGTGTAGATAACTCATTCAATTTTTGACATGAAGTTATTAAATCTATTTTTCACATTTGCATTGCCACTTAGGGGTAATGTTTGGCCCGTCATGATCCTGCACCCACCCATCACCAACAAGAGATCTGGAGCAATTCTAGCAGTATAATAGTATGTGCAAAACTCAAGTTATAAAACCTCCATCTCAAGCATCCAATAAATACGAGAATCAATATATAAAACTATAAAATAGAAATTAGAAAACCATGAGCTAAAACCACCTAAAATGTGGCACTCAAATCCCTAGTCAAAATTCAACACCCAAATCCCAAAGATGAGTCCACACTCATTTACAACCAACAAGCTTCCATCCATTAGGTAATGGTACCAAGTCTCATGTGTCATTATTTTTAATGTAACCATCTTCTTATCCATAGTTTCTCTCCGAGACTCAAAACCACCAATATTCATTGTCTCCTTCATAGTTCTAGGCTCATTGGTATTAGTAATCAAAGAAAAATATATCTCCAACTAGGAGGAGCATATCGAGTTATAGTTGTTTCTACCAAGTGGACCTCCTTAAGAGCTGAGATGGAGGTTTTACCTTCTCTTCAAAATTATCAAAACTATTTGAACTCTCATCCTCTTTAAAGGTCCTTTATGGACTTTTGATTCAATCTTCCTTGTCTCAAGGGGATAGCTAAACCACATCTTTGTTCCTATTCTCTTCTAGTTGAAAAGTTATGGAACAAGGCTTAATCTCTTTTAAAATTTAATAATTTTTTGTATATAACTCTTTTGACCATAGGGTTACAAAGCTTAAATATTCTTTTATGTTGATACCATAGCTAATGAGGATAATTTCATTGTCTTGTTCTCCAAGTTTGACCACTTCTCCATAGGAACATGTGCATATGCTTGACAATTAAAAACATAAAAATGTTGCAATGAGGGATTTTTTCCATCCATGCCCCAATAGGAGTCTTGTTAACAAGACTTAATATAGTAGACCTATTAGCCAGGTAACAAGTCATAGAAATTGATCTTCCCTAGAACTTCCACTCTAAGTCAACTCCACTAAGCATACTCCTATCCCTTTCCATCAACATCCTATTCATTCATTCTACAACTCCATTTTGTTGAGGGGTATATGGAATTGTGTTATGTCTCAATTCTATGCTCCTTATAGAATTTTTTAAAATTTATGGAACAAAACTTAACACCATTGGTAGTCCTCAAAACCTTAATCAAAGGAAATTAACAAGACCAAATACATATGAATGAATCATTTCCAACATGTTAGAAGCTTTGTGAGAACTACAATAAAATTAAATATAGTTTTGTTTACCATATATATAGAGTTCACATAAATCAAATTCAATAGTACAATTAATGCAACCACAGTTGGAGGATCTAATGAAGGATTTTCCAAAGTTATGTAGCCAAACAACAAAACAACATGACATAATATATCTTCGCAGAAACAACAACTCAAACTTCATTGATCTCGTAACATTGGATGATTACATTTTCCACAATGGGTTCCTTACATGCCAAACTATAGTCATTTGATTACTAACTAGAAATTAATCCACTCAGAACTTGTCGCAATGGACTTACTACATGCTAGGCCATAATCATATGATTACTAACATAAAATGAAACCACTCAAAAAAATCTATTACATTCCTACATGCTACACCTTCCCCTTCCTCAATACCAAACTCCATAGTAGACTCCCATTCTTTCACTCACACTCCTCATCTTTGACCTTACTCCTCCTCACCTTTCCTTTGTTGTAGATTCATCTTCTTCTTCACTTGACCTTAACCAATTCACAAAACATGTATAAATAACATTCTCCAACCTCTAATATGATTTGCATTGGCTACAAGGTGGTGCAAATTTCTATGCCTCATGAAATGTGTTGTTTGTCAATGTTAACAAACTTCTAAATTCATATGGTGACAATGGTCAAAAATATTTGTACGATGCTCAAAATATGTCCACAGTGGTCTAATAAACCTTCTCATATGCTCCTTTACTAGTGCAAACTATAGATAACCCGGTGCAAGTGGAAAAGTTACAACTTCATAAAATTGTCGACCTAGTATATATTCACCAGTCAAATATCACTCTTCTATCGATCGAATTCTTCTCAAACATGGACACAACATCTATTCATCACTATAAAAAATTATTTCAAAACCATGAAAGAAAATATCAAACTTTAGTGAAAAGTGTTAATTATTTGTCATAAGAGCTTATTTTAGACTATTTATATTTAGCAAACCTGGGCACCCAAGCTAGGTGCTCAACTATGACAGATTATGACAAGTGTAAGAGGCTAATTTTTGCCTATATGATAGATTCCCTAGGAGGCATTAGAAATTGGGCCCAAGTTGGGTGCCATACCTCTTGGGGGTATTTGCACATGGTTTTGTAAACCATAGATGGCTTCTAGGTTGCTAGTAGTTTGATATATGAGAGTTTGCAAGTACATAGGTGCTACTAGAATGCTATTGAAATTACTCTATTTTTGAATGCTAGTGTA
The DNA here is from genome assembly GCA_027924645.1 of Cunninghamia lanceolata. Lineage (NCBI taxonomy): Eukaryota > Viridiplantae > Streptophyta > Pinopsida > Cupressales > Cupressaceae > Cunninghamia > Cunninghamia lanceolata. Next base: position 139,671 of record BSBN01001646.1, read on the forward strand.
TTACTATTGTAAAGACTTGCACTGTAAATGTATTGTAATCCTTTATTGATTCCATAATATACATTGTGCAAGTTTTGGATGTGGGGTTTTTTCTCTTGAAAGGGTTCTCCCCACATAAGTCACTATATTATGGTTTATTTCTTATTGTTGATTTCTATGTGTTTCAATACTTTCTATAATAATTCTGGATCTAATTTTAAGTTATTATCCTAACACTTGTCTCAAGATTAGCATAGGGAGTTGTTTCTGCATATGTTGCTTCTTTACAAGTGCTATTAGACCCTAGCTAGTTTTGGTTCTAGTTGTTAGGTAGAAGTTTTTTTTGAGCTAATCTAGTTTGAGTGGGAACTTGTGTAGAAGGAGAAATTTGTAATCTTTATTTTACAAAGTAAGATGGAAAGCACATTTGGGAGGATTGAGGTGGAAAAGTTTTTGAGCATGAATTTTGAGATGTGGAAATTAAGAATCGAAGATCTATTAATTAATCATGATATGTGGGATGTTGTTAATGGAAAATTTAGAGACCTATGGATGCCACACAAGAAGTTCAATATGATGTAATGGACTGAAAAGAAAAGGCTCTAATCAGATTGTGTCTCGTAGATTCTATTCTTATCAATGTCCATGAAGAACCCACTACACAAAATCTTTATGGAAGAAACTTGGAGAAATCTATCTTGAGCAAAGTCTTTAGTGAACATAATATTCTTAAGGAAGAAGATCTATTCCTTGAGGATGGAAGGTGGATAAATTGCAAACCACCTGGAAGCATTTAACATGTTGGTGGCTTAATTAAATTATGTGGATGTGAAGATGGATGAGGAGGAAAGATGTCAAACTTTATTGTGTTCATTGCTAGACTCATGGGACAACCCAGTCATGGCTATTGGGAGCACGTCAATCATTTTGAAGGTAGAGGATGTTGTTGGTTCTTTACTTTCTGAAGAAATAAGGAGGAAGGTCTCTTTGAGTGCCAAAAAGGCTTTGAGTCTTCAAGGAAGACCAAACATAGAGGCAAGATGAATGATAAGCAACATGACATATCTAGATCCAAGTCCAAGGGGATATCACAATCTCTTGGAAATTCCAAGGCTGTTTGTTGGAACTATGGTAAATTTGGTCACTTCCATAAGGAGTGCAAAGAAGAAAAGAAAAAGGAGGTTGATTATGATTCTAAATCTAAGAAGGAAGATGGTGATGCATTTATTATAGCTTTAGTCACTCATGTAGGTGAGAATGCATGGTTGATTAACTCAGGTTCATCTTTTAATATGACCTCTAATAGACATTAGTTCAATAAGTATGAAAAATACAAAGGTGGTAAGGTGTACATGGGTGATAATTCTTATTTAAATATTGTTGGCAATGGTATATTCAAATAAAGTTTTCTAATGGTGTCTTGCATATCAAGTAGGATTGACACATAATTTATTATCTGTGAGAAAAATAATAGATGTGGGTGTGCAATTTTAGTTTTTTAAAGTAGGTGTTAAGATGGTGAGAGGTGCTATGATGATTGATAGAGGTAGTAGAATGGGAACCTTGTTCCATCTTGATGCATGCACTATTGAGTGCAATAGTACTTCTATGAAAAGAAATTTTGTGGCTACTTCATTGGAAAAAGAGATGGTTTCCTCTTCAACAGATGGTCATGGCTTTTGGATACCTAAGGGTGCTCTTTCTATTGAATTGAAGTTACTTATAGAGAAAACTATGTTATGGAACCAAAGATTAGGCCACATACGAGAGAAGGGTCTAAGGACCTTGAAAAATAAGAACATTGTTGAAGGTCTTAGTGATTGTAATCTTGAATTTGACTTCTATGAGTACTCTATAATTTTATGGAAAACAATTTAACCACATTCAATTTTACTCAATTTCTCACAAATATTGTGGTATTTTGGATCTTATTTATTTTGATGTGTTTGGTCCTATTGATGTTCCTTCCATTACAAAGTCTAGTTATTACGTTTTATTCATTGATGATTATAGCAAAAGGACATGGGTTTATTTTCTAAAGAGTAAATCTAATGTTTTTAGTCAATTTAAAGAGTTTAAAGCAATGGTAGAATTGTAGACTAGAAAGAAAATAAAATAATTAAGAATTGACAATGACAATGAATATTGCTCTAGTGATTTTGACAGATTTTGTAAAGATGGTGGCATATAAAGATAAAAGACAACTTCGTATTCTCCATAGTGGAATGGAGTTGTAGAAAGAATGAACAAAACACTAATAGAGAAGGCTAGGAGTATGCTTAGTGGTGTTGGTCTATAACAAAAGTTTTGGGACGAAGCGCCACTACTTGCTACCTTATTAGCAGGTCTCCCATATCAACTCTTGTTGATAAAACACCCATGGAGGTGTAGTTGGGTCACAAGCCTTCATTGAGACATATTAGAGTTTTTTTTGTGAGTAATATGCACATGTGCCAAAGGAGAAGTGAACAAAGTTGGAGAACAAGGCTGTGAAATGTATCTTCATCAGTTACAGTTACAGTGTGAAAGGATACAAGCTTTGGAATCTCGTTGCATAGAAGGTAATATTTATTATAAGTGTGATTTTTAAAGAAACTAAACCTTCTTTCGTTGTCTTGTAGCCAAATCAAACTGAATAAAAAGATGTGATTCAACTTCCTTCTACACCTAAGAAAGTTGAATCAAGACTCCTAGATAGACAAGAAGTTGAGGAGAGCTCATCTAGCATAGAATCATCAGAAGAGCAAGAAGAACCTCAACTTGTTCAAAGGTTTACAAGGTGTAGAAAACCACTTGGAAGGTATTCACCTAATGATTGGATATGTATATTTGCTTTGAATACTAACATTAATGAACTAAAATCTATGCAAGAGGCATTCAATATAAATAATGTGAGTCCTAGAAACTTGTGATGAATGAAGAGATGGAGGCCCTGGAAAATAATGGTACATGGGACCTAGTACCATTACCTAAAAGATGTAACCTGTTGGTTGCAAATGGACAGTGAAATTTTTTTTTGGTTTAGATGGTATTATTGAGAAGTACAAAGCATGGTTGGTTGCAAAAGGTTACTCCCAAGTTGAGGGGGTTGATTATAGTGAGATTTTTCCCTTGTTGCAAAAATGGCATCCCTTAGATTCTTGTTATCTATTGTTGTAGCTTATGACTTAGACATTGAGAAAATGGATGTGAAAATAGCATTCCTTCATGGTGACTTGGAGGAAGATATTTATATGACACAACTAGAGTACTTTGTGGTTAAAGGTAAGGAAAATTTAGTTTGTAAATTAAAGAAATCATTGTTTGTCTTGAAACAAAGTCTTAGGATGTGGTACCCAAAGTTTGGTACATATGTGTTGAGTTTAGGATTTGAGCATTCTAAATTTTATCATTGTATTTATTTGAAATCTGATGGTGATGATTTCCTAGTTATTGCTTTATACATTGATGATATGTTGTTTATTGGCAAAGGGAGAGGTTTGATTTCAAAACTAAAATCTCAACTTTCAAAAAAGTTTGAAATGAAAGATCTTGGTGTGGATAAACACATTCTTGGGATGAAGATTAAAAACCCATGGAGGAGGTGGATAAACACCCATGCTTAGCTAGAGTAAGTATGTCAATTTAGTTTTATAAAGGTTTAACATGCAAGATTGTAGACTATTATGTGTTCCTATGATATTATGAATGAAGTTATCTTTTACACATTATCCTACATCCCCTTTGGAGATGGAACACATTATTAGAGTTTTTTTATCAAAGTGCAATTGGAAGCTTAATGTATGCTATGGTATGTACTAGACCAGATATTACCCAAGCAGTGGGAATTCTCAGTAGGTTTATGTCTAATCCTAGATGGATTCATTGGGATGTTGTTAAGAGAGTATTCAAATATTTATGCGGTACCTCAGATTATTCCTTGTATTATCATGGTAATTTGATAGGAGACATGAATTCTCTTGGTATTCATGTCTATATGGATTTAGATTGGGCATGTGATATTGATAGTAGAAGATCCACCAGTGCTTATATTTTTACTCTATTCAAAGGTGAAATAAGTTAGATGAGTAAGTGATGGGTCGTGGTCACTTTATTGACTATAGAGGATGAGTATGTGGAAGCAACTCATGCCTATAAAGAAGCCATTTAACTTAAGTGATTGTGTTTAGACATTAGGTTGAAATAGGGAGCAATGATAGTTTATTATGACAATTAGAGTGTGATTTGCATATCAAAGAACCTAACATTTCATGCTAGGACCAAGCATATAGATGTTTAGTATAATTTTGTGAGAGATATGATTGAGGATGATAGGGTGAAGCTAGAAAAGGTAGACACTTTGATGAATGTTACAGATGCATTAACCAAACTCATGAGCATAGAAAAGTTCATATGGTGTTCGGAATCTATGGGTCTTTCAACCCCTACCAGTTAGATTTTAGTGTTGGTATTTCCCTTTAACTCTTGCAAGGTATTTGACAAGTGGGAGAATATTAGGAATTAAGGTGTCTCAACCTTTTCAAGTTCCTAGAATTATTTATTTATTATTTGGTATTTTCCCATAATTAATTGGACTTTATCATATTTTATTTTATAATTCATAATGTGCACCAAAATGGGGTGTGAGATTTTTGAGGTGGCATTTATGCCAAGTGTCAGTGCTTTGAAACAATTATTAAATAATATTTTATATTGATTATCTATGGCAAATTTAGATGCCCTACTTTTGTGGGATCTTATGATAGATTTTATAATGCGTAAGAGTGTTGTAAGAGGGAGTTACATTGGAATCTGTTGGGATAAGGTGTTATTAACCTTGTAAATCCTATTATTGTATTATTCCATTTATTATTTTGTAATTACCCATAAGGGATGTACTAGTTTCACCGATAGTGGTAAAAATTACTTAATGTCCACGGTAATTATGAAGTTTACTGCACCGGTAAGTTCCAGAGTTACCAGCTGTAGTTATGGGGTGTCATTTACTATGGTAAATGGTAATTGGTCAAAGTGGGGCGCCTATGTGAAGAATCTACTATTTTTAGCTTGTATGAGGGTAAGTGCACAAAGATGAGGGACCAAAATGGGGTCTTAAGTTGCCACTTTTTTTCTAAAAAAAGGAAACATTGATGTTGGATGAGAAATTTAAGATAGTTACACTCAAAATTTGAAGATGGAACAAAAACAAGAGTCGTAGTGCTCTGAATCTAGTTTCTAAACTACTAATTTTTTCTAAAAATGGTTGAGATTTAGGGGTTCAAAAAGGGGGAGCACACAAATTGGTCATGTTTTTCTCAAAAAAACATAACATAGCATCTAGTGTGCTCCCCGTAAAATGTTAACTTTTTTTAGTATTTCAATAATCGCTCTAGTGTGAAATTAGCTAACACCATGTAGTTTATCCCTAATTTTTTTGATAATTTTTTATTTTTTAGTAATTTTTGAAGTGGACACATCTTGAAAAATAGAAATTTGAGTGTGCTCCGCCCCAAACTTTTTGAAAACTAATCAAAAATCAATTTTTTTCAATACGTGTAGAATGGAGTCTAGTTTCTAAAAATTTAACTTATTTCAAATTTCGATGAATGGTTAAAAAAAAGTCAAAAATACTAGACACTAGTTTTTGACAAAAAATGGACACACTAACAAAAGAAATTCAAGATGAAACACTAAACGTAATCAAAATGTGAAAAAAATTATATGGTTAGATAGTTAACAGAGAGCTTAAGATTATGGTGGTATTTTTTTTGAGTTTTCATTAAAAAAAGTGCCATCCTGATGGGGAGCATGCTCCAGATTATCCCCAGATTTTGCTAAAAACTGATAAAAACATGTCAAAGAAAGCTGAGCATAACTGGAAATACACATACCAATTGCATTTGCTTGAAAGTTTCTAAAGCCTTTTCAACAAATCCATTTTTTGCATATCTTGCAATCATTACATTCCATTATAGAACATCTCTTTGAGTTGTTACATCATACAATTGACATGGGTGCTACCATAATAATGGGTTACACTTTCTGGGGCATCCTGATTTTTGCTGAAATCACATATTTTTAGAAAATATAATGATTTAAGCCTTGAAAGGTTCCATTTAAAGGATTTTAATTGAAGAGGGTTTGATCAAATCCCCTTACATTTAAACCCCCTTGGATAGAACCCCGCTAGTTTTAAACCATACCTATAATGGAGTCTCCTCTACACCTATCAAAATGCTGATAAAAAACCAATTTTGATTTATCTTTTGAGGAATCAAATGAATTCATTTAAAATTTATGCTTTGTAAGTATGTAGTCCTTATTATAAGCTTCCCAAAAAATATATTTTTAAATATATTTAATTTGATTATTATATTTATTTTTTATTTCTTGTGAATGTATATTTTTCACCGAACATCAGGTTATCTATTCTACACACATGGAAAATTAGTAAATTACTGAAAAAAATTCTAAAAATATCTATGCACTAGGTATTGATGTCCTTGTTTTAACAAAAGAAAAAAAATTGAATTTCGATACATACAGAAAAAGTTATGTTTTATAGAATACGCCTATGTCTAAATTATAATTGGTTTGACTACAAAAATTAATTAAAAAATATATATTCAACAAAACATTATGAAACCAAATGCATACACTATATATCGATGTTACCAATCTAAATTAAAAAGAATCAGAATTTTATCCTTTGTAGAAAAAAAATTATGTGCTATGGAATACACATCACTTTAAAAAAATGTTGTTTACTATTAGAAACCAGTTATCAAAGGAGATGCAAAGAAATTTACAATTTAACTCCAAATTTTTTTTTAAAAATATATTTAGAATTTACAAACAAAATCTCACAAATCACTAGTTCGCATCATCTTCAAATTCCTAATGGTTTAGCAGCTATAGGTGTTAGAACGTGAAGATTTAGTTCAAAACATTAATTTTAATGTCAAGTTTGGCCAAAAAGTGTAACCCATTATTGTGGGATGACCCACATGCCTTGTCTATGCTTCCACACTTTACATACATGTCTACAAGAGCAGATGCACTTCCTATAGTCTCTCTCTCTCTCTCTCTCTCTCTCTCTCTCTCTCTCTCTCTCTCTCTCTCTCTCTCTCTCTCTCTCTCTCTTCCCTCCCCTCTCTACCTTCTACCCTCTCTCTCACTCTCTACTTCCCTCCCCTATCTACCTCCTACACTCTTTCTTATTCTTTGCTTCCCTTGCCTCTCTACCTCCTACGTTCTCTCTCACTCTCTTCTCCCCCCTCTCTACCTCTTATCCTCTCTCTCACTTTCTACTTCCCTCCCCTGTCTACCACCTAGGTCCTCTCTCTCAGTCTTTGCTTCCCTCCCCTATCTACCTCCTACCCTCTCTCTCTTCTTCCTTCCCCTATCTACCTCCTATGGTCCTCTCCCACTCTCTACTTCCCTCCCACCTCTACCTCCTATCCTCTCTCTTACTCTCTACTTCCCTCCCCTCTCTACCTCTCCTCATCATTCTTCCCATCCAATGAAATTTCATAAATTATCTTGTTTCCATTTCATCATCCCAATTTATATCCTTGTCCCTCTTTGCATGTCCTAGTTTTCTTGTTTCCATATTCTTTGTCAACATGTGAGAGGAGAGGGAGGAAGAGGGAGAGAGGATAGAGAGAGATAGAGAGTCCTAGTTTTCTTATTTTGGAGAGAGAGAGAGAGGGCTGGTCGGGTTTATGAGTTTAGGGTTGCTTAAATTTAGGGTTTAGTGGAATTATTTAGCATATAGGGGTTTAGGGTTGCTCAGATTTATGGTTTAGGGGTTAGATTTTAGGGGTATTATTTAGGGTTTAGGGGTTAGGCTTAAAGGGGAATTATTTTATAATTTCCCTCCAATCCTCCTAATCCTAATGCATTAGTCCACCCATCTCCTAATCCATCAATCCCTATCATCCATCCACCATATAACTCACTATCTAATCCACTATCAAACATTCTAAGCTCTAATCCATCAACCCATGTGAACGCTTGAAAAATTTTCTCCAAAGAGTCTTTACAAAATCCAAAAATAAAAGCAAAGATATGGAGCCATCCAAATCCACTGATCCAATTTCATCCCCCTCTAACACTCCCAATCCTAATCCATCCGAGCGTCCTATATCCATTCACTCGATCCTAATCCTAACCCCACAACATCTTACATCATTATCCATCAACTATATGCATATCCTAGTCCATCAACCCATGAATCCATGAAGGATGTGACCCAAAGACTATTAGCAAGGAATCTAAGAACATCATGTACTCAAATTCCTATCCTTGAGGCTAACAAAGAACCTCCTAATAACATGTATACCACTCCAACACCATCATCCACTCCTATGTCTATCCATTTCATTGAAGAGTCTCCTACCATAAGTCCAAGTCAAACCCCATCATGTGTAGCCATGTTGTCAAACATCCAAAGATAATTGATCCTGGATCCAAGAACCCATCACATCCATCTAAGAAACCCAATAGCTATACATTAAGAGCCTAGTCCAAAGAATGTAGAAACACCAGCCACCCATCCTAATCAAAATCCAAACATCCCATCTAATCCCATCTCGGTTCCCTTACCATCTCATGGTCAAGCCCTCTGTACATCGATCCCATCATTAATCCTCCAACATCTCCTAGTGAACCCCCATCACCACCTCTTACTCCCCAATTCAATGAATATCAATGCATCCCCACTTACCCTATCCATATCTAATATCGCGCTATCCATGCTTATCCTCCCTGTGATCAAGATATTATCTATGATCAAGATCTTATCCATGAGCAAGTTCGTTCCCACATCACTCCTGTCTATCATCCCATTAGCCCTATCCATCATCCCATGCTAGTCCTATTCATTATCCATCAATATCCCATGATGAGACACTTGGTCCCCAAGAAAACATAGACAATCAAACAAATAACTTGGATGGACTATCAAATCACATCCCAATGAGTATAATGATTTAATCAAGATCCAAGAATTCTACAGCTATTTCCCATTGATCCTCCGTCATCCCCTATCAAACTATATGTTTAGGTGTTTAGCCTAGTTGCTCGAGTTTAGGGTTTAGGGGTCAGGGGCATTATTTGAGGTTTACACAAGTTTAGGGTTGCTCAAGTAAATAGGTTTAGGGTTTAGGGTTAGGTTTTAGGGGAATTATTTAGGCTTTAGGGTTTTAGGGGTTTATCGAACTATATGTTGTTGGGTTTTGTGATATAAAGACACTTGCTTCTTCATAGAGTATGAGATGTGATGCACAGAGTTGTAGTGCTTCAAGACAAGGCAAGAACTTGAATAGTGAAGATCTCACTCAAGCAGTGGTATGAACTTGAGCAGTGAAGGCCTCATGTTTCGTTTGATTTGTTTTATATGGTATATATTTGATGTTTGCATCATCATCATCATGTTATGCTTCATGGGGTTAGATCTAAGTAATGGATGAAGTTGATCCTTATTGGTCTTAATCATGTTCACTCATGTTTCACTCATGTCATATCAAGATTGATATCACAGGGTTTGGATGTTAGTTCATAACATTCATGTTTATCATGTTACAATAGTAGGACATAGTTTCTTATGTCATTTGTTTGTGCCATTGGATCATTGGATTTGGTTGTGGTTCTTCATCATAACATGTCATGCTTTTAGGAGTTGGATTGGGTTGTGGTTCTTCCTCATGACAGAAGTTTGTTCATGTCTTCATGCTTCTTTGTCCTCCATGTCTTCAGTGTTCTCAGTGTTTTCATGTGTCAAAGATTTATTTAGTGTCCTCATGATATTGATGTTGATCACAAAATATGGTGTTAAGCACCTTAATCGTTCAGGGCAGTAGGCTATTGGCAAAGTCCCTTAAGATCCCTCAGATAGAAAAACTGCCAAACTTTGACAAAGGTTTTCTCAAAATTTGTTGTAGCTGGGAACGTTTCATTTAGACCTACAGGTACATGTGGGGTCCATCCACAATAACCTCTCTCAGTTTTGGTCAACTCCAGTCTATTTGTCTGTGCCGAAATCAAATGCATTCTTGCAAAATGCTTTAGTTTCATGCAGTGGAAAGGTGCTAGGAGTGATATTTTGCATTCCATAGCTCATGAGGCTGAATGGACTTCACCAATGTGTCGGGGTGGGCGGATAAATGCTAGGGGAGGTCTCATTTTGTGTGCCAAGCGCCCCAGTCATTCGGGGCAGCAGGCTACCAGCAAAGTCCCTTAAGATCCCTAAGACGCAAAAACTGCCAAACTTTGATGGAGCAGTTCTGAGAATTCGTGGCAGCTGGGAACATTTTGTTTGGACCTATACGTGCACGTGGGGTCCATCCACAATAGCTTCTCTCAGTTTTGGTCAAATCTAGTCTATTTGACCGTGCCAAAATCAAATGCATTCTTGCAAAATGTTTCAGTTTCATGCAGTAGAAAGGTGCCAGGAGTGACATTTTGCATTCCATGGCTCGTGGGGCCGAACAAACTATGCCAACACATCAGGGTGGGCAAGTAAATTCCAAGGGAGGTCGCGTTTCATGTGCCAAGTGCCCTAATCATTTGGGGCAACAGGCTACCGGCAAAGTCCCTTAAGAGTCCAAAGTGCAAAAAGGTAGCAATCTTTGACAATATGTTACTCAAAAACCATGACACTTAGGAACATTCCGTCTGAGGAAACGCGATCATGTGGAACCCCTCTACAATAACCTCTCTCAGTTTTTGATATGTCTGAGGCATTCACCCATGGTGAAAGGTTTTCTACTACCCCCAAAATCATCAGAATGAGGTAGTGTAAAGTTGCAAAGGGGTGTAACTTTCATCCTTCTCCTGATGCGACCAAACTGACAGTTCCAACGCGTTCGGATGGGTATGTTTAGGCTAGGCATGGTCTTTTTTTGTACCCAAACATGTCGAAACAGTTCGAGCTACATTGTACTGGTGATATCCCTGAAGAGTCCAAAGTGCAAAAAGGCAACAATCTTTGACGAGCTGTTACTCAGAAACCATGACACTTAGAAACATTCCATCTAAAGCAATGTGATCATGTAGAACCCCTCTACAATAACCTCTCTCCACTTTTGATATCTCTGAGGCGTTCAGCTGTGGTGAAAGGTTTTCTGCTACCCCTAAAATTGTCAGAAGGAGGTAGTGTAAAGTTGCAAAGGGGTATAATTTTCGTCCTTCTCTTGATGTGACCAAACTGATAGTTCTAACGCATCTGGATGGGTACGTTTAGGCTAGGCATGGTCCTATTTTGTACCCAAACATGCTGAAACAGTTCGAGCTACATTGTACCGTCGATATCCCTGAAGAGTTCAAAGTGCAAAAAGGCAGAAATCTTTGATGAGTTGTTACTCAGAAACCGTGACACTTAGAAAAATACCATTTGAGGAAACACAATCAAGTAGAACCCCTCTACAATAACCTCTCTTAGTTTTTGATATCTCTGAGGCATTCGACCGTGGTGAAAGGTTTTCTGCTGCCCCCAAAATCATTAGGAGGTAGTGTAAAGTTGCAAAGGGGTGTAACTTTCATCCTACTCTTGATGCGACCAAATTGACAATTCCAATGCGTCCAGATGGGTATGTTTAGGCTAGGCATGGTCATGTTTTACACCCAAGGCATGCCAATTGTTTGACCTAACACCTCAAAGAGATCTTCTGTCATGGAATGCAATGATTGCAAGATATGCAAAAAATGGATTTGTTGAAAAGGCTTTAGAAACTTTTGAGCAAATGCAATTAGCATGTGTAAAGCCAAATTCCACAACCTTTGCCAGCATCCTCCAAATTAGGATCTTTAGAACATGGTATGGACAACCATCAAAGCATAAAGAATATAGGAATTTTTCCAGATGTTGTAATTGATGCTGCCCTTGTAGACATGTATGCAAAGTGTGGAAGCATAGACAAGACACGTGGATTATTTGATCATACAACACCTCAAAGCATAAAGGATATAGGAATTTTGCTAGATGTTGTAATTGTTGTTGCCCTTGTAGACATGTATGCAAAGTGTGGAAGCATAGACAAGGCACATGGACAGTTTGACCTAACACCTCAAAGCATAAAGGATACCAGAATTTTGTCAGATAACAACCTTATGATTTCATGATAGTCCCTTGACCATCCATGCTTTTGACTGTTTTGTGCCTTCTTGACTGTGTATGAGGGTTTGGTGAGTTTCCATTGGCACCCAAACCCTATGTCTTCATTAGAAATCCTTGAATGCTAATTATTGCCATTATGCTTCTTTCTTATTAATGCTTACTAATTAGGGTAATCATATAGAAATATATAGTATCTCATGTATTCTTACAAAATGCATATGCTAATTTTATCAAATGTTGTAGTTGCATTGAATGATGCCTCAAAAAAATGTGGTCTATTGGAATTTTGAAAAATGTTGTAGTTGCAACTGCCCTAGAAGACATGTATGCAAAATGCGGAAGCATAGAGAAGGTGAGTGAACTATTTGACATGATGCCTCAAAGAAATGTGGTCTCATGGAATGGTATGGTTGTAGGATATGCAAATAATGGATTTGTCGATAAGGCTTTAGAAACTTTCAAGAAAAACCAATTGGTGGGTGTAAAGCTAAAATCCACAACCTTTGACTACATCCTCTCTGTGTAACAAACTAAAACTATGCAACTAATGGATATGCAACATATTATATATGTTTAACATGTTCAAACTATGTAACTAATAGATGTGCAACAACTATAAACTGGATCACACTTGACAGACAACACTGTGATCACTGTCACTAGATTGCCAACACAGAACTACAACAACACTGCAATTTGCAACAACACCTAAGCAAGAGAATCTATCAAGCCTGTAGTCTGACACTACAAGAGGATCATAAGTTTGTTTCCTCCAAGTCTGCAATCATCAACAAACAAAGGTCTGCTACCAAACAACACATCAAAAAGGTCAACTTCTCCTTCAGGATGCATCATGATGGTACATACATCTACAAGGTCTATTATATCAGGATGTATGCAAAATGTGGAAGCACAGACAAGGCAAGTGAACTATGACGCATCATAAGATGTTGTAAGTGACTATTTTAGGCCCAGGCACCTATCTTGGGGAGATTCTCTTCTAGTTGTATCTATGACGCATCATAAGATGTTGTAAGTGACTATTTTAGGCCCTAGGCACCCATGTTTGCATGGGCATCTTTTGCCAAGTCTAAAATGCATGTAAGACGAAATTTATTGTTGCATGGGTGGAGATTCCTAGGTGGACACCTATCTTGAGGATTGCAAATTCTATATAAACCATGGCATAGTAGATGAGTTGCATAACAATTTACAGGTACCCAGGTTCTATCAGAGTGAAGGTTGAAGGACAGAGGAGGTGAATGTATTTGTAATCTCCTTTTGTGAAGATAATACAACTTGGCCTCTTTTCTTGGTGGAGATTTTTACCCGCAAGGGTTTTCTCCATGTTAAATACTGTGTTGTGTGCTTCATTCTGCTTCTAGTATATTTTTGTATTGTGGGTTTATATTCTATGTTGCAATCTCCATCTCTAATACTCTGTTAAGATCGTTAAATATTCATTTGAATCAGATTTTCATTGGGTAGTTGTGCTTTCATTTCTAACATTTGGTATCAAAGCCTGGATAGCTTTGACTCTTGGGTGGTAGTGTGGAAGCTGTAGCTATAGTGGGAGATTTGGTTGTGTTTGTTTTGCAGATCTTGAGTTGTTATTATGGTTGCATCCACCATTACATCGACCTCTCTTTTGGACATTGAGAAGTTCAACGGAATGGGGTATGAGTTGTGGAAGCTGAAAATGGAGGATTTGTTGGAAGAAAGAACCCAGTGGTTGGTTGTTCAAAAAGAGAATAAACTTGATGATGTCTCTCTGGATGAGTGGGATAGACTGGATAAGAAGGCATGAGGAACCATCCATTTGTGTCTTTCGAATTTTGTCCTATTGAATGTCACAAAGGAAGCTCGACCGCACATAAATTGTGAAATCGGTTGGGTGAGATCTATCAAGCCAAGATTATGGTAAATAAACTCTATTTAAAAGTAAATTATTTTCCATGAAAATGAGAGAGGGTGATTCAGTTGCAGAGCATTTAAATTCTTTTAATTTGTTGTTGAGTCAGTTTGCATCAGTAGATGTTGATGTTAGTGAGGAAGATAAATGTATCTTACTTCTTTGTTTTTTACCTGAGTCTTGGGAGAATGCTATCCTGGCTATCATTGCTAACCTCACAGATCCCAAGTTGGATGCCCTTGTTTCAGTTCTATTGTCATAAGAATTGAGGAAGAGGAGTTCAGATAGTTCAGGGGATGCTCTCAGTGTTAGGGGAAGGTCTAGGGAAAGAGGACTGAAAGGAGATTAGAAAGGGGCTAAGGACAAGTCCAAGGGTTGATCTAAGACTCCTAGGAAGAAGAACAAAGTTAAGCACGTTTGAACTGCGGTAAAAGGGGACATGTGAAGAAGGAGTGCAAAAACCCAAAGAAACAGTGGGAGAGTGCTTCAAATAAGTCCTCGAATGTAGGTAAAGATGTTTTACTTTTTGCATGTAATGTTGTTTCTAATGATCATTGGTTGGTTGATTCATATGACCCCACATAAGGAATGGTTCTCCACATATGAAGAATATGATGGATGTAATGTGTACCTTGGGGACAACTCTACATATCCAATAGTTGGGAAAGGCAAGGTATTGTTGTGCTTCAGTGATGGGAGGATTAAAACCCTCCCTAATGTTTATCATGTTCCTAGATTAGATAGAAATTTGATTTATGTTTCAAAGTTGAATGATTTGGGAATGCATGTGACTTTTGACAAGCATGGCTGCAAATTAGTGAGAGGGAACTTGGTGGTAGCAAAGGGGAAGAGATTGGGAAACATGTTCAAGCTTGAAGCCACTACAGTTTATAATGCCTCCTATGTATTTAAGGCCAGTACTGAAAATACATGTATGTTGTGGCATCGTAGATTGGGTCACACAAGTAATAATGTTTTGAAAACTATTAAGAATAAAGATTTGTTGGACAATTTCTCTTATGCTGATGAGCACTTTGATTTCTGTGAACATTATGTGTTTGGTTAAAAAAATAGAAAATTATTTCCTTTAGGAAGCAATAAATCAAAAGAGAAGTTAGAAATTATTCATATGGATGTGTTTGGACCTGTGGATAATGAATCTATCAGAAAGTCTCGTTATTTTGTTACCTTCATTGATGATGTGTCCAGATTTACTTGGATTTATTTTATGGAACACAAATCTAAAGTTTTCAGTAAGTTTAAGGAATTCAAAGTCTTAGTAGAGAACCAATCGAGATTGAAGATAAAAATATTAAGATCTGACAATGGAGAGGAATATTTCTCTAAGGAATTTGATGAGTTTTGCAAGCATGCAGGTATTATCAGACAAAAGACAACTCTGTATACACCACATCAGAATGGTGTTGTAGAAAGGATGAGCCGAACAATCATGGAAAGGACCAGAAGTATGCTGAGTGATGTGCAGTTGGATAAATGATTTTGGGCAGAGGCTGTGTGTACTGCTTGCTACTTGATTAACAAATCTCCTTGTAAGGCTCTTGATTCGACACCTTATGAAGTGTGGATAGGTAATAAACCTTCTGTTTGACATTTAAGGGTTTTTTGTTGTGAGGTTTTTGTTCATGTGCCTAAGGAAAAGCGATCTAAGTTGGATCCAAAAGTTGAAAAGTGTACATTCATTGGATATGGTGATAATGTCAAAGGTTATAATCTTTGGAATCCACTAACCTGTAAGATTATATATTCCAGAGATGTTATTTTTTAGGGAACTTAAAGTTATTTTTGAACATGAGCAGCCAAAAGAAAAAGATGAAAAGGTAAAGAGAGTGCACTTTGAGTTAGAGCAGCAAGATGCACCTCAGGAAGAACAAAAGGATGGATTGGGGTTGAAGAAGAAGAAGAAGATTCGAGTAGTTCTGATGAAGATGAATCTATTGTTACAGAAGTTGTTACAAATGATCATACAGAAGAACAAGTTGAGACTCTTACTCCACCCTTGAGGAGATACACAAGACAATGGAATCTAGTTGACAGGTATAGCCCACCAGATTTCCATTGTGTATTTTCTTTATTCAGTACTAATGATGAGCCTAGATCCTACAGGAAAGCTATTCTTTGAGATGATAGTGAGTCTTGGCAGTTAGCCATGCAGGAGGAGATGATGGCTTTAGACTCTTTTAACACCTAGGATCTTGTTCATTTTCCCAAGGGAAGAAAGGCCATAGGTTGTAAGTGGGTATTCAAGAAGAAGTTTGGAGCAGACAGTTCATTGGAGAAGTATAAGGCTAGACTGGTAGCCAAGGGCTACTCCCATAGAGAGAGAGAGTTGATTTTGGTGAGATTTTCTCTTGTTGCTAAATTTACTTCCATTAGATTTCTTTTATCTATTGTTGTAGCTTATGATTGGGAGATTGAGCAAATGGATGTTAAGACTGTGTTCTTGCATGAAGATCTTAAAGAAGAAATTTATATGCAACAACCTACAGGTTTTGAGGTAAAAGGGAAAGAAAAATGGGTTTGCAGGTTAAAGAGGTCTCTCTATGGTTTAAAATAGTCCCCCAGAATGCGATATCAAAAGTTTGATTCATTTGTGTTGAAATTGGGTTTTGTTAGAGCAAGGAGGATAATTGTGTTTACATTCATTGTATTGATGATTCTAAATTGGTTATTGCATTGTATGTTAATGACATGTTATTTTCCAGCAATACTAAGGGTATGATCAGTGAGCTTAAAGCCCAACTTTCAAGTGCATTTGATATGAAGGATCTTGGAGCTTCCAGGTATATTCAGGGAATGGAGATCAGAAGAGACAGAGGTAACACAAATCTTTGGTTGTCACAAAGTAAGTATGTGAACACTATTTTGTAGAGTTATAGATTGTAGGACTATAACCCTATTAGGATTCCTTTACCCATTGGTACTAAGATTTCATTAGATATGTGTCCAAAGACTGAGGATGATTTTAAGGTTATGTCTAATGTGCCATATGCTAGTGATGTAGGGAGTTTGATGTATGCAATGGTTTGCACTAGACCATATATTGCCCAAGTAGTGGGAGTTTTGAGCAGACTTATGTCTAACCCTAGTAGACAGCATTGGAATTATGTGAAGAGGGTATTTAAATATCTTGCAAGTACTCCTGATCATTGTTTGGTTTATTCCGATACTGATAGTGTTGATAAATCTTTGGACATATAGGGTTTTGTTGATTCAGATTGGGCAAGTGACTTGGATAGTCGAAGGTCCACTAATGGCTATGTGTTTAATTTGTTTGGAGGAGCAATGAGTTGGATGAGTAAGAGGCAGTCCACAGTTGCATTGTCCACCACCAAAGCGAAGTTTATGGTTGCTACTCATGTCTCTAAGGAGGCAGTTTGGTTGAGAAGACTCTGTATAGGTATTAGCTTTGATTGCAGGATCATTCAGATTGGTTGTGATAGCTAGAGTGTTATATGTTTGACCAAGAATCCTATGTATCATGCTTGGACTGAGCATGTTGATGTTCAATATCACTTTGTTCGAGAGTTGGTTGCAAATGAATAGACTGAGCTGAAGAAGATAGACACTCAGGAGAATGTTGCAAATTCATTAACCAAGCCTATGAGCACAAAGAAGTTCATGTGGTGTAGAGAGGCCATGGGCCTTGTTTCTAGTGCCTGATTATTTACATCAGTTTTCCTATGGGTTGATTTACAATATATAATGTCAAGTGGGATAATGTTGGGATAAGGTGCCATTAACCTTGTAAATCCCATTATTATATTATTCCATTTATTATTTTGTAACTACCCATAAGGGATGTACTAGTTTCACTGGTAGTGGTAAAAATTATTTACTGTCCATGGTAATTACGAAGTTACTACACCCGTAAGTTCCAGAGTTACCAGCGGTAGTTACGGGTTGTCATTTACTATGGTAAATGGTAATTGGTCAACGTGGGGTGCCCATGTGGAGAATATACTATTTTTAGCTTATATCACGCATGTCATAATGTTTGGTGGGTGCATGTAAAGAATCTATGATAGCTACAAGTTGTCATAAGATTCTATGACGCATATGACAGTTATTAATGTGTTGTAAGTTGCTATGTTTAGCCCAGACACCTATCTTGGGGAGATTCTCTTGTAGTGGTATCTATGGCATGTCATAAGATGTTGTAAGTGACTATTTTAGGCCCTAGGCGCCCAAGTTTGCATGGGCATCTTTTGCCAAGTGTAAAATGCATGTATGACAACATTTGTTGTTGCATGGGTGGAGATTCCATGGTGGACGCCTATCTTGAGGATTGCAAATTCTATATAAACCATGGCATAGTAGATGAGTTGCATAACAGTTTATAGGTACCCAGGTTCTGTCAGAGTGAAGGTTGAAGGACAGAGGAAGTGAATGTATTTGTAATATCCTTTTGTGAAGATAATACAACTTGGCCTCTTTTCTTGGTGGAGTTTTTTACCCGCAAGGGTTTTCTCCACGTTAAACACTATGTTGTGTGCTTCATTATGCTTCTACTATATTTCTGTATTGTGGGTTTATATTCTATGTTGCAATCTCCATCTCTAATACTCTGTTAAGATTGTTAAATATTCATTTGAATCAGATTTATGTTGGGTAGTTGTGCTTTCATTTCTAATGGAATCTTGACCAGCTATGATAGAGTGTTAATTATTTTTCATAAGAGCTTATTTTAAACTATTTATCTTTAGCAAACCTGGGCACCCAAGTGTGATCAACTATGACAAATTATGATAGATTATGACAAGTGTAAGAGGTTATTTTTAGCTTGTATGATAGATTCCCTAGGGGGTGTTGAAAATTGGTCCCAAGTTGGGTGCCATACCTCTTGGGGGTATTTGCACATAGTTTTGTAAACCATAGATGGTTTATAAGCTGTGAGAAGTCTATAAATTGAGAGCTTGAGGAGTAGTTTGATATACGAGAGTTTACAGGTACATAGGTGTTGCTGGAATACTATTGAAATTACACCATATTTGACTATTGGTGTATTACTTCTATAAATACTTGCATTGCAAGTGTATTGTAATCCTTCATTGATTTGATAATATATTTTGCAAGTTTTGAAGTGGAGGGTTTTTCTCCCGAAAGAGTTTGCCCCGCATAAATCATCGTGTTATGATTCATTTCTTATTTATGATTTTTATGTGTTTCTCTACTTTATATAATAATGTTGGATCTAATTTTAAGTTATTTGCATAAAAATTCTCTCAAGGTTAGTGTAGGAAGCTATTTTTGCATACCTTTCTTCCTTACAGAAAGCATAAACAATACAACACATAACACCAGTATTATGTGGAGAAAACCCTTTTAGGAGAAAAATCCCACACTCCAAAACCTACTCAATGTACTATCAAATCAATAACATGATTACAACACACTTGTAGAGTAAGCTTTTACAAGAGTTTCACAAGCATATAAACTTGAAGTGATTTTGGCAGCATTCTAGCAACACCTGCAAATTCTCAATATAATACAACTCTTCAAGTACCTAATTTATAAACAAAAAACAACCTAGAAACCATAATTGGTTTTATAAACCATGTGAAAAAAACTCTTGAAAGTATGGCGCCCAAGTTGGGCCCAAATTCTAATGCCTCTTAGAAGATTCCCTCACATGAGCTAAAAATGGTAAACAATTATTCCACCTTACAGCTATCATACCTGATGGGTGCCCAAGTTTGTTATTATTTTGTCCAAAAATAGGCACTTAATGACAAATAATAATGTATTTTATAGCTGGTCAAGGTTCCAAAGTAACTCCCTCGATTATTGGCTCTTACATGTCATAGAATCTATCATATGATCCCACAAAAGTAGGGTGTCCCATTCATGCTCAAAATATGCAAATTAAATGTACCTTACAACATGAGCCACAAAGTACTAACATGTGGCATATGATTCCAACTCAAAATCCCATGCCCCATTTATGTTGGGGCATAATTAATTAATATAAAATAAAATAATATGTGCGAAATTGCTAAATAATTAATAAATCAAAATAGGAGTTTTTGCAAGGTTGAGACACCTTAATTCCCAACATTTTCCCACTTGTTGAATACCTTGCAAGAGACAAAAGGAAACATACCATCATGGAATCTAACTGCTAGGGGCCAAAAGGCCCATAGACTCTGGACACCATCTAAATTTCTTTGTGCTCACGGGCTTGGTTAAATCATTTGCAACATTCATAAAAGTTTGAACTTTCTCTAATTTCACCCTTCCATATTCAACCATGTCTCTAAAAAAATGATACTACACATCTATGTGCTTGGTCCTCACATGAAATGTCAGGTTCTTTACTAAACAAATTGCACTCTGACTATCACAATAAAGAGTCATCGCACCCTATTTTAGCCCAACATTTGAACACAATCTCTTCAACCAAATGTATTCTTTACAAGAATGAGCAACTACCATATACTCAACCTCAGTAGTGGACAAAGCAACCATAGCCTTTCATTTGGTCATCCAAATAATACCACTAGTAAATAAAGTAAACACAAGCATTGGTGGATCTTCTACTATCAAAATCTCTAGCTCAATTTGAGACCACATAACCATGAATATTAAGGCTATATTCTATCAAACTACCTTAACAACACAAGGAATACTCTAAGGTACCCCACAAATATCTAAAGACTCTCTTAACTACATCCCAATGAATCCATCTAGGATTAGACATAAACTTGCTCGGAACTCCCACTTCTTGGGCAATGTTTGGTCTAATACAGACCATAACATACATCAAAATTTTGACTGCACTTTGGTAAGGAACTCTACTCATGTCTTGCATATTAGAAGGAGATGTAGGACATTGTAAAATAGATAACATCATTCCTAAAGACACAAGAACAGACAATGGTCTAGAATACTACATGTTAAACCTCAATAAAAGTGAATTCACATACTTACTCTAGCAAAGCCATAGTTTTCTATTCTTTGTCTCTCCTTATTTCCATCCCAAGATTGTGTTTTTTTGTGCCTAAATCCTTCATTCAAATCTTGTAGCAAGTTGAGATTTTAATTCATAAATCAAATCTTTTGCTTTGCTAATGAAAAATATATAAATGCAATAATTAGGAAAAAAATCACCATCAAATTTAAAATAAAGATAGTTATCTAATTTAGAATGCTAAACAAAATACAAATGTATCAAACTTCCGGTACCACATCCTAGGAATTTGCTTGAGGCCATACAAATATTTATTTAATTTACTATTAAGTGTGAAAAAGGAGAATGACATCAACTCACATGCATACTAGATCAAACCCTCTTTCACAATAAGATTCAAGGACAAGACCGAGCCAAATCACTACCAAATGAAGGTGGACTCATATACAGATATTGTTCTCTTGTTTGCTATTGAAAGATCAGATTTAATCAAGTCTCTTTATCAAACCCTAGGTCAATAATGCACTAAACCCTAGTTCTATTATGATCTGATTATAACAGAAGATGCACATTAGATATCCAAAAACCAATTGTACAGGGATGATCATGAAGATAATAGAACCTGTGTCCCGGAAGTAGAGGTGTCAGAGGACTATTTTGGGACTGCCCAAGTCCTGAATGATAAAATCTGTAGAAACTATAAACTAGAGAAATGTTGTAGAAGCTACCTTGATGCCAGATCTGAATTTAGCAGAGGCAAAAAGATTAGGGTGCCACCGCCCAAGTCTTACATAGAGGAATATTCTATAACTGTTATCGATCCTGAAACCCCGATCCTTGCTTAGTCTTTATGCATCTTCATATTTCCCAGATCTCGCTCCTGTAACCTACACACAAGAAGAATAGAAGGGGTTTTGGGGGTTATGGTGTTTAGGGACTTACCTCAGTTAAATCTCGGGATAGCATTCAATCCTTCCAACACCATTGATAAATAAAGAGAGCATGTCCTTGCAGGGCAAAGGCTAAACACAATAACACTATGCTGAATCAAATGATGATAAACAACAATGATATCACATATGTGATGAGATCCTTAAGAGGATGAAGATCCTTCAACTCATAAGGAGAGATAGATGATAACTTTAAACCTGCAACAACACACACAATAACAATACAAATCTGTTCTAGAATCACAATGAATGATTTGAATTCTCTTTGCTCTAAGACTTCAAGTTGGCTATCTCTATCTAGGTTCATAATGAATTCAAAAACACACTTATATATGCTTTCCTGCTAACATTCTTAAAATTAAACTAAAAGAGCCGACAAAGAGAAACCTTTTTAAAGGTCCCAAGGTGACATACATTTGAATTTTTCCTGACCAATTAGGAGAGACTTGGGTGGTGTTGATGGTGGTTTTAGCATGCAACAACGCAGGTGTGATTGCTGGTTTCACACCTCTCTTGAAAAGTATCTTACCCTAGGTAAGACTACTCCAAGGATAATACAGCCAGGTCTTAGCTTGCTTGGAATTTCTCAGTTGGTATGTTCTAGCTGTGCCTACAAGGGGTCTTACATGCAATCTGCAAATCTTCAGGTTTGGGGCAGCAAATACACATAAACCCTATAATGGTTTTCAGCTGATAAACAAGATAAGATGCTGTTGAAACTCTTGATCTAATAACTAACAGTGATTTAAAAGAAAAGGCAAAAGGTTAGGGTTTTAGAGGGATCCTAAGTGACATCCACAATGCCAAGGTTATCTTTAGTAGACAAACATTCTAAAACTTTGAACCAGCTTCCTGAGTTACCAAACTGAAATGGGTGTTACAGTGCTGCAAAAAACGTTGCTATCTTCAATGGAGGTCAACAGATTTTCAGATCACATTCATTTGTTAAATACCCAATGAGCAGCGCAACTTAACTTATGAAATGCAATTGAACTTAGCACAAATCATCAACCCAGATTAACTTTACACAGCTATTTACCACCAGCAAACAACTAAAAGTATGGACTTGGAATGTTCATCAAATACTTCAGCAAACCATGAATATTATGAAAGCACAACTAATCTAACTATGGGAGAGCAAGATGCGAACCATGAAAACCAAAATATGAAGCAACACAGGACACAAATTCTCAGATTTACTATAGAAACTTGCTTTGTATTAGCTCAAATGGCATAGAATCAACAATTCGGTATCAAAATCTCTCTTGAAATAGTGGAAATGGCAGCCCTTTATATAGAAAGCAGCATACCCTAGCCTTTCAAATGAATGGTGGAGATTAACTCAACACCAATGGTCCAGATTACATCAAATAATAGCCCACATCAATTCCCGGATTACATCTTGTCTTTTATGAAAAAGACAAAAAAACAGCCTCAGATACATTGAACCTAGTCATTTTGACTAGCCAACCTGGTATATTAGTGGGAAAACCTATTTTAGAAGCAAGAAGAAGACAAAATTGAGTCACATGTTGCCCAAATATAGTGAATTTTCAATTGTGATGAGATTATACTATTAGAATATTCAAAAGAACATCAAGATTCTTTATCCAAGTCAATCTTTTCTTCACTGGCCAGCTTGTTGTGATAAGTCAACCAAGCCTCGAGTGCAGGGTTAATGTCAGATGGGTCTAGATTCTTTAAATGATGTATCCTATAATCAAACACTTCCAGCTCCTGACTAAATCTCCCATATATCCTCTCTATTTCTGCGCCTGCCTTCCAGAATGCCTTGAATTTAGCTCTGAGATCACTTGCCTTATCCAACCGCTCTTCCATGCTGAGAGTGTCATCTTCAAAAATTATCTTATGCAACCTGCCCTTGCATTTTTTGACATCAAATGGGGCATAATCATCGTAAGATGCCTCCCTGCAGTCCTTCAAGGAGTAGCTGATATCATATATAACCGACCTTAGCTCTTCATCAGCTGGTTTGTATGCTTCTTTTTTTCTCGAAGGTTTCCTTTCTCAGCAGTAGCTACTGGTACCATTTAATAGCCTTTGGGAGCCTATCCCCAATCAAAATGTTCTCTGTAATTAAGGTCTGAGCTGGCAGTTCTCTAATGCCTTTGATTCGGGAATACATATGTAAATAGTATTCATCAAAAGAATCACATTCATCCCACAACCCATTCCATTTCATGTGCAGATCCACCACTCTTTTATGTGCTTGAGCAGAGGCACTTATAGCTTCACATCCCATCTCAAAAACCTTCATCAACCAATTTTCCGTGCCCTGGGACTTTGATCTTACCTCACCCAATTTAGCCATCTCATCAGTGGGCAAGAAGGTAGGGATTGTCCTTATATCTCCTTCAGTGTCAACTGGCTTTAGAAAACATTGGAGACATGACCGCAGTTCTTCATTTTGTTGTTTTAGGTCCTTCTTGGATATTTCATCCTTATCCAATTGCTCCAAAATTGATGTGACTGACCCTTTGAAATCGTCCACTCTTTGAGCATGAGTGCTTGGGCCTAAATCCACTGTAGATATAACATAATCATCAGCCCAGACTTGGTCTCTTTCCACATCAGTTGGCGGGACTGCTATTTCGGCTATCCTGGACCTTGATTCAGTTTTATAGATCCTCAATTGGATCTTGGCCTTTTTTTGCTTTTGAGGCTTCTAGGCTTGTGACAGGATAGCACTTAGGTCAAGTTGCATTACTTCTACCCAAGGCTCTGGATATGCCATTATGTTTTGTAGCCACTCAGGAGCAGAAGATTTGTTAATTCTGAAGCCCCATCCTTATCAGACACAGCCAATTCCTTAGATGGTTCTTGTTCAGGCCCTCCATCCTTCTCTGGACTTTTCTCTTCTTCCTGGGCCAAGTCCTTCAGATTCTCAGTCACATTCTCCTATGCAATTCTCAGAACTTCCTTTGTTGGATCCTTACCCAGGGGATTGTCAGATATGTCAATAACTTCCATACCAGCTGAAGCTTCAGGGAGATTTTCATTGCTCACCTCCGTTGATGTTTCCTTCTCATCCTCAACTACTGCTTCAGATTCTTTCAACCCCATCTCCACACACACCTTCTCAATCCCGGGTAAAAGAGGCACTGCCAATGAATCAGCTGGCATTTGTGAAATGGGGACAGCAGAAGAAATGGTGAAGGAAGGCGTATTGACTTGGGTTAAGTTGGTCAAGACAGGTAGTAAGGAGGAAAAAATGGTAAGGGATGAAGAAAAGGTTAGTGAAGGTGAGGGAAGAGGGGGTGAAAGGATGGTGGAAATAGGAGGCAGTGGTAGAGGAGTGGAAGGTGTAGAGGTAGTGGGGGGGCATGAAATGGCAAGAGTGGAGGAGATAGGACTACTAGAGTCACTGGAGGAGATTCCCAGCAAGCAAGAAGTGGTAGTGATGGCAGAGGCTGGAGAGGTGGTAGGAGATGATTCTTGAATTATAACAGCTAAGGTCACAGGAGAGGTGGATGTAGTGGAAGGAGAAGGGATGGAAGTGGAAGTGACAACAGAAGAAGCGGGAGTTGAGGTAACAGTGCTAGCGTCTTGTGTGGGAGGTTGGGTAGCCAGAGGATTGGAATCATCTTTGGTCGTGGTAGCCACCTTGGTGGCCTCTCTTACTTTAACCCTCTTTGCTTTTGAGCTTTCTCCCGCACCACTTGGCATATCCTTTCTCTTTGAAGTTCTAGTCCTGGTAGAAGGAGGTTGGTCTTTCTTTTGAGGGGACCTTGCAGATGGCTTTTTCTTCTTCTTTGCTTTCTCCGCTAGAGGTGCATGCTCCTTGCTATCTGATTAATGCTTATCAGTTGGCTCTGCTTCATTAGTGACTAGAATGGGCTCATCCTCTTCTCCACCAGAGTCTTTGTCTGATTCAATCGCGATGCAAGTCAGCTGGATTCCCTGTCCATTCAGCGCTACTATTTGTGCCCTGACCCAGGCTTTGCTCAGTCTGATCGGTTCCCTCATAACCACATCCAGGGAACTTTCCTCTGCATTGGCCCAATTTGGTAAAGGGATAGGCTGGTGGTATTTTGCTTCCCATGGTCCCTTGATCATAACATTCTCATCATCCTGCAATTGATCCGGGACTACCATTATATGGAATATTTTAATGAAGTCTAGAGGCAGCCTTGCATGTGCCTTCTTCATGATTTCATAGTCATTAGGGCAGTTGGCCCAAAAGTCCTCAATGTGAACCTTGTGGAAGAGCTTCTTGCTCACAAATCTTTCCATTACTTTGTTTGGATCAAAATGATCCCTTGCATTATAGTAGTGTAAGTTCAACAGTTGAAGCTCTTTATCTGAATACTCTGCTAATGCCAGAGAAGGACATGCATAGAGTCCCTTGCCAAATTTAATAGGAACTGCACACTTGGCCTGTGCAAGTGCTTATGCTTTTCTGCACACGGGATCAGTTGCCTTGACAGTTCCAGAAGCACTGTCTTATCGTCCGGATAGTGGGGAAGCCTATAGGCCATTCCCGTGAAGCCTTGTATTCTTATGTATGAAAATTTCTTGAATTGGATGTACCATCTACCATATCTAGCTATTTCATTCATGGCCTCGGTGAAAATTCTCAAGGCTGTATTTCCTTGCAGCTTTCTGGCTACGTACATTGTGAATGCATCATTGACCCTCTTGAAATGTATCAAGGATTGTGATGAGGTCAGCTGTGGATAACAATCGTATACTTTGATTTATGTCTTTTCATTGTTTCCAATTTCACCAATCTTGGACAGTCTGTCATAGTGGTTCATTCTTGCGAATGCATAGACGACATAGGATGTCCATCTGAAATATTTGTTCTCATTGAAGTTACTGAAAGCTTCGTGGATGTTGTCACTGATAATTTGGGCCCAGTGGAATTTGGTTCCCTTCAATATCTCAGAAATTATGATGAACATCCAGTCCTCAAAGGTGGAGGTAGTTGGTAACCCATAGATTCAGCTCAGGAAGGTTACCATATCCCCAATTTCATCATGGAAATCACTTCTGTACAACACCCTGGGGAGTTTGATAAGAGCAGACTTCTTACTCTTGACCCAATGGTCATTTATGTACTTCCTACATCCCTCTACATCCTTATTATAGGTGATCTTTGATCCCTGTTTGTCTGGCATAGTTACAACCTTGTGCCATGGGATGTCCAACATTTTTGCTAAAGCAGGCAGGGTTAAGTCAGCTAGGACTTCTCTGTTTGTTGTCTGGATTTGCCTGGAGATTATGTCGTATCTGTCTGAGCAAGTGGCAATCAGCTCTGCACACTGAACTGAGGTAGGAAAGGCAGCAGCCTGTCTAAGTCCACTATCCCTTAGCGTTCTGGCCCTGGGAGTTGGAGTCAGACCAAAGACTCTAAGTCTAAAGTCATCCAGGTCTATGTGACCTAGGTCCGTGTCCCTGACATTACTCCATTCGGAGTGGGTCTTGGTTCCAAGAGGTACTCCCTTGAATTCGTACTTCATAGCTTGAGCCCGAGCAGTCATTTAGTCTGCACAACCGGACCTTATAAGTTTGATACCAAGAGAACTCCTAACATACTCCTAAGTTTAGACAAATCAATACAAATCTGCCATCTATTACTAACATGCATCTGAAAGAAAACTAAGTCCAATTGAAAAGACACTGCATGCAAGTAGACACCAAATGTTGCAAGAAAATTTATCAAAACATCATTATTAACACATCACAACATCAATTTCATTATTCTGAACAACCTTCCCTTTGGAAATTTTAAGAAATTCGGCCATTTAAAGGGTTTTGCGCTAATTTGAGGGTTGTCCGACCCTGGGGAGGAAAAGTGCTAAAATTGAGGTCATCTGCCCTCAGCGGGGAAATCGGAGAGGTCCGACCTCGTGTTTTGCTTTACTTCTTGCCTTTTGAGTTTTGCACGGTTTTCAGGGAGGTTGGTCTTGCGCGGTTTTTTATAAGGTCCGACTAGGTCGGATGAGTGGTAATGCGGCGCAAGTCTGACAAGGCGCTTTTTAGCGCTAAAATTGAGGGCAAACTCCCGGCGGGGATTTCAGGGAGGTCCGACCTCATGGAGGTATATGTATCATCCGACCAAGTCAGAGACCGGTTTTCTCGCACAAGGTCGGACAGAGCACCTTTTAGCACAAAAAATAAGTTTTGGAGTTTGCGGGACTTTTGAAGCCATCTGACCAAGTCAAAGAAAGGTATTTGGGTGCATTGGTCGGATGAGGCTGATTCGAGCGCAAAGGGCGCCAGGCACTTCAGTGCGAGATTCCAAGGTGTTCGACTTCAACGGGGGTTTTGATTTACAGGTCAATTGGAGTTTGTTTTAGCGCCGTCCTGGTGTGAGGGAACTACAAGGCCAAAATCCCTAAACTTATTAAGTTTCACTACGAGGCAATTCCGTTGTTGATTTAAACTACGGTTTTAAAGGCAGGTTCCACAATTTAGACAAAACCCTAACTCAAACGCAGATTTTAATCGCTGATCCTCTAACCAAAACTCGCCTATTCAAATCAAACCCTAACTCAAAATGAAAATGGGAGCTTGAAAACCAAAGTTGAAACCCTACCTGGCTAGAGTGTCATCGCATTGGTCGTCCAGGTAGGTCGCGGGTTTGATTCGCAGGTTGAGTTCTCCAAGTACGAGTGGAGCTCCACAGTTTAATCCACAAACGTGATTAAAATGACCTTAAAAGTACCAAATTTCCTTATAAACCCCAGCTAATACACCATTAATGCGCAGGTGTATGAACTGTCAGCTGATGGTTTTGTGTGGGTTTTAGATGTGTCTGACCTGCGGAGGATTTTGATGTGTCAGACTAGGTCAGATAGGGTAAGTTTCAGTGCGAGGCCAGATGTTTGGTCTACACCAGTTGGCAGGGAAATTGAGCTTGTCTGACTTGTGGGCTTTTTGCGATTGTCCAACTAGGTTGGAGGTTGTTATTTCTAGCACAGGGTCAGACGGAGCTGATTTCAGTGCAGAAAGCCATTTCGAAGGTTAGATGCCCGGTCGGTCGAACAGAATCTTAGCACTTAGGTTGGGGCGACAGGATTTTAGTGCTAGGTCAGACAAAGCACTTTTCAGCGCTAGGTCGGATAGACAGGAAATTAGTGCAAAGGTCGGTTGAAGGCCATTTTAGCGCAAAAGGTCAATACAAGAGCCTCAAAGGGAAAGTAACAATTCATCCTAGCAGATTTTGAAGTGATTTTTGAGTATCATCTTTCCATCAAGGTTAAAAATGCTCTTTGACCATACAATCACTTAGGAGATTAGAAAACCAAATGACTCTCCACTCAAAACGAAAAAAGGGGGGTCTCCATTATTGAATGGGGCGTGTGTGCAAGGCACAACAGGTGGTGGGGCCCAAGTATTAGGGATCCTTTTTAGTTTAGAGTAAGATAAAACATGGGCCCCTTACTCCCAATTTACATTGGTTTTGGGCAATTTTGTATTGGGATGAACATTTAGAATGTATAATGCAATCATGGGGACCTAGGAGCTAAAAAAGGAGGTAAAAAGACATGTGGCTACTTTTTACTCCATAAGATTTATAGACCAAATGTTTTTTACCTTTCATCATGAAGTGCTCTAGCTGTGTCATCTAAATCTCTTCCTCCAAATCACTATAAAGGAAAGTATTTTCTACATCCATTTTTCAACTTCAAAATCATAA
Source organism: Cunninghamia lanceolata (assembly GCA_027924645.1). Classification (NCBI taxonomy): domain Eukaryota; kingdom Viridiplantae; phylum Streptophyta; class Pinopsida; order Cupressales; family Cupressaceae; genus Cunninghamia; species Cunninghamia lanceolata. The sequence continues at coordinate 169,203 of BSBN01001646.1, forward strand.
GTTGTAGCAATAAAAAGAAGAATCTAATGGATGACATTTTTGGAACAGGAAAAATTATCACACCATAATCCATTCCCTTAACCTATGAGTAACCTTTTGTAACTAATTATGCCTTATACTTCTCTACATTCCCATCTAAATTGATCTTCTTCTTGAATACCTATTTACAACCAACTAGTTTGTGTCCTTCAAGCAAAGGTACCAAGTCCCATGTATCATTCTTCTCCAAGGCCACCATCTCTTCACTCATAGCAATTTTCTAGGACTCTACATCATGCATACCTAATGCATGTTGCACGGGTCTAGGTTCATCAATGTAAGTATTCAAAGTAAATATACATCTCCAATCACTAGGAGAATACCTTTCTATTGGTTGTATATGCTTGGTTGACCTTCAAACAAGTTGAGTAGGAGGTTATTCCTCCTCTTTTGAAGATTCCAAGTTAGATGAGCTCTCCTCAACTTTTGGTCTCAATGGGGCCCTCATTTCAACTTTCTTAGGAATGGGAGGAAGTTGAACCACACATTTCTTTTCACTTTGTTATGGCTAAAATACAATAGAAGAAGATAGTTTCTCTAAAAATCACACTTCTACTATATAATAACTTTTGTGCAACAAGATCCCAAAGCTTGTATCCTTTTACTCCATAACTATAACAAATGAAAATACATTTTATAGTCTTGTTATCCAACTTAGTACACTTCTTCCTTAGCACATGAGCATATGCCTCACAACTAAAAACATGAAGATGCCTCAATTGAGGTTTTCTACCCTACCATGCCTCTATAGGAATTTTATCAACAAGAGTTTATGTAGGAGACATGTTAATCAGGTAGCAAGTAGCAGCTACAACCTCAACCCAAAACTTTGTTGCAAGTCAGCTCCACTAAGCATACTCCTAGCCTTTTCCATCAATGTCCTATTCATCCTAGATTTATAATTCAATTCTATTGTGGAGAATATAGAGTTGTCTTTTACCTCTAAATGCCACAATCTTTATAGAATCTATAAAAATCTATAGAACAATATTCACCACCATTATCAATCCTCAAACATTAATTTATTTTTCCTATCTAAGTTTCTACCATAGCTTTGAACTCTTTAAAATGATTGAAAACTTTTGATTTTCTTTTAAGAAAATAAACCCATGTCCTTCTACTATAATCATCAATGAATGTGACATAGTAAATAGATTTTCCAATTGAAGGAACATCAATAGGACCAAACATATATAAATGAATAAGATCTAAAATTCTAAAAGACTTATGAGAACTTGAATAAAACTAAATGAAGTTTTGTTTTCTATAAATGCAATGTTCACATAAATCAAATCAAGATTACAATCAAATAAACCTTCAACAAGGTTCTTTTTATTTAAGGTCCTTAGACCCTTCTCTCCTATGTGTCCTAATCTCTAGGGTGGTAACATTGTCTTTTTCACTGGTAACTTAGTCTGTAGAAAGAGCACCCTTAGGTACCTAGAAAGCATGACCATCCATTGAAGAAGACACCACTCCTTTATCTAATGAACTAAATAAAGATTTAGTCTTAACAAAAGTACTATCACACTCAACAGTACATGCATCAAGCTAAAACAAAGTGCCTAATCTCACACCTCTAGCAATCACCATAAAATCTCTAACCATCTTGCATCCTACATTAGAAAAGATAACATGCACACCCACATCAATCAATTTACTTGTAGAGAATAGGTTTTGTGCTAACCTTGAGATATGCAATACACCACTAATTCCTTTAACTCTACCATCAAGAAATTTAATTTATACTCTACCACAACCAACATTTTTTAAATGAGAGTCATCACCCAAGTACACCTTATACCCATCAAATTCTTCATACTAAGTAAACCAATCTCTATTAGAGGTCATATAAAAGGATGCACTTGAGTTAATTAACATGCATTGTTACCTGTACATGTTGCTAAAGCTACAATGAAGGTATCATCATCTTCCTTTTTGGATTCAAAATTAGAGCTAAATTTCTTTTTCTTTTTCCTCTTTTTCTCTTTACATTCTTTCTGGAAGTGACTAGGGTTTCCTACAATTCCATCATATCACCTTAGACTTTCCAAGAGACTTTGATCTCCCCTTGGACATGGATCTAGACTTCTCACGTTGTTTCTCATTCTTCAAGTGCCTCTTTTTTTGATCTACTAGAAAAACACTCATGACCTCTTTAGCACTAATGGAAACCTTTCTTCTCATCTCTTCAAAAATAAAAGAATCAACAACATATTTAAACTTCAATGTAATAGAAGTACGCCCAATGGCCATCATGAGACTATCCCATGAAACAGGCAAAGAATATAGTAGAGTCTAGCATCTTTCTTCCTCATCCATGTTCACACCTACTACATTTAACTGAGCCACCAATGTTTTGAATACATTCAGGTGGTCTGCAATTTGTCCATCTTCCTCCATTCTTAAGGAATATAATTTCTTCCAAAAAAACAACTTGTTAACCAGGGATTTAGTTTGGTAGATTTCACTTCCTGTCATAATTTCTTTGCAGTAGGTTCTTCATGGACATTAACTAAAATAGAATCTACAAGACATGATTTTATAAGACCCTTCACTTTCTAGTCCATGATGTCATACTAAGTAGCTACAATTGCATCTATAGGTCTATGAACATTCTCATCAATGGCACTCCACAAATCATGATCTACCAATTTAGATCCTCCATTTTTATTTTTCACAACTCAAAATTTGTACTAAAAAAATTCTCAACCTCAATCCTTCCTTATGTGCTTGTCATATATAATTTCTACAATAATCTCACAAAGTATACTTTTGCAAAAGATCCCATTCAAACTAGATTAGCTCAAAAAAACCCAACAACCAAACAACTAGAACAAAAACTATTCGGGATCTAATACCACTTGTAAGGAATTAAGAGGGTAGTAGAATCATCTTCCTATGCTAATCTTGAGAGCAGTGGTGTATATAAAACTTTTAAAATTGATCTAAAACTATTATAGAAATTATGTAGAAACACATATGAAAGCATAAACAATACAACACATAACACCAGTATTATGTGGGCAAAACCCTTTCAAGAGAAAAACCCCAAACTCTAAAACCTACTCAATGTATTATCAAATCAATAACAAGATTACAACATACTTGCAGAGCAATCTTTTATAGGAGTTTCACCAACATATAAACTTGGAGTGATTTTAGAAGCATTTTGGTAACATCTACAAATTCTCAATATAATGTGCACAACTCCTCAAGTACCCAATTAGACAATGAATAACCTGGAAACCATAAATTATTTTCTAAACCATGTGTAAAACCTCCTAGAGTTATGGTGCTCAACTTGGGCCCAAATTCCAATGCCTCCTAGAAGATTCCCTCACATAGGCTAAATAATTGTGCCACCTTGAAACTATTATAAGTGACTAAATTTATCCACCCAACATGGGCACCCAAGTTTGTTATTATTCTATCTAAAAATAGACACTTCATGACAAGTAATGTCTATCATAGCTGGTCAAGATTCCAAAGTAACTCTCTCTATTCTTGGCTCTTACATGCCGTAGAATCTATCATAGCATCCCCAAAAATAGGACAATCCCATTTATGCTAAAAATAGGAAAATTAAATACACCTTACAACACTCCACAAAGTACCAACATGTGGCATATGATACAAACTCAAAATCCCATGCCCCATTTATGCTAGAGCATAATTAATTAATATAAAATATAATAATATGCAAGAAAAATGCTAAACAATTAGTAAATCAAAACAAGGATTTTTGCAACCTCCAGTTGAGACACCTTAATTCCCAACATAAATAAATGTGAAATATCTGGTCAATAGATCTCCCAATGAAGTGGATCAAGAAGGCTAAGATGAACTTGTTGCAAGGAATCATTAGAAGTCATGGATGAAGCAACACTAGATTTGTATGGAGCAAGAGGTGATGGAGATGAAATCTTAGTGCATGTCATCTAACTACACTGCTTATCCCTAAATGATGTTTCCACACAAGATCTCTAAGCATGGACAAATGATATATCTACTCATGCTAGATTAGAAGAATTTGACAAACTAACGTGATTATCCTAAAGAACCTTCTTTAGTTCATCAATTCACTTTTGAAAGCATTCATCTTCAATAAGAATTTTCTTCCCATAGTAACCACATTTTACCTTCCATGATTTAGGAGGATTACATAAAATATACATGATTAGCTTCACCAAGATTACTTAATCAAGAAACCAATAAAATAAAATGTAGAATCATGGGATTACCCCCCAAAATTCACACAATCATGAGACCCTCAAAAAATATTATCATGATGGCACTTTATATTTAGTGTGTTTATAGTTTCCACTTGCCAAATTAGCGAAGTGGTCTTGATCTCAATGTATTATAGATGCCAAATTAGTCCATAAAGATGAAACTACAATTTTTATATAGAGTGGGATCTAGATCAAACTACACTAATTATAAGTACATGAAAATTTATTCACTTTCAAAACATTGCACCTAAAAACGTTATCGTATGAGCTCAAATGAAGCCCCAGAAGTTCCCAAAATGAGAGCTACTTAACATCACCTATGAGAATATGTATAAAATATAGACACCAAAATCAAATGCCATCTACACCACTCGAAAGCTCTTAAAAAAATATCCAAGACCAAAAAATTTGCTTAAAAAATAGAATTGTTACCACCCAAAATGAAGCCCCTAAAAATTAGACACCAAATTTAAAACTACATTGGAGATGGGATAGCATTTGGGAGAAGAAATGGATGACATCATGCTAATGTTAGCAAAGGAATATTCTAAGATGCCCTAGAATATTTTAGATTTTATTGAGATTCAAAAATTGCTCAATATTTTTGCCAAATCATCGATTATACCTTTAAGCTGCCATTTTCAAATTTGAAACCACCTATTTTAGGTGGGAAACCACTTAATGGTAGAAGGTGGTTTTTTGAAGAATATTCCTAGAATATGTTGGACTGGTGGTGCTTTTTGCATAGGTGATGAAGCTATCGGTAGTGGATGATCAAAGCCACTATGCTACTGGTTGTCACCTTGGTGGCAGGGCTATAGGTGGTGGTTGGTCCAAATGTCACTGCTACAATAGTGCTGAGCAGTACTATCCAGACATCATGCTAAATAGTACTATACAATGAATATATTTTTTAATCTTTTGCAATCATATGATCTGTATGGTGAAGGAGGAGAAAAATGTGCTCCAATTTTGATTATTTGATAGTTAATCTATAGGTTCTTGGGCCTTCAAACATGATGGTAGGGTCAGATTTGACTCCAAAATGCTTGAAAAGATTAGGTACCTACCAGATCTAGCATGCACCTCCCAACTTCAAACCCTTGTAGATTTGGCCTCCAATGTCTAATTTAGATACATCAAAAATAAAAACTAACTTTCTTGGACACTATGAACTCAATGGTGAATTTAGATTTGTTCTAAAAATCATCCAAAGCTACCTACAAAAGAAATTCACAAGTAAACCACCCCAAAATCTGGTATTTCTATCCAATATTTTTTATTCTCCAAATCATCATTTGATGCATGAGAATAGCATACTCAAATTTTCAAGAGAAACAATGATCTGAAATCCTGTAAATGGACTAAATTTAAGACATTATGGCTTTGATACCATGTTAGAATTTGTTATGAACAAAAAACCTACCCAAGACCAAATGCCTATTAGCTAATCACAAATCTACATGAACAAAATAATGCCATTTTATATTCAATATTATGAGACGAAGTTACAATGAGTAACATACATATGTATAGGCCTCTCATATGCATGAATCAAGGTGATGGCATGCCCAATAGGTATGAGTTTACTCTCAATCACTCTCAATCAAGAGGTGAGTTAACTCAATCTAACTAAGAATTCAAGAGTTGAATTGTCAATCAGTTGATCAGTTCAGTCAACGTGACTAAGATAGAGGTGTCCTTGACTGAATAGAGGTGGCATCTAACTACCATCAATCAAGAGTTGATGAGGTAGTTGTGGCACTTTTTTACCTCAAGTTAACACGTGCACATGTCATTATTAGCTACTTAGGTGAAAATAATTAAATATTCATATTATCCTAAGTAAACTTATTAAATAGGTGCAATATCACATTTAGGATCTAATATATATCCAAGGTGGATAAAATATTACAGCAACATTTTATAGCAAAAGATCATAGGGGCCATCATAACATTTATTAAACCATGAGGTTAAGAGTGGGTGTTAAACTAAAGCTTTTCATCTATACATTTTGCACCCACTTATGAATGCATGTGAGCTTAAGCAAATCATGCATGCTAAAGAAAAAATAGAATTTGTAATCATTAGGTCATTCAAATGATACAAAAGGATTTGCTTGGTGTTAATTTCCATGTCTTCACTCAAGCAATGTCTTTCAATCTACAAACTGCACAAGGGAGAGACAAGTGTACACATTAAAATGTCATAAACAATTTGCACAAGTTTAAGGAATTTTATCTCATCTATGAAATCTAGAAGGGATTCATGGAGATGTGACTATGTTGGCCTCCATGGAGCCCCAAAAAATTAGAGCAAAAAAGGGACCGTGTTGTACTTGATAATCATGGAGTTATTGTTGAGTTGGCCCCATGAAGGATATAATCCATGATCAAAGTGTGAGATGTAGGACCCATGATGGAATCACTTTAATGATTGCATAGTGTAGGACCCATGAAGGTGTCACTTTAACCATTGTACAATGTATGACCATGCCATATAGTCACTTTAACTAAGTTGTGTGGTGTAGGACCCATGAATTTGTCACTTTAACCATTGAATTATGTGTATGTGATACAAAATAGGATTATATCCCCTCAAATTGAAAAAATTGTGATTAATTTGAGGTAAGGAAAGAGATGTTTTGAGAAGAAGAAGCATAATGGCTAGATATAGCAATGTGTGGGACTAACGTATATTTTTATTTTTGAAATATGTAATCATTTAAGTTTAAAACATGAGGGCCAAAAAATGTGGCCACCAATTTTTCCCCTAGTGTGAGCACAAGTGTTGTACAAGATATAGCATTAAATTACAACACAATTATATTACCAAATGAAATGTTGTGTAAAATGTATTCAATGGAATACAACATATTGAGTAAACAAGAAATATTTTACAGTCTAAGCATAGAAAGAAATGTAAGCATGCCATAATAAAAGTAGTAAACAATTCCATTCAGGAAATGTGGCCTTAAGTGTTAGGATAAGGGGTGTCATTCACCTTGCAATCCTATGTATTGATTAATTGTGTTTAATTATGTAGATGACAAATAATGTATGATCTCCAAACATGTTGGAGTGGGATAAATGGGATGCATATGTGTAGGTTGGGACATCATTTATTTATTATTTATTATTTATTCTCCTGGATACTTGGGATATTGTGTAAGAAAGAATTAAATAAGGAGGTTACTATTATCACCTAGAATTACACCCTGCTTGAAGCCTGTTCAAGTCTTTCAATGACATAATGGGACTAATCTCAAGGTGTAGGACCTTGCAGATGAGATCAGACCTCCAGAGAAGGTTGGTTCCTCTTTCTAAGCTTAAGTCTCAGAGAAAAAAGGCTAAATCTAATGCTACTGATCACAAGGGAAAGGGGAAGAAGAAACTGAAATTGAAAGGGAGGTGATGCACCATATTTAGTGTGTTTAGTTGCACCAGAATTAACACAACAATGATCTCAAAACTGAAATAAACTCACACAGACTCATATAAGCTATCACAAAGGTTAGGGCAGAAAATTGGGGCTATGAAAGGGGTCATTTTACCCACAATACAAGCATACAATTTCTAAATAAACACAGTGTAAATCTTTAGAGAGAGGGAAAATAATAGTTTATATTGATCATGAAGGCTAGAAATCCATTACAAAAGAAGCAAGAATTCATTGCAGAGGAAATAGATACAAAATAGCAATTTACATTCATAGGTGAACAACAACCAGAGACATCTAAGGCTCAAAATCAAGCACAGTGTATCAAATCCAATTGGTTCTTGTAAAGCATACAAGGTTTGCAACTACAACAAATTCCCCTACTTGTGTAATGATCCAGAGAATAGCAAACAGCTAAAATACATCTTTTCCCATGTATATATAACCTTTTTCATCCATTGTGTAGCTTTGGGCATTGAAACTTAGTCAACCGTTTTTCCCATGCACCCATGTTGCATTGAATTTGGCCCATGGCCCCATCAATAAATCTGCAAATTAGGACAGAGGCCATGTCCTGACATATCTACAAAATTTGCAGAAGAAGATTGCCCACACACCTGGGTACCCGATGCATTAATGAAGGAAGGTCTAAAATCCTTCTCTGGTACCTGCAAATCCCTTTTTCTCCTCCTGCGTACTGGCACATTGAAGATTTTCACTGTTTTAACCACCTGCATTTGACTTCGGCCTGCAATATTAATTGTTGGTACCTCTTTATCCTACAACAATGGTGTGATTTTAGGCACTCAAGGATCATTCCTTTAAAACATTTTACAACACTTTAAAGTGTTTCATATTTTGAGTTCTTCCTTTGGCGCGTTTTGATTTTCTCCTTTATTAGTGAATTCACCCTCTAGAAAATTTTCCAGTCGGCAAACTATCAAGTTCACAAACCATCCTTCTAGGTGGCTTCTTCTCTTTTTTCTTTTGGGCTTCTTATCAGCAACTCACCTTATCGGCAAACTTGAGAAATAGTGAACTAATCAGCAAGTTGTGATTTCACCGATCCACTGACTCCTCCTTGTCTTTTTCTGTCTTTGCCTTACTTTCGCCTTTAGTTGGCGAAATCTCATTTTCATGAACTTTCCCCATTTTCACCCTTGCTCTCTTTCCTTCTACATTGGGAAAGTTTCCATCAGCGAACTCTTCCATTCCTTAACCTTTGTGCCTCGGTCGCTAGCTTCTTTTTCTCTCCACCTTTGTCAGAGCCTCCCTCCATCGGCAAACCCGTCGATTGGCGAACTTGCCAATCAATTCGCCAACCTCAAATTTTTTTGATAAAGGCAACTTTCATCACTTTTGCCTTAGATGATTTCATTGCCTTCATGAAATTTTTCCCTTTAGCCTTCCTGTCAAAGTTTCCTTCCATCAGTGAACCTGTCGGTCGGTGAACCAACAAATTTGCCAACCAAACATTTCGTCGACAAAAGCCTTCTTGCTTCCTTTCTTTGCCTTAGAGAAAACCTTCCCACTTTGGTTCCCTTAGTCGGTGATTTTGCCAATCGGCAAATTTACCAATCGCCAAAGTCAAATTTTTCTGACTAAGGCAAAAGACAAAGACAAAATACTTAGAATTTTTGGGATTTTTGGAGGGAGACTTTCTTCCATTTAAGCTTTCTCAGATCGGATATTTTTTATGGAAGAAAGGTAGGACTTTAAGGGGATCCTTGGGCTATTTTGGCCTGTGCTAAAATATGACAACATTTTGGCGACTATGCAGGGGTGTTTGCCTACTACACACAAGGATCCAGTGGCCTTATCAATCTATTGGGCACAGAGTCAAAAAAGGAGACTACAACAACACCTGAAGCTAGGATGGGCTAGACTAACACAAACTGAACATGCCTCTAGAAAATAAGAGAACACAAAACACACAAAACAACAAGGAAAACAACCTCCGAATGAGGATGCATCCTGTGCAAGGGAACTTGGATCAAAGGAAAACTACTCAAAACAAACCTATCCTAAACCTAAACTAACCAACCAAGAAACTAACTTAAACAAAGCCATTAGCTAGTTTTTAAAAATAACTGCCCTTTCTCAACAATTTACAATGCTTCACATGCTTATGGGTAGCTAATAGGAGATGGGGAAGGAGTTGACATATAACAAATTGATGAAACACTTCCCCAAGAATAGGAACAAACTCGCTTACCCACTTGAACTGCTTGGAAATGTAGCTTCTAAGAAGTGGATAAATGGGATGATCATGTTCATTTTGATGCTCAACTTCATGCTTAGAGATAAGCATGACAAGTGGTGACTCTTCATGATTTGTCCTCACCTAGGCTAAATGTCTGATAGGACAGCCCCTTGAAATGACATGCAAATCAACAGAGTTGATCTCATGCCTTTGTTTTGATTCATCATCATTCCACTACTGGTCTAAATGCTCTAGCTCTTGTGGCTCAACTAGAAATATGGCTGCCCCCACGTCGTGATCATGTTGTTCAGGGAGACCATCTAAAATAGGCTTTGAAAAGAAGCCCTAAACCTACTCAACGGTGAAATCTCCCTCAGGGAATGCTAGTTTGATGTCACATTTTGAGCAAAAAAAATCTATCTCATCCTGAAAGAGGTCTTCAAGCTCCTTAAAGCACGCAGGTATGAGAAGATCCACCTTGGATTCATTAATTGCTACACTTTCTAGAATAGAGCTACATACATGATCTTCTTCATGAGTTGGAACCTCATTGTTATGTTCGTTTCGACATGCCAACCACTTGTCACCATTTTTTATGTCCTCATGCTACTCCAGAACTATTGTTAATGTTGGCATCTGCATGCCTTCTTCATCTTCAATGTAGTTGGGCAGCTCATGAAATAGGGAGGCACTAACAACCTCCTTGGAAGCAATTTCCTTTGCAATCTCTCCAGTGCCCTCATCATTTGACTGCAACCCCACTAGATTTTGCTTGAGCTGTCTCTACAACAGGAGGTTCTCACCATGTAATTTTTGAGTTTTATTCTCATTCACTTTCTGACAAGCATGGGAAAAACCTTCAAATGAATTAAAATCTAAGGGACTCAACCCTACACATGGATTGCCACTACCTTTATGCTTAGTGCATTGTTGCTCTATCAAATTTGGCTTAACTTCTTCTTGCAGCAGGTTTGAGTTTTTAGTTTTAATGGGAGGGTTTACAAATAGTAGACTACTCCACTATTGCCTTAAACATCTCCCTTTCCATCTCATAGAACCCACAATCTCACCAAACAACTAGTCTATCCTTTAAGAGTGAGATAGTGCATGAGGGCTCATTATCATCATGTGGCTCCTCCATAGTTACAGGCACCTCCTTCCCTGGGTCATCCCTCCAATTAGCCTGATAAACAATAGGTCCACCTTTGAAATGTGAGATAGTGTCAAGACAAGAGGGGTGACATGGGATAGGGACCGGAAGGGCTTTTTGAGAGGGTCATTCCTGAGGAATAATAGGTTGGACTTGTGCAGGAATAGGCTCTCATGAAGGTTAAGGGCCTCTAAAACTTGGGATTTTGAAATTAGAAGGTGGTCTCAGAGGTTCAGAAGTTTTCCCCTGCTTGAAGCTTGGGATTTTGAATTTGGGAACTATTTCTACCGCATGCTGAACTTGTGCAGAAGGGATGGATTGCCTGAAACTAGGAATGGAGGGAATTGACTGGGCTTCTAGCCTCTGCATCATTTGGACCTCTAATTGCCTTAACTTCTCCTTCGACAAGGTTGTAAGTTGCATAGAAATTTGCTCCCGATAAGATCTTTCCTCTACTTCCATCCATTGATGTTGAAGATGGGCCTAATAAGTGAGCTCCTCTTGCTAATGGCTACACTTTCACTCTCTGTCAATGTCATCAAACTCTCTTTGAAAGTGTAACCTAATATCTTTGAAACTCATATTGTTGACATCTGAAGGTTGCTCAATAGGGTAGATATCCTGATTGGAGCAAAGGGGACCTCTTGAGGCTGTAGTAAGCATAAGTAGGGGTGGGAGGGAGGTAAACATCATGAGGATGCTAATAACCTACTGAAATAGGGGTGTATAGCATAAAACAGAGGCCTTTTGGGCCTAACATTGCTTGTGGGGAGGCATATAATTTGCATTTTGACAAGGTGGACGAGAATAACTATAGCTTCCATAATAGTTGGACATAATGGAGCATTAAAAATTAGAAACCATTTAAAAAATCAGGAAAATAAGAGCAAACAGGTCTACCCTTCTAAGAAATGAGCTCATACCAGAGAGTCACCAGGTGATTGAAATGCTTCTAAAAGTAAGTTAGACTAGGAATACCACCGAAATCTTGATCTTTGAAGTTCTTTAAGTGCTTGAACTAGATGCACCAATAGATTTGTCCACTAGAGTCACCATAGTGCTTGTTGAATGCTTTCACAACTACACATGAACTAAGAACATCACCAAATCTTTTTAGTTTAGCTCTTACTTAGAGCAGAGGGTCCCACCAAGCATGCCAAAAAATATTATCACTTGGAATTGCACGCTGCTTAAATCCTGTTTAAGCATTCCAATGACACAATGGGACTTATCTCAAGGTGTGGGACCTCGCAGATGAGATCAGACCTCTAGAGAAGACCGGTTCCTCTTTATGAGCTTAAGGATCAGAGAAAAAGGCTAAATCTAATGCTACTGATCATAGGGGAAAGGGGAAGAAGAAACTAAAATTGAAAGGGAGGTGATGCACCAGTTTTAGTGTGTTTAGTTGCACCTAAATTAACACAACAATGATCTCAAAATTGAAACAGACTCACACATACTCATATAAGCTATCACAGAGGTTAGGGCAGAAAACTAGAGCTATGAAAGGGATCATTTTACCCATAATACAAGCATACAATTTTCAAATAAACACAATGTAAAGCTTTAGAGAGAGGCAAAATAGCAGTTTATATTGATCATGAAGGCTAGAAAGCCATTACAAAAGAAACAAGAATTCACTGCAGAGGAAATAGACACAAAATAACAATTTACATTCATAGGTGAACAACAACTGGAGACATCAAAGGCTCATAATCAAGCACAATGTATCAAATCCAATCGGTTCTTATAAAGCATACAAGGTCTGCAACTACAACAAATTCCCCTACTTGTGTAATGACCCAGAGAAAATCAAACAACCGAAATACATCTTTTTCCATGTATATATAACCTTTTTAATCCACCATACAGCTTTGGGCATTGAAACTTAGTCAACCATTTTTCTCATGCACCCATGCTGAATTGAATTCGGCCCATGGCCCCATCAGAAAAATCTACAAATTAGGACGGTCTAAAATCCTTCTCTGGTACCTACAAATTCATTTTTTTCCTCTTGCGTACTAGCACATTGAAGATTTTCAATGTTTTAAAGACCTACATTTGACTTCGGCATGCAATATTAATTGTTGGGTACCTCTTCATCCTGCAACAATGGTGTGATTTTAGGCACTCAAGGATCATGCCTTTAAAAGATTTTACATCACTTTAAAGTGTTTCATATTTTGAGTTCTTCCTTTGGCGTCGCTTGATTTTCTCCTTTATCAACAAATTTGCCCTCTGGCGAACTCTCCAGTCGGTAAACTATCAGGTTTGCAAACCATCCTTCTAGGCGGCTTCTCTTTTTTCTTTTGGGCTTCTTTTTAGAAAATAGCCTTATCGGCGAACTTGGGAAATCACAAATTGATCGACGAGTTGTGATTTCGCCGATCCACCGACTCCTCCTTGTCTTTTTATGTCTTTGCTTTGCTTTCACCTTTAGTCAGCGAAATCTCATTTTCGTGAACTTGCCCTATTTTCACCCTTGGTCTCTTTTCTTCTATATCGGCAAAATTTCCATCGACAAACTCTTTCATGCCTTAACCTTTGTGCCTGGGTCACTAACTTCTTTTTCTCTCCACCTTTGTTGGAGCTTCCTTCCATTAGCAAACCCACCAGTCGGTGAACTTATTGATCGCCGAACCATTTGGTTTGCCAACCTCAAACTCTGCCAATAAAGGCAACCTTTTGCCTTAGATGATTTCATTGCCTTGGTGAAAATTTTCCCTTTAGCCTTCCTGTTGGAGATTCCTTCCATCGATAAACCCGTCAGTCGACGAACCAACAAATTCTTCAACCAAACACTTCGCCGACAAAATCCTTCTTGCTTCCTTTCTTTTCCTTAGAGAAAACCTTCCTTCTTTGGTTCCTTTAGTCAGTGATTTCGCCGATCAATGAACCAAAGGTTTGCCAAACTCAAATTTTACCGACTAAGGCAAAAGACAAAGGGAAAATACTTAGAATTTTTGGGTTTTTTGGAGGGAGACTTTCTTCCATTTAAGCTTTCTCATATCGGATAGTTTTGATGGAAGAAAGGTGGGACTTTAAGGGGATCCTTGGACTATTTTGGCCTATGCTAAAATATGACAATAGTTACATTGAAAATGTCAAAATTGGGAGTTATAGAGTATCTTCCTAAATTGGTGGTTATGACAAAAACATTGAATGTCCCCATGGAGCACCTATGACTGGTATCATGGTCAATTTGACCATTATGACAAAATTTATGAAATCTATGATGTGTAAGAAGGGTATAAGAGGTGTGTGAGTTGTAAGAAGAGTTACATACTATTCTAAGATGCTTGATGATGACCATAGGCATTGGATTTTTTTCCATGGCTCATGGTTTTGACTCATGCTTTCAGATACCAAGTTTTTAGATGGTTTTTTTTCTAACTTTTCTATATAGGATAGTGGATTAAAAAATGTTCTTTGCAATTACTCTTATGTTGTCGGTTTAGTATCAGAGGGATAAGTGATTGTATTGGTGTATACTCTTTTGATTAAAAAACATTGGGTCTCTTTGGTGGTGGAGTTTTTTCCTATAAGGTTTCTCCACATAAATCTAGTGTTATGGTTTGCATTTGTTATATTTGCTTTTCCATTTGTTTGTTAATTTTATTATCTTAATTGCATGCTTTATTAGATTAAATAGCTATTGTGATAATATTTTCATTGTGTTGCTTACCCTATTAATCAACATTAAGAGTGTATGCTATGCAATTGACCAATAATGTACAAAGTTGCAATATAAAAATATTGGATCATATAAAATTGATTTCAAGGAAGAAAACTGATAGAGTAGTGCTTTTGTGTGTAAAATTTATCATTAGACCACAAGAGATATATATTGTTTAGACTTGATAGTAGACACGTATGGCATAAGAGTTATAAAAGTACCACTAATATAAACTGTTGGTAACAAAAAATGCCACTAACATAAATTAGCCAATAGTAATAATATCTAAGGCTAATGACATGCATATAATGAAAGAGGAAGGCAAGAAAGAACATGGAATGGAGGTAAAATATTGGAAAAGACAAGATGAAGAAATGCCCCCTAAGTGGGAAAGATGTAGAAGAACAGTGAGGAAAATAGGAAACATCATGAGTTTCATCATAGATAATGGGACAATTAGCAGATATGGTAGGTAGAAGAATAATACAAGTGGCACGAACAAGAAGAGGGAGAATACATGGTCCAAGAAGCATGTTGTGGTATCATCCACATGAAGTAGGAAGCTGCACACTAAAGATGTATTAGTGAAGCCCAAAAAGGGAAGAGAAATAGGAAATGAGTCTCTGGGAGACATCATGTATATAGAATGATTTAATATTTTACTAAAATTATTTATGCCTTTAAAAATGTGTCGGAGATTATATTTGATACTTACTTTATTAAAATGCTCTAGAATATTGATTAGGTTTTAAGATATCCACACCATAGCAAGGCCTTTATATCTATACCTTTTCAAAATATTAAAATCAAGGCCAAACATTTCTATACATTAGAGAAATGTCTCATTTATTAAATTCTAAAGGAAAATAAAGTTTTCTTAGGCTTAGTCTAGGTTAATCCAATAAAATATATACACATAAGTACCATTAATTTAGAGTAATTAATTATGAAGTTGAGTTGACTTGAATATTGAGCTTAGTAATTGAAATGTGAGGCAATGTAAATAGAAACAAATGTACTTAGCTTAATAAATGATGAATGCATATAAACTAATGAAGATCTAAATCTAATAAGTCTCAGGATTAAGAATAGTAGGCAATAGACTAACAATCACCTTGTGATTAGAATTTTTTATTCTCTATGTAGGGATAAATCTGATTATAGAGATGAATATATGTAACTGTGAACTTGTTCTATACCCACAAACTTGTCTTGTGTGATTTGTATATTTCCTTTTCACTTGTCCCAATGTATATTGACTTCTTTTGTGTTTTTTGATATGTGTAGACCTTACAATACTTTGTGGGGTTGTTGGTATGTCACAAGGGGACATGTTCTCCTAAGTTAACCCTCATGTATGTGTACAAATAATAAAAATAACAATATTTAGTCATGCATATGCTCCTAGAATGCTTGTGCAGAATGAGATTCGTTTTAGTACACCAATTGAAGTGTGTAAAGTGAATGATAGTTGAATTTAGCACCCTCCTCCCTCACCCCCCGCCATTAGATGATTAAAATGAATGCCTTTAAATACAAGGACATAGAAACATTTTCACAAACTTGTGTTTAGTCAATCCTAGGTGGGAAGGGTAAAAGTTGGAAGTCAGTCATATTTGAATTTAAAATTTTGATTTTAGGTGGGATGAGTTCATGAGCATGAGTACGACCACATGGCCACGAACTCATCTCAAGATAGAAAAATGGGCCGAATCTCGATGGATAGCATGTGCATGGAAGTAAGTGGGAATATAGGTGTAATGATCAAGTAGATAGGGAAAATGTATGAGGGTGTGTGAACATGGAAAAAGGGGAAAATGAGCCAAATCTCGATGGATAACATGTGCATGGAAGTAAGTGGGAGTATAGGTGTAACGATCAAGTAGATAGGGGAAAGGTATGAGGGTGTGTGAACATGGAAAAAGGGAAAAATGGGCCAAATCTCAATTGATAGCATGTGCATGGAAGTAAGTGGGAGTATAGTTGTAACAATCAAGTAGATAGGGCAAATGTATGAGGGTGTGTGAACATGGAAAAAGGGATAAAAAGTAGATGTATAATAATATGGATAAATGATAGGTAGCTAAAATAGAACAAGGGACCTACCTTTACACAATATTGCATCATTTGTCAATAGATTATAAGAGTTCAAATGAACTCAAGTTTCTAGATAAATATCATGAAGTAAGAGTGACAACATGATAAAGATGAAATTTGTACATTTGTGTTTATTTTAAGGTGAGTGTTTTGAAATATATTATGTGTGACAATCAAGTAGATAGGGCAAATGCATAAGGGTGTATGAACATGTAAAAAGGGACAAGTTGTAAATGTATAATAATATGGATAAATGATAGATAGATAAAACAGAACAAGTGACCTAACTTTACACAGTAGTGCATCATTTGTCAATACATATATGACATTTAAGAAGCCCAAAGATCATATTCATATTGATGTTCAAGAGTTCAAATGAACTCATATTTCTAGATAAATATCATTAAGAGTGACAACATGATAAAGATAAAATTTGTAAATTTAAAAACAACGAAAAGAAAATGAGTGTAACTATCTTAAAGTCTCCTAGCTTTTAAGCCCAAAGATCATACTCACATTGATATTTAAGAATTGAAATAAATTCAAGTTTCTAGAAGAGTGACAACATGATAAAGATAAAATTTGTACATTTGTGTTTATTTGAAGATGAGTGTTTTGAAATATTATTTGAAGGTTTTGAAGTCGCCTTTAAATAAACACAAATCTAAATAAAAAATAAACATAAATGTACAAATTTCATCTTAATCATGTTGTCACTCTTACATAACGATATTTATCTAGAAAGTTGAATTCATTTCAACTCTTAAATATCAATGTGAACATGATTTTTTCAACTCTAAATATCGGTGTTAATATGATATTTGGGCTTCTCAAAAGCCAGAAGACTTTACGATAGTTACACTGATTTCCTTTTCATTATTTTTAAATCCCTCGGACAGGGAACATTGATTGGAATTCTCATGCTTTTACAATAGAAAAATATTGGGATCTAGAATTTTATTGGTATTTATTGCATTTATAGAATTTTAAACCCCTTGAGATAAACCACTTTTTCCGCTACCAACGAATCATTTATCAACCTCCAATGGCCAACGTACGTTTGGAAAAATATAATGTACAATCTAAACTTTTTTCTCTCCCCCATTCCTAAATTCCCTCCATTTTTTGTGTAGAAGCTAAGAGAGAAGCTTTCTTAAGAATATTTTTTCAACTTGTCACTTTCGGTGTTTCTTTAATTTTTGCTTAGTAGATATGGGGAAGTGGTCATGTGACCATCACAACTACTATTAAAGTTTTGGCTACCAATAGTGGGAGTAAATTTTTTGGGAGCTCATAAGACAATTTTTTAAATAACATATAATATTTTTTTATGTTAATTATGTCAAAGGTGTTTCTTAGATGAAAAGGGTTTGTGTAAGAGTTGGATTGACAATGGAGAGGTGGTAATAGAGATTCCAAAACTAGAAAACAATCTTGGTCATTAATTGTTCTAGACGTCAAGATATATTAGCAATGAGATGAGGATATTATTTTGATTTGAGGACAATGTCATGCATACATGTAAGTGGCCTTGCAACACTCATATGTGGCATTCATCCCTTCTAGAGTCTAGACACAATCAACATCTATGGAATTTTTAAAATTTGTTTCTTGGATTTGTATTCTCATATCACATTCAGTGTGGGGGTTGAATTGAAGATGCTATGAGAGATAAATAAGGTTTTGTAAGAGCAAAGGAATAAATTTCATGACAGTTGACATGAGACATGACATAAGCATTCGATAGCAACTAACAAGCATCACATTTGCCTTCGTATTGAATCCACAAAGCTATGATCTCCTGTCATGTGCTAGCCAATGTTTTATATGCTTAGATTCCATGTGGTGGGAAAGTGAAACAAGAATTGGTAAAGTGACTCAAATAACTATTGTATGGGATAGTGTACATGCACTTCGAGATCTCAAGCTGTCAAATGATTCCACACCTTACACTATGTGATTAGGCATGTATCAAAATACTATAATCATGGATACATGCATTATGTATATCCCTAGGCTCCTTAAAGAAAGAAAAAGCAAAACAGACACATGGAGGAGAGTCCATAGATGTCAAAGAAAAACTACCATGAGATGGAGAAGGAACATCCTTGTTAGGTACAAAAGTTGCAATCTCTCATAGCTGCACCATTTTTGCAAGAACTATAGGCACTAGTGGACAAAGGTTAGATCTCTCAGAATGTCCCCATTTAAATAAGCTCTCATGATGACTTCTTGCATTCATGACAAGAAGAATCTACCCATCAAAGATGTTGCCACTATGGAAGCTACAAACTCTTTTTGCATTGGGCACAAATCATGTAAATCCAACAACTATTGTGGATCTAGGGCTTGTTTATGACATGGAGCCTCACAATTATGTTCACTTCCTCTGTATTCTCAACTACACTACCAAACAAATCACTCGTCTCATGGATAATCACAAAATCTTCTACCCTAGATCAAGCAATCTAGAAGATGCAACTGGTCTCAATTACTCATATTTATCTCTTCTCTTCAACTCCACTAGATTAACTCAAGTTGTGGTGACAAGGAGTTCACAATAACAATTGTGGGTGTAGACCCTTCTTCCTACAAAGTGTAGGTGAAGAAGCCTTATGGAATAAAAATAATTTTCCAACTAGAGACTTTAGAGTTCACAAAGAAGAGAAATCTCCTTGCTCAAATTCTAGGTGATTAGATTGACACTTTACCTTTTGATTTATCTTCTATCGACTCCATTAGGAACTTTGCTTATCATTTACAAGCCTTGAATTTGCCTCAATAGATCTTAATGTAACATCTCTCATTTCTTATTGTTCCTATATTAAAACTTGTAGGAAAATTTCTTTAATTCCAACACATTTATTTTTGGAGAAAAATCACGCTAGAAATATGAGGTGTAATATATAGGTACTAGTTAGAAACCAAAATTTGAATGAAAATCTTTTCTTGTGTTATTTAGAGCATACATTAGACCCCTCTTATTCCAACCATCTTGATTTTCTACCATATTTGTGAGCTATTATATGTATATAATGATAGGTAGGCTCCACCTAGAAATGAAAGCAAGACAAGGCATCCAATGTTTCTACTTTAGCTATATTTAATTGGTCCTTCCATGCCAAGCCCTTTTTTTTTTTTTACATGTTTATGGTGTATTTGTTTTGTTTGAGCTATCATTTCATTGCTTGTGATGGATTTACCATAATTTTTCATAATTAATTTTATATAGGGTTATACATTTGAAATTTGATAACAAAGATATGGAATGGATTTGTTAGAAGTAGACCAAGTTTGGTAGTGTCTAGATCCAATATTCATGATGCACCTATAGGTACATGGTGAATGCACATTGTCATCACTCAAATTATCATTTTCAAACTATTGGCTATTAGAAAACTAACATATCAATCTTGAGATTACAATCATCTCAACTATTATATAGTAATATTTTCAATCATGAAAGTTGTTTAGAGTCAAAATACTCATTCAATTCTAATATAAGATTAACATCCATTAAGATAGGAAACATAGAATATACAATGTTGAAAAGGCTCACATAAGTCGTTAAGAATATTTACATAAAAATCTCTCCATGTGTTGAAGATTTAGAAAAGGGTCCATTTTTTCTATCAGTTCAACACTAGAACATTGTATAACAAGATGACTTATTAGAAGGCATTAAATTGAGCAAGGGCCAAATTCATTGATTTTTACTTTTAGGTGCTCATACAAATATATATCTAACAAAATCTCAACATAAATTTACGAAGATCTTTATAAAAATAATAAAGTACTTGTAAAACTAACTTATAAATCACTATTGGCATGCCCATGGCACTTTATGGTGCAATTTCTAGTTATATTCTTGGTAAGTCAAGTTAAAATTCTTGGTGAGTTAGGTTAAAAGGGCATAGTGAGTTTTGAGTATCAAAATATTATGTGTAAATAGGGAGATAAGATGAATGTATAAGAGTGTGTGTAAATGGATCTAGGGTAGGAATAAATGTATAGGGACATCTCTATGTCTAAATCGATAAAGAGGCTAGGGGAATGAGCCCAACTTTACACAATTTTATGTCATTTGTCACTATGTACATGTATTAAAACATTACCTCCAAATATTCACATAACTAAATGGAAAATAGCATGGGCATGCAAATTTCACTATTACACTTTGCCCCCACTTTGAGGTGCATGTGAATTATAAAATGATCATGTATTTGAAAGTATGTAGCATTCAAAAACATGCATGTAAAGTAAATATTTAGAAACTTGAAGGATATCGCCATGGGGTCCATATAAAGCAATGGACCCTATGAGGATATGATCATGTGTGTTCACCTTTTATGTATGTATTTTTCCATAAGGTGAGTCTCTATAAGCACTTGTATCTATCTACGTATCTAAACATAGGAACATTAGTGACATGATCTAGACCCCTTGATAATTGGTTATATGCATAGGATACAAGGAATTGTTAGAAGAGGGAAAAATAATACATGAAGAGTACATGCAATATAGAAATGTAAATTTTTAATCATGTAATTATATAAGCATTTAATCATGGAATTTTATAAGCACCGAACCATATAAATGTTAGTATGAAAAGTGCTTTTACCTATCTATCTTGACTAGGTCTTATTCACACTACACTTAAGCTCACTTAGAGGTCATCTAGACTTTTGTCTCACCTCATTTGATCACAACATGTGTCCTCACACTTCTCTCAAGCAAGTCCACATGTGTCACATCTTTGGAGGGATGGTCAGAGTTTCAGTCCTACCATCTCACCTCCTTGTCCTTGCCTTTATATGCAAGGTCTCTATTGTACATTTGTATGCTCCACATTTAGATCATTGTATGATAGTTATTTGGCTTGTTATTTGTGTAATTCAGCTTTGTGGAAGTTCTTGGCTTCTTGCAAGTGATCTTAGCTGCTCCAACAAATATAAGTAATGTAATATGGCTACTATCAAATATTGGTTTATAATGATCCCTTTCAATTGTGACCACTTTTCATTTATGAACAAACTTAACACATTGATGCGAGACAAAATGAACAAATCTACATTGCTCAACCCATGGTCTTCTAAGTAATATACACCAAATCTATCAAAAGATGATATCACATGGCATGAAATAGGTAACTCCTTAGGTCCAACTCTTACACGTACAATAATTCATCCTAATGTAGTAATTAACATTCCAATAGTCATTTTGAATGAAACCTCAGAATGTGTGTATTCTTGATCTCTAATACGAGTGTTAAATTATACTTGTTTAGTGAAAATGATGTATCAACATGTATGATCAATAAGAAATTGAGTAGGTGGTGAGCCTCTAAAATTACCATGTATATAATGGACCATAATAGATTTTTTGATGGATTTCCTATTCAAAAAATGTAACCAATCGTGCATTAGGAGATGAAGAAGATGTAGCTTTAGACACTACATTTTTGTAATAACAGAAATTACTTACCTTGTAACTTCTTTTATTAGGTATTGTGCTCATTTTAGGTTTTCCCTTTAGCATGTGTTTTTACCCCTTGTTTAAACACTTAGTTTAACTTTGGTTCCTTGTTTATTCCTATGTGTTTGTCTTTTCCCCTTTCCCATGTGTTTATACCCCTTTGTATAATGCTCACTTACATTTACATTGTGATAGTTTTACTTTCTCACCTATCATATAATGTTTGTTGCTTCCCTTATATGTGTAGTAAACCCTTCCCATGTTCCCCTTGAATCTAGCATCCCATGAATTAAATTGACATGAAATTACCACCATATATTGCTCCTAGATCCCCTTAGCTTTCCCTAGAAATGCAAGCCTCATTAGATGAAAGGACTATCATGTAAGATCTTACATAAAATGGGAACACGATTGAACTTTTCTTATTTTCCACCAAAACTTAATGCTAGGCTCATTAATGCATACCTACTATGTGTCTATCCTTCCCTTGCTTGAATTCCTTATACAAACCTATAAATAGGCCCCTCTTATCTCTTATTTTAACACTACAAGCTATCTTTTCTCATTATTTTCTGCCATAGTGCTATCATCTTGCACACTAGTCTTTGGAACTTTAAATATTTGAAGAGTTTCTAGAGCATTGCTTTGTAGATTTCGCATGAACACTTTCCCCCTCCATAGCCATTAGGTTTCACCCATTTTCTTATAAACTCTCTGCGTACGCCTTCTCCTTACATCCCTCTCCATTTACAAACCCTTTCCATATTCCTTTGTCCCCTTTTGATCCCATTTTCCATCGCCTTATGTCTCCCTCTATCTCCTAGTTTCCTCCTTGTTTCCATCAGGTATCCCTCTAAAGTTTTACTTTTCATGTTATTCCTTATCATTGTTATAACATAGATCTAATTTACACTTTTATAATTATTTTATGCATGTGGGTTTTATTTGAATATACACAAGGGGTTGACCAAGGTAGGCTACTATTTAACATTTCCATTTTGTAGAGTTTCCATTATGACAATGTGCTTGTAGGTGAAACACAAAGAATTTTGTGCATTTCTAACTATTGGAGTAGAAGAGAAAAATGATTAGAAGCCCACCATAGACCTCTCCAAAAAAATTAGGCAATTTTAAGAATAGGACCATCGCAAACCCTAGTCTATCCCACCTCATCTGGGGCCCTATTTTTCCTAGATGCATTTGACCTTGCATCAAAACACTCTTAGATTTCACTAGTAACCTTTGTTAGTTGTCTGCACTTCATTTAAGCCTTTATAATTTGTCTCCATCAGGTGAATTTGTTCCATTTAGTTAGTTTTCTCTCTCTTCTTATATAGGTTCATATTGATAGTTTTTTAGGGTATGTGTATAGAAATGGGGGGCCAAAAGGGGTTAAAAGTGGCCACTTTTTTCTTGAAATTAGTACAAACCGATCTTGGATGTGAAATTCAAGATACTTGCACTCAAAATTTTAAGTTGTGACAAGAACAAGAGTAGTAGTGTTGGGAATCTAGTTTCTAAACTAGCAATTTAAAAAATATGATGGAGACTAAGAGGTCAAATAGGAGGAGCACAAAAATTGGTCCTAATTTTCTTAAAATAATATAACATAGCATCAGGTGTGCTCCCCCTAAAATGTTGACTTTTTTTAAGTATTTCACAAATCTCTTTAGTGGAAAGTTATCTAACATCACGTAGTTTATGTCAATTTTTTAAACTAATTTTTAATGAATATATGATTTTTTTACTAATTTTCAAAGTAGACACATCCTAAAAAATAGAAAATTGCATTTGCTCCCCCCTTAATTTTGAGAAAACTAATTGATAATCATTTTTTTAATTGGTGTAGAATGGAGTATAGAATGTAAAAATATTTTTTTTCCAAATTTGAATGCGCATATCAAAGATGACACTAAAAAAGTTATACATATGTTTTCAAACAAAATGAAGACACTGGCAAAATAAATTTAAGATGAAAACCTTAATGTATTCAAATGTAGAAAAAAATACATGGTTAGAAAGGTAAGAAAGAGATTGACATTATTGTGGTATTTTTTTTAGAATAATGTCTTAAAATGTACAAACCTGATGGAGAGAATGCTTGACATTTACTTATTTTTTCATGTTTTATGCAAAAAACGTCTTTGAACACCTTGCATGCAGGCCCAACCCTTTGGATTGTATCCAAACTAAATCCAAGCCTAAGGGTTGGATCCCACAACTTCAAATGAAACCTGTGTGCATTATAATGTGCACGCATTATAAATTCAAAAAAAAGAGCACTTTGTGTGTTTTTTAGGAAAATGTAATGTGAGTGTTATAACATACTCACATTATGGCTTGAGATTTTTAATCCATAACACTAGCACCTTATAATATGTGTACATTATAATGCATTCGTGTTATATCATATTTTTATTCAAAATGGTTTTTGGCCACTTTTTTATCCCCCATCTTGGTGCACACACCTTTTAGCCATATTTTATTCTTTGTTATAATTGTTAATAGTGTTGGGAAATAAGGTGTCTCAACCTTTGCAATTTCCTAGCATTGTTTATTTATTTGTATATTAATTTATTGCCTAATGTTGTAATTACTTGCACATTCAGTTAGGTCACATAGTTGAGGTGGCACAATGACATGTCATCTTACTTGGAATGTGACTTGGATGGTCAAGTCAAACCTACATGGATTTGGGCATCCCATTTGAGGTGGCACTAATATGCCATGTGTTGCCATCTTGTGGTATGTGGAAGACAATATTCCATATGACAGAATCTATGATGCATAAGAGTCAAGTTTGGAGATTCCTATGACAAGTGATGACAAGTGTCAGTGAGGATCTTTGCATGAGGGAAAGGCATCTTTGTGTGACCAAGTTGGGCTATGACATGTTGTAAGAGGAATATCCTATATTTAGCATTGTATGACAGATTCTCTTACAACATTAAAAGTTGTTATCTTGGGAAAATCTATGACAACTGTAAGATGCATAAGAGCATCTGTCATAGTCTATTTTTAGCATGGAGCGCTCCATATTAGGAAAGTCAAATCTACCATGTATGACAGATGTAAGGGATGTATTTGCAGCAAGGACAAGTGTCCTTTGATGTGGGATAATGGCCATGTGGCCAAGGTGGACGTCTATCCCAAGATGCTCTCAATATTTGCCTTATAATCTCTATATATTGCATAGTGTTTTTACAGGTACTTTTATGCTGCCAGAATAACTCCAGAATCGACATTTGAAGACTCTTTGAAGAACTTGCATTGCAAGTGTATTGTAAACTGTAACTATTTCAGATAATACATTATGCAGGTTTTAGAGTGTGGGGTTTTTTACCTGAAAAGGTTTTCCTCACGTACATCTTGTGTCTACTTCTCTCTGTTTACATTCTTGTTTTGTGTTTGTTGCTATAATATCTCTGATATATGTTTCATATTGCTGCAATTGTAAAGGTTGTAAAGCATTTGCATACCTCTCCCCTCATTAGATTAGTTTAGGAAGCATTTTCCACACACCTAGCTTCCTTTGAGTTAGTATCAGAGCCTGGCCAGTTTTGGTCCTAGTTGCTGGGTAGGGGTTTTTTGTACTATTCTTAGATTGAGTGGGAGTTTGTGCAGAGTATTTTGTAATCTTGTTGCAGGAAGGAGATGTCAAGCACATCTGGAAGAATAGAGGTTGAAAAGTTTAATGGCAGCAATTTCAAGTTGTGGAAACTCAAAATGGAAGACATGCTCATTGATAGAGACCTATGGGAAGCAATTTCTGGTGTAAAACCAGTGGCAATGTCCCAAGATGATTGGGATCTCAAAGATCGTAAAGCCAAGGGTCTTGTGAGACTCTGTCTGGCTGATTTCATCTTGTTAAATGTTCATGAGGATAAAACTGTGAAGTATCTGTGGAAGAAACTTGGTGATGTTTATCAGGCTAAATCCCTGGTAAACAAGTTGTTCCTATGGAAGAAGCTATATTCTCTGAGGATGGAAGATGAAGGATCTGTTGCTGATCACATGAATGCCTTCAATATGTTGGTTGTACAATTGACATCCCTTGGTGTGAAGATGGAGGAGGAGGATCGGTGTATGACCCTACTTTGTTCTTTACCAGATTCGTGGGATCATCTTGTTATGGCCATCAGGAGTACCACATGTACTTTCAAAATGGAAGATGTGGTGTCTTCGCTATTATCTGAAGAGATGCAGAGAAAGTCATCTGAGTCGGCCAAAGAAGCTCTTGTGGTTCATGGAAGACCCAAGGAGAAAGGGAAAAAGAAAGACAAGAAAGCTGAGAAGGGTAGATCCAAATCCTGTGGGAGATCCAAATCCCTTGGAAAGTCTAAGGTACTGTGTTGGAAATGTGGGAAAACTGGGCATTTCTTAAAGGAATGCAAAGAAGAAAAAAAAGAATGTCCCAAATCCAGATTCAGACAAGTCACAAGATGATGGTGATGCCTTCATTGCAACCTTGGTCACCCATGCATTTGATGATGTGTGTCTGATTGATTCTAGTGCGTCTTTCCACATGACCTCACATCGATACTGGTTCATGAAGTATGAAGTGTTCGATGGTGGAAGAGTGTACCTGGGTGACGACTCTCATCTAAAGATTTTTGGTCATGGAAGAGTCTCAATCTGATTCCTTGATGGATGAGTGAAGGGGATCTCTGGGGTTATGCATATCCCAGGCTTGGCACGAAACCTACTTTCTATAAGTAAATTGAGTGATGCAGGTGTGCAAGTTGTCTTCTCGAAAGAAGGATGCAAGATGACTAGAGGAGCTATGGTGCTTGCAAAGGGTACTTGGAGAGGTACTCTATTTAAATTGGAGGCATGCATTTCATAACGCAATAGTTCTTTTGACTCGAAGAAAAGAGCTACAATCACTTCATCCCCACCATTGGAATCAGCAACTAAAAGATCTGTTGTATCAAATTCTGATGGTAGTGCATTTTGGGTACCTAAGGGTGCTCATGCTTTAGAAGTTAAGCTTCCTGCTAAGAAGACAATGTTATGGCATAAGAGACTTGGCCACATTGGTGAGAAGGGTCTTAGAACCCTAAAAAATAAAAACCCCGTTGAGGGGTTAAATGATTGTAATCTCAAGTTCAACTTTTGTGAACATTGTATATATGGAAAGCAAAACCGTGTTTAGTTTTACTTGAGTTCTCATAAGTCTTATGCTGTATTGGATCTTATTCATTCTGATGTGTTTGGTCCAGTTAATGTTCCTTCGATCTCTAAATCTATATATTTTGTATCTTTCATAGATGACTACAGTAGAAGGACATGGATTTATTTTCTCAGAAGCAAATCTAAAGTCTTTAGTTGGTTTAAAGAGTTTAAAGCTTTTGCTAAAAATCAAACTAGTAAAAAGATTAAGTGTTTGAGAACTGACAACGGTGGTGAGTTTTGTTCAGCAGAGTTTGATAAGTTCTGTAAAGAGCAAGGGATTGAAAGACATAAGAGAACTCCATACACCCACAACAAAATGGAGTTGCAGAGAGGATGAACAAGACACTGATGGAGAAGGCTAGGAGTATGCTTAGTGGAGCAAGCCTCGAACAAAAGTTTTGGGCTAAAGTTGTAGCCACTGCTTGCTACCTGGTAAATAGGTCTCCTATATTAGATCTTGTTGGTAAGACACCTATGGAGGTGTGGTCTAGTAAGAAGCCTTCAGTTAGACATCTTTGTGTTTTTGGTTGTGAGGCATATGCACATGTGCCTAGGGAGAAACTGTCAAAATTGGAGAACAAGGTTGTTAAGTGTATCTTCATTGGCTATGGTGTCAGTGTGAAAGGATACAAGCTTTGGGATCCTATGGCTGAAAAATTGTTGTATAGAAGAAGTGTTATTTTCATAGAGCTAACACCTTCTTCCACTGTTCTACAGCCAGAAGAGAAAGAAAAGAAAGAGGATGTAGTTTAGTTTCCTTCTACCCCTGAGAAGACTAAACTGAATGACCTTGTTGGACCTGATGATGAGGAGAGCTCTGGAAGCTCTAAAAGTTTAGAAGATGAAGTAGAACCTCCACCTCAGCTTTTGAGGAGGTCCACACAAATCAGGAAGCAACCTGAGAGGTTTGGTTATACATTGCCTGATTCTAGTTGTGCTTTTGCTTTTCTTACTAATGTTGATGAGCCTAGCACTATGACAGAGGCTATGGGCATGAAAGATGAAGGTTCCTAGAAGGAGGCCATGGAAGATGAGATGGCTTCTTTGGAAAAGACTAAAACTTGGGACTTGGTGCCTTTGCCTGATGGTTAGAAACCTGTTGGATGTAAATGGGTTTTCAAGAAGAAATTTGGTGTAGATGGTAGTGTTGAAAAGTATAAAGCTAGATTGGTTGTGAAGGGGTACTCACAAGTGGAGGGAATTGATTATGGTGAAATTTTCTCTCCCTTTGCAAATATGACATCTATTCGGTTCCTGTTATCTCTTATTGCTGCTTATGATTTAGAAGTGGAACAAATGGATGTGAAGACAACTTTCCTTCATGGTGACTTGGAGGAAGAGATTTATATGTCACAGCCAAAGCATTACATAGAAAGAGGTAAAGAAAATTTGGTTTGCAAGTTAAAGAAGTCTTTGTATGGTTTGAAGCAATCTCCTAGGATGTGGTACATGAAATTTGATGCCTTTGTGTTGTCGATTGGATATCTGAGATCGAAATCAGATCATTGTGTGTATTATAAGTTTGGCAATGATCGTATTCTCATTATTGCACTATATGTTGATGATATGTTGCTGATTGGGAATGGTAAGAATATGATTTATGATTTGAAGTCTCAATTGTCAGCATAGTTTGAGATGAAAAAATTAGGGGCAGCCAGGTACATTTTGGGAATAGAAATCAGAAGAGACAGAGCAAACATAAAACTTTGGTTAAGTTAGAGTAAGTATGTGAAGACCATCTTGGATAGATTTGGCATGGCAGATTATAGACCATTGTGTGTTCCTGTTTCATTGGGGACAAAGTTATCTGTGAATGATTGTCCAAAGTCTCCTTTTGAGATGGAGGATATGAGAAGAGTACCTTATGCTAGTGTTGTTGGCAGCTTGATGTATGCTATGGTCTATACAAGACCAGACATTGCCCAAGCAGTGGGAGTCCTTAGTCAGTTTATGGCTAATCCTAGACGAGTACATTGGGATGTAGTAAAGCAAGTGTTTAGATATTTGCGGGGTACTTCTAAGTATTCATTATGTTATCATGGTCATCCTATAGGACCTCCGCATTCTGTATGTATTCATGGATTTGTGAATTCTGATTAGGCAAGTGACATTGACAGCAGGAGATCCACCAGTTCTTATGTGTTTACTATGTTTGGTGGTGCAATTAGTTGGATGAGTAAGCGACAACCTGTGGTTGCTTTGTCCATGACAGAAGCTGAGTATATGGTAGAAACTCATGCTTGTAAGGAAGCCATTTGGCTTAAAAGGTTGTGTTTAGATATTGGTGTTGATGCAGGACAGATTACTATTTGTTGTGATAGTCAGAGTGTGATTTGCTTAGCAAAGAATCAAACTTTCCATCCCAGAACAAAGCATATTGATGTACAATTTCATTTTGTGTAAGACATGGTAGAGGATGGGAAGGTGATATTGGAGAAAGTAGACACTTTGAAGAATGTTGCAGATGCATTGACGAAACTAGTGGGTACAAAGAAGTTCATATGGTGTTCAGAGTCTATGGGCCTCTTGGCCTCTAGCAGTTAAATCTTGTCATTTCTTTTGGCTCTTGCAAGGTGTTCGACAAGTGGGAGAATGTTGGGAAATAAGGTGTCTCAACCTTTGCAATTTCCTAGCATTGTTTATTTATTTGTATATTAATTTATTGCCTAGTGTTGTAATTACTTGCACATTCAGTTTGGTCACATAGTTGAGGTGGCACAGTGACATGTCATCTTACTTGGAATGTGACTTGGATGGTCAAGTCAAACCTACATGGATTTGGGCATCCCATTTGAGGTGGCACTAATATGCCATGTGTCAGCATCTTGTGGTATGTGGAAGACAATATTCCATATGACAGAATCTATGACACGTAAGAGCCAAGTTTGGAGATTCCTATGACAAGTGATGACAAGTGTCAGTGAGGATCTTTGCATGAGGGAAAGGCATCTTTGGACGCCCAAGTTGGGCTATGACATGTTGTAAGAGGAATATACTATATTTAACATTGTATGACAGATTCTCTTACAACATTAAAGGTTGTTATCTTGGGAAAATCTATGACAATTGTAAGATGCATAAGAGCATCCGTCATAGTCTATTTTTAGCCTAGAGCGCTCCATATTGGGAAAGTCAAATCTGCCATGTATGACATATGTAAGGGATGTATTTACAGCAAGGACAAGTGTCCTTTGATGTGGGATAATGGCCACGTGGCCAAGGTGGACGTATATCCCAAGATGCTCTCAATATTTGCCTTGTAATCTCTATATATTGCATAGTTTGGAGTTGTAGTTGCATAGTGTTTTTACAGGTACTGTTATGCTTCCAGAATAACTCCAGAATTGACATTTGAAGACTCTTTGAAGAACTTGCATTGCAAGTGTATTGTAAACTGTAACTGTTTCAGATAATACATTGTGCAAGTTTTAGAGTGTGGGGTTTTTTACTTGAAAAGGTTTTCCCCACGTACATCTTGTGTCTACTTCTCTCTGTCCACACTCTTGTTTTGTGTTTGTTGTTGTAATGTCTTTGATATATGTTTCATATTGCTGCAATTGTAAAGGTTGTAAATAATTTGCATACCTCTCCCTCATTAGATTAGTTTAGGAAGTGTTTTATGCACACCTAGCTTCCTTTCAAATAGGTGACAGAAGACAAAAGTGTTCTAGATCTCTAGAAAAATTCTTCCCAGAAGTAAGATGTTATTTCAATGAGCTAATTGCTTTCCTATAAAGGTACATTTGATCCCTGGTCTATCCTTTTAGGACTATCTTATTATAGAAAACATGTTTGACCCTATCTCTATTTTAAAAAAAAATTAGTTTGCAATCTCTTGGAGCCTTCCACGATCCATTTCTAGCATTAAATTAGTCATTTTTTAGGTGGATTAGTTTTAGTTTTCTATTTCCATTTCTCTTATCATAGCTTGTCTTTGTTTCTTGTTTCTTATTTGTAAATGTGTTTCTTGTTTGGTTGTCAATACCAACTCTTGTGTAGGTTGATTAGATTGTTTATCAGGCTTCTAGTTAGGTCTGAAAGCTTTGATTTGCATAGTTACTTACACAATTAAAAATAATCTAACATATACATCTTGTTTATTTTAGTTCTTTCAATTTTCCACAAAAATCTTATCCTCACTATCATTTTTAGCTTATATATCATGTATCTCAACATTACATGAATAACTTAGAAATGGATAGTATAAATCAATAATCTATTGTTAGGGGTGTAACTAAAGGATTTTCATTATCATTAACCCCATCATTCTTAATCATATTGTTATCTATGATATCGTGTACCTTATGTTTAAATCCAAAGCAAGATTATCTGTAATGCCCTTTGACTTTATGATAATTACAAAATGCTTGATTATTTTATGACTAAGGAAGTGGTTTAGAAGTATGCAATGGATGAATAGGAGGGGATGTAATTAGATTGAAAATAAAAAAACTTTGAAGCACATCATCCATGGATTCTTGAATTTTAGTGAACTTCCTAAGAATATTTTGTTTAAAAGAAGGATAATAAGAAGTATTACTACCCTTTGTAAAATTGATTGAATTTTGCTACTTAGAAGGATAGGAAGCATGTTGACTTGATGTTCAATTTGTAAGGGCATTACACTCAAGCAACTTAGATTCTACATTTTTAACATGTGCACAAGTCTATGAAAGAAGCAAAACTATTCAAATACTCATTGTCTTGTATTGGTTTGATTTATCCCTTAATAAAGATATTTTGCACTCCAACATCATGTAAAGGAGTCATCAACTTAGAGAACAAAGATTAAAATTGAATAACATTAGCACTAATTTGTTGATTAAATCCTTGGACACACTCAAATAAATTGGCAATAATTACTCGGATACCCATATTAACTTTGAATTGCTTTAAAAACACTTTAGTGAATCCATAAAAAAGAATGAATATACCCTTGAAGAAGTGAAAAGAATCACTCTATAGAAAAATCCTTCAAAGTGAGTGAAAAAAAATTGTTAATAACTTATCCTCATAAGTAAAGTCTACACATTTAGCAACATAAGACTTTAGATGTGTACTAGGGTCACCTTTACCATCATACATAAAAAACCATGGTGCAATAAATCCCATGGGCATGTCACAATAGCAAAATATAGTGGCACGTGTCTAGCATCTATAAATTCATGACTATCATTTGGACTTGCATCCATTGTCTTTCCACTTGATATATTTTGTGAAATAGTGCATCTAGGGTAGAGGAAGGAATGATGACTAAATGGGAACCACTAGCGGGTGTATGGGAAGTGAGATGAGTGGATGAAGTCATGAATTGGAATAAGAGAATTGAAGAATAAATGTACTTAAGGGTATTTAGGGTATGAGGTGTGGAAGTGGGTTGGCTGAGTGGGGAACTCTAGGCCTAGTATTGTTAGAGGAAACAGGTGTGGAAGTGTGGGTAGTTATAGGGGTAGTAGATATGATGGGTGGAGTATATCTCAGAAATAGGTGATAATGTGGAGTGTTGGTACCCACATTTTCTAATTTCTAAATATGCATTAAAATGTGCCTAAATCCATCAAAACATCCCTGTGATATGCCTTGGTATTCTGCCTTGTGTAGCTTGCCTTTGAAAATCTAGAAAACACTCAAAAAAATGAGTAAGTAATAAAGGTGGTCAACGATTTCCTAGTCAGCAGGAAATCACTGATGAACATTAATTGTTCTTGGTCGGGCCCAAAAGGGTGATAGGCTCCTTTGTTCCCTTTTGTCACCCTGTTCATGGTAGGCTAGAAATAGTCGACCGATGGGAACTAGGCACACAATGAGAGTTTGAAGTTGAAAGAAATTTTTTAAGTCATGGGATGATCAAAGAAAGGTAAAGTGTGAAGAGTAAAGGCAAGTGAATTGGCTTGTTCCTGGTCATCAGCAAAACACTGACAGACAGGAACTCGACTAGAAAAGGAAAAAGTGCAAGCTTTTAAATGTAAAAAAGATTGTTTCAAGTGTTTTCTCCCACCTATAACTGCAAAGGATCCATCCCTGTACCCTTGCCATGCCATTAATGCCCTGAAGATATAAATTTGAATATCATTGCAATTAATGTGGTGAGTGATGGATTTGGATGCAGTAGGTGATTGAATGAGTGAGTTTGTTGTAGTTGTTTGGATGCTTGAATGGTTTTCCCTCCAAAATACAAGTAGGCAAGTATGCTAGTGGGTGATGAATTTAATGTTGGTGTTGGTACATTGGTGAGTTGGATGCAAGCCCTAGTTTTGGTGCCCAATCATACCAGTAAATTTATGCTATATATACATTAAAAAGGAATGCAAAATGGTTGGTCATTGAACCATTTTCTAGATGCCTACAGATGCCAAAGATACTTCTAGGATTACAAATCATACCATTTCAGTTCAATTCAAGCAGCTTGTTTGTGAATCAAGGGAGTTTGTAATGTAGATGGTGTATTTAATAGAATGTCTCCATTGCCTATTTTGTAAGTTTTTAGGGGAATCCTTTGTCATAGCATTGTATTTTCTCTTGCCACATTTGCTAGCATGCTTGTAATACAAATTTGATAAATGGTTCAATATTTTCATTCATTACAAGTTTTGCAATGGTCTTTTCTTCATTGCATATGGACTCTTATTGTATGGGAATGGATTACTAAGAATGCTCTGTTATTTTAATGTCATATATATGATGTATGCTCATGCATAACTCCTATTCCTTTGATTTCTGTATATTGTTCCTTGCTAGTAATCTGGACTCTATTGCTCAAGTTGGATTGGCACCAGTCTTGGAAGCTCATGACCAGTCATATGCTTTCACATGAACAAATCATTGCCTATAGTTATAGGAGTAGTTTTTAGATTAGTTTAGGTTCTTCTTGAACCCACAAACCAATATTATTACTTTTGGTGTATTCGAAGAGAGTTGATGTCATATAAATATTCAAAGGTTTGTGCCTAAAGGAGTTCAACCCATTATTGCAGTCTATTGTTGCAAATGATTACACTAGGTGAGCTAGTGTCAGATAAATATTTAGAGGGATGTAATGATGTGGATACAAGCTGTAAATGTGTATGAAATGTTAAGAGGATTCATCTGGAGTGACTGAAACTAATTTTATTCTTTGGCTTCATTTACATGTTTGATTATCATCTATCATTTGTGAGGTCTTTTGGCTTGTTCCTGGTTGCCATTTGGACGTGATAGTCAAAGCCCTATTTCAGATTGCTTTATGTTTTTGGAGCTCAAGGGAAAACCCCCTAGGTTTTGTAGACCTTGAAGAAGAAGAGGAATTGCCCTATATTATGTGTTCGACCAAGATCCCTTTTTTCTTCGTTGATATATCATTCTCCATGTTGATGACATTAATTTCCCCTTCATGTCATTCTTGGCGGTGATGTTAGAGGAAAAGCGCCTGGTTATTTTGGGAACCAACATTTTGGAAACTCTGCTGGGGACAAATTTTAGAATTCAGTTTTATCCTAGGTCATAAGAAATTTGAGACTCTGCTAGTTGGATGACCTAGAAAAGTTTCAGCCTTGAAGATTAGTTGTGCTTCAAGGTTATCCTCATTCAATGAGGTGGCGACTTAGTTGTTACAAAAATAAATTTGTTTGTTGTTGTTCCTTCATGTGTTTTTGATGATTTAAACACCCCCATTTCAAGTGTGCAACTGCAGGTTAAGGTACACAAAATTGTTCTTCCTTTCCTCTACTGAAGCAAGACGTATTGTGGAATAAGTTGTCATGGAAAGAATAGGCAATCTTGTTTTAGTATGATATATATTTTGTAATCATGGATCATTGGTTTAAAGAGGAGTCAAAATCTAAGCATTCACTTGACTCATATTGGACCAGAGGTTCATGTAGCTATTCTGATGTATATTATCCTAATTATTATAGTGAAACCTCATCGGAATGCACAAATGATTATGCATATAAATTTTAGAATGATAAGCTGGTTGTGCATGTTGGCAAGGGACATTGTGTGGCTTCATGAGCATTGTCATTGATGGCAACAAAGTACATCCCACACATCTGCAGTACATAGTATGCCTATACCGGAAGTCAGACTGAAGATTGTTTTGGTCCGGTGAACAAGAACAGAGTATGCAACAAGGTCTGACAATCAGGTCTGGATCTCTTAGATGGTATAACTCAGCAAGTTTCGGACTTGGATAAGTCAAGAGGGGTATCATGACTACTATATTTCAGAGATTTAGCCTTTGGTGATAAAGCAAAGAAAAGATATGAGGATCTGAGTGTTGGGTTCCAGTCATGCAGAGCAGATAGAGGAAGAACTGACTGACAGAGTATCAAACTTCAATCCAGCTGAGTAAATGATATTGATCAATTAATTTTTGAGATCACACATTGTTGGCCGACATGATTAATGACTTCTCTATCTATGTTTTTGATACACATCACAGATCAAGCATGGATTCAGCCGACAGAGTAATTACTTGCAGTGTTCTTGATGCCGACTAGCAAGTTGATAGAAATCCTTTATGTGGATATATATACCAAATGGATTCTAGTATGTAAGAGCATGTGGAAAAGTAGGGATGAAATAAAGTGTGAAGAAAAGTAGGAATAAGTGTGAAAGCAGCAATCCAAGTCTAGTATGTGACAAAGCAACAACACTAAAACAGAGGAAGAATGAAGTGCATCAAATTAGTGTATTGAGCCTAATCAGAACTAAACTCTAGCATTTGTAGATGCCTCTCATCAGTTCAAACACTTGATTACCTTTTGTAAGTTCTGTAGACAGTGAGTCTCTTGTAGGCAATGAGCCTCTTGTGAGCAGTGAGCCCTAATTGGCAAGTGCCAATTTGTACTCCTTATTCTTTTAACAGAGAATACAATCTTGGGTTAGTCACCCCGTGGTTTTTCCCTTAACAAGGTTTTCCACATAAAAATCCTTGTGTTATGTGTGTTGATTTTATTTCTATTCTTATAATCACATATGCTTATATAATTTGATGCTGCACTGATTATTGAGTTATCAAAAGAAAAGAAAGTTAAAGAAATTTTGAGATAACTAATTCACCACCCCTCTCAGTTATCTGCCTTGTTTCTAATAGTGCATTCCCATGAATCATCTAAACAAGAACTCATTTGGTGAGCCATATAAATATGCTTGATTTATACACCAAGAAGTCCCATAGTTAGTTTGTATCTACAAGTGCACAAGAGGTTACAACAATAGTGTTTGGTGATGAACAAACTAATTTTATTGCCGATTTCAATGAGTTAGATGCACATGTCTATGACCCTGAATCTCTTGTTCAATATTTGGAAGGTCTTAGATGGTTGGATGGTGAATCAATTTCACAATTTCATAATAGGTTTGCTAATGCAATTACTAACCTTCTAGATGATTGCAGACGTGTTGAAAATGTGTGCATAACCTTGTATTGTGAGACCTTCTACCCTGGTACAGGTCGAATTTCCTTTGAATATAAACCATGAAATATAAAGGACACCTTTTAGTGGGCTATTTATGTTCATTCAACACTTGATGTTGTTGTTGTTGCAAGTATGTGCCTAACTAGTGTTGGCATTGATGTCAACATATCTATGTTGTCATTGGTGTCAACTGTGCTCTTATTTTGTTACTTGCTTGTGATGGATATTGCTTTGCATAAGTCTTGAAGATCATAAGAATATGTTTTTGACATTGAGTTTCCAAGTGCTTTTGAGAAAATTTACTCTCCTAGTGGAAATAGTGTATTACAGAGTATCTTGGTTTGATGATGAGCAGTCCAGTGGTTTGCTCCGTATTTCTTGTAGAATGAATATCTTTGTCTGCAGATTGGAAGTCACTTAGGGGCATGTCTAAATATGCTATGTTCCAAGTTTGAGCCTCTGATATGAAGATCTGAGTAAGTTATGTTCACCAGAGTAAAAACTACTTTTTCTATGCATTCAGTGGTGATAGTGAGAAAGTATTTTGCTCCGCATTCCTCCGCATTAAAGTATTTTGGTCTGTGGTTCTACAGTTAAGTCTGGAATGATGTTATGTGCCTTCAACTCAAATGGTTCGTGATTTGGTGGTCCACAAGCGATCTTTTCTTTATGACAGGAGCTGACAGTATTGTTTATATGCTCCAATTGAAGAATCTTCTTGATAGTGTGGTTAGATGTTGTGCAGTTGTTCTTGGTGATTACAATGTGCTTGTGGATGTCTCCTGATCATGTTCCTACCTTCTTATTGGTCTGCAAAGAGTAATTTGGATCGTGGATGAAGATTGTTCCTAAAAGACTTAGTGTTAACTCCAAGTCTTGGCCAACCTGGTTGTTTTCACTACTTGCGAAGATGCATTGAAGATTGTGAAAGTGTGTTGTGGTGTGGAAGATTGCACTTGAGTCCCAGCTAAGGCATAACGTGTTTTTCATACATATTTTCCTTAGCTAATTTTGTTTAGGTCCAAACCTATTATAATGTATGTAATGCCGACCTTGGAGATTGTTCCAATGGTTGAAGATTGTAAGGCTGACCTTGATGATCATTCCAAGGTTGATAAATTGTATAAATACTTGTAATGAAATCATGAAAATGTATCAAAGTGTGAAGATGTGAATATAAGTGTGAAGTGTAAAGGTAGAGCGGAGCAGAGAAAATAAATTATACTTCAATGGAACTGAACTCAGGCATGGAGTAGATGCTATCAAAAAAGTTCACAAACCTTTGGCAGTGAGCCACCCCTTAGTAGTGAGCCGATCTTGGCAGTGAGCCCTAACTTTTGCAGTGAGCATTTTTGGGCAATGAGCCTTTGATTTTTTGTATTGCTATAACATATTATTTTGTGAGATAACACTCACTATGGTTTTTCCCTTATAGGGTTTTCCATGTAAAAAATCTGGTGTCTCATGTGTTGAATGTGTGATTGTACTTAAGTTTCTAATTTCATGCTTTCGCGGTTAAATCATAATAACAGTGATTAATTGATTGATGCGTTGATGTCTATAAGAAGTTAAGTTTTGGTGACAAATGATTTACCCCCCTCTCAGCTGTCTTGTGCATTTCAACAATTGGTATCAGAGTGAGGGTTCCTTGGAAGAAAGCCTAATAGCTTGAGGTAGATCTGGGATGGCACACAAGAAGGTTGCTCTTGAAGACCTGGAAAGAACTGGAGAAGAAATTAGATACCCGAGGGAGAATGTCAAAGAAGCAGATGAATGTATCAGAAAATTAAGAGAGCAAGTCAAGAAGTTCAAAGAAAAATATAAGGAGGTTAGTGAACAATTGATATCAGCAAATGAAACCTTGGATGATTTGAAACTAGAAGTTGTAGAAAGAGAAAAAGTAGAAGACCTAAATCTGTTGGTTAAAGGCAAATCAGAAGAATGTGATAAGCTTGAAAAAGAAGTTGGGAACCTGAAGTCAGATTTGGAGAAAGCAAAAAGTTATGAAGAAAAGTTTAAGATAAGTTATGCAAAACTTGATGAGATGCTTGCTATCCAGAAGAGTCCTGATAACAAAGAAGGTTTGGGATTTGAGAAAGGATAAAGTTCTAAGACTGGTGAAGGAAGGAATGATGAGATCAAGAAGAACATAGGCAGACAGACTCAGAATCAAAGGAACAGACCTAGAAGACCACTAGTCAGGAAACCAAATGCTCAAAGGTATCCATCTTTCAATGGCTTTTATCATTTATGCAATAAGTATGGACACAAATCAATAGAATGTAGAAGCCTAAAGAATCAAAATGCTCCATCCTTCTCGGGTAAATGCTTCACATGCAATAAATTTGGTCATAGATATGTTGAATGCATAAGTGAGTAGGTCAGAAATCTATTAGGTGTTTTGTATGCAATAAGATGGGACATGGAGCTAATGAGTGCAGGAGTCAAAAGAGAAATGGATATGGCAAGGATAGAGTAGTTAAATCTTTCAGAGGCTACTGTTATACATGCAAGAGATTGTTGTAATTAGGGCAGACAACTGAGAGGGGGGGTGAATCAGTTGTCTCAAAACTTTAACACTTGCTGCAATTAATTCTTCTCTACCACTTATTTATAGATCATTGTTATAACCATGAAAGCATGAATCAATAACACATGAGTAGAAACACAAATAACACACTTGACACCAAGATTTTTAATGTGAAAACCCAATTAAGAGAAAACCACGGTGGAGGTTAGTCCACAAAAATTAACACCTTGTTAAAAGTATTACAAATGGGGAAGGCACATGCCTTTAGGCTCACTTCCCAGAGCTTCACTACTCAAAGAGGCTCACTGCCTACAGAAATGATTACAAGAAGATTATAGAGTGTTTGAACTTATGAATAGCATCTACCAATGAAAGAATTCGGTTCCAGTTAAGTACAGAATACTGATCTTACACATTTCATCCTTGCTCTGCCCTGTTTACTGTTCTGCCATGATCCAGTCCTCAGATCTCTTCTCCTTCTCACTTCTTTTTGCCTTTTTCACACTTACTCAATCATCACATCACAATCATACACCAAAACACTTCAATCCATCGGCTATATATATCTACATCAAGAAATTCAATCAACTGTAGTCAACTTCAATAAAACTTAGAACATTTATTAAGCACTCTGCTTTATCGGCTGAATCTATGCAGAAATATCAACTTGGACCAAAAACTTGTGTTCCCAAATCATCAATCATGTCAGCCAATACCACTGATTATCACTAATTTCTTATCCAACAACTTTTCTACATCCGGACCAAGATCAAATACTTGGTCACCCTGTTCTTCTGACTGTGTTGACTAACTGGAACCCGATCCTCAAATCCTTATAACTTTTGAATCATTTATCACTGGAGGCTAAATCTCTAGATTTAGATAGTCCTAACAATCCTTATCACTCCCTCAGATCCACATCAAACTATGAATTACCACCGGAGAGATCCAAACCAAGATACCGGACCCTGTCACATGCTCTGTTTCTGACTACCTGGACTTAGCCAAATCTTCACTTTGACTTTTGGTATGAACAAATTATGCAATGCAGATGTGTAAGGTAGACTTAGTTGCCATCAATGACAACACCTGTCATGTGTAGCAGTGTCTCTTTCCAACAATCTCCCCCTTTGGCATTGATGGCAACACTTAGTGAAAAATGACTAAGTGTCGGAATAACTCCCCCTTACTAAGTACACTTATGTTTTTCACTATTCTCTAATGCTCCCACTCTGTTGGATTCCTCTTTTTTAACTACTCTTCACTCCCCTTTGACATCAATGGCAAAGGGTGGGATCCGTAAACCAAAATTTACACAAAAATTCTATATACCAAACCGCATATGTACAAACAATCCTTAAGTCCTATTTACATATACTTGAGTACATCTCCAAAAATGTTCTTTAATTTTGCTAGCTCGCTATCCCAGCTCTTCTTCATAGTGTTTAAAATTGAGATATGGCCACTGAATAGGAAAGCTTGTGATTCTGCAGTTCGCAAATCAATGGGATCACTTGATTGAGCTACAGTTTGGGCTTCAGTTAAGGCATTGAACATTGCTTCCATTTTGGGGAAAATTAGTCCCCAGAGCTCACTCATCCTAGCCTCAATGTTCTCCTTTTCTCTTGTCAATCTCTTTATTTCTTCAATTAGGCTGATTGCCTGACACTCCTTGCTTGCCACTGATGTTGTCACAGGATCAAAAGATTTGGATACACTAGATAGTTTCTTCTTAGACTCCTTTATTTTATCTTCAATATCCTCTATACCTTTAGGACAAGATAAGAAAAATTTATATACATTTCCTCCTTCTATAAGAGCATTCTAAATACTCTTTACACTGGCATCCAGCACCATTCTATTTACTCCAATCAACCCCTTTAGAGCATCAAATCTCTTATCATTGAATTCCTTTTGAATCTTGACCTCTGCAAACTTCTCTAGAGATTCAAAATGATAACTTACTGAGTTTATTAGATTTTTCAATTGGCCGAATGGAGATGCCGAAGAATCCTTCTAAAAAGTGGGCATGATCTTCTCCAAAATTCCTAGTGCCAGGCCAAGTAGCTCACTGTCTTCTATGTGAGACTTCAAAATGTCTTCTCTAGCTTTAGCTTGAGCAATAGAGGCCAACTTTATCTTTTGCATCGGAGATAAGGTATCAAAATTTATTGGACCTTGTATAATGTCCTGATCTTCTTTAATTTGTTTGTCTCTTTCCATAATTTCCTTCACTACTTCTGCAGTGTCTCTTGCCCAAAATGATGATGTATCTATTTGATCCTTACTGGTACTATCAACCGGATTGTCCTGCTTGGGCTCTTCATCAACCTTTGCAATCTCTTCTTTTTCATTTTTGTCCTTGGCCTTTTCTGCTTCTTGGTCCTCAGCTTTTTCTGTTTTATGTTCTTTATTCTTCAATGAATCATCTTCAATTTGATCATCTATTTCAACATTCATCTCTATATTTTCTTTTCCAGATTGATCTGGAGGAGTTTGAATACCTCTTGCATCATCAGTTTTATCTGTCATCTCCTCATCTTATTTGTTTATTGCTTCCTCTTCCGGAACAGAGGAGTCATCTATTTCAATTTGTTGCTCATTCTTCTACTGCTCTTCATCATCTAGAACTGATGTGTCATCAGCAAGTTCATCTAAAACCACAAAGAATTTGTTCTTGTCCAATGCTTTCCTCAGAATTTATTCAGTTTCTTGGACAACTTCATCTATGTCTCCAATCATCAATTTGTTCATCCTTGTCTTACTCCTGAATTCATTTTTGACCTCTTTAAAAATTTTATCTGCTTGTCTGCTAGATATCACCAGACATAGAGTGGTTGACACATGTTCCCTCAGCTCCATATCTTTTGTCTTGGTAGCTTCTTTCCTAATTTCTAGAATATCTCTCAAACCTTTTGGAACTTCTAACAAAATTTCTACCAGTGCTCAATTGAATACATTCAAGTACTTGATAGTGGCTTCTTCCAAAAGTCTTTTGTCGGTATCATTGTAAAGATCATAGAATTTTGTCCATGGCTTTAAATTCCCATCAGCAGTGATTGTCTTAACAATGTTTTTCATAGAGGGAATTGGCTTCTCAACATCAGCCTCTGACTTCTACCTCTTGTCTATCTTTTTACTTCTAGAAGGCTTCTCTTTTGACGCTTTAATAGCTTCAGTGCCTGTAGCCTTCAACTCTTTAAGCTCTTCATCAGAATCTATCTTTTCTTCATTCTCCTTTTCCAAACTGTCATATGACCTTTTTGCCTTTACTTTATTTCTTTTCTTTTCCTTACTGGATGATATGTCTTTCAGTTTCTCATATTTGGTAGGTTTTGGAGGAACAGGGGCAGCAACAGAGCTCCTAGTGGTCCTTGATGTGGAGGAGGATTCTACTGGAATACTTGCTTGTTTCTTATCCTGCTTTTCCCTCTCAACCTTTTCAGTTCTTTCCCTAAATTGCCTCACAATTTCCTTAGTGAGGCCTAGATTCTCGGCCAACTACTCAACTTCTTTCCTTACTTTCTTATTGGTTTTAGGTTTTCTGAGCTCAACATGCAGTTTCATACTTAGCTCCTCATATGTCCCAAATCTTTCCACTTTTGTGTCCTTTTGCTTGCTCAAAAGGTGTTGAGCATACATATTCAAAATTTTCTCATCTACCTCATACCCCATGGGCATGATCCAAATAGTTATGGGTTCTACTGCTTCCATTAAGCACTAATCAGTGTCTACCATAAAACAGATTTCATTCTTGTATTTCTCAATAATTGATTTAGGGATTCTTTCCTTAGAATGCATCATACTCTAAAAATTCTTGAAAAATCCCCAGAGAGCTATCCTTTGAGCATTGGCATCTCCAATACTGTTCAAGTGCTCTCTTATCTGAATAGCAATAGGTTTATCACTAGTCCAACACATGCTTTTCTTGCCAAGTAACTCGTTCATGAAATAGAAGAACAAACATAAGACCAGTGTACCATAATTGAAGGTGTTCTTCTTATCCTTCTTTACCTTATTCAAATTTTCCATTAGCTGGTTCTGCAACAACTTGCACAAGTCATAGTCAACATTCTCTCTCAACATCTGATAAGTTGCATAGATAGCCGTACAGGATACAAAATTTTCCCTGCTAGAATGATAAATCTTGTATCCAATCATCATTGAAGCAACCTAAACATCTAGATCAATAATATCATTGATAGTCATGGCCCTTTTATCAAATCTTGAACCGGTAGCATCAGTCACAGTTTGATTTTTTATAGCCTTCAACATTGGCAGTCCACCAGATGAGTTTAACCCTATCACGACCTTGATGGCATCCTTGCTGATTTTGAAAGGTTTCATTATCCACATAAACTCATCATGCATACGGCTTAAGACATACCGGACCCATTCATCTTCAACGAAGCATGGAAACCGTATAACTTGAATGAAATGTCGTGCAGCACCTTATACTCAGGTTTAAGACTATGAATTTCATCCCTCAGATGATTCTTAAACAAATCTACAAAATTTGAGTCTCCAAATTCATCTATGCTAGCATGAATGTAGGCCCTAATATCCTCAACATGTAATACACCATATGGAACACTTGAAAATGCACCTAACGGGTCGAATTCTACTGATTTGTGTGGATGCTTCTTAAATTTGGTTCGGG
Source organism: Cunninghamia lanceolata (assembly GCA_027924645.1). Lineage (NCBI taxonomy): Eukaryota > Viridiplantae > Streptophyta > Pinopsida > Cupressales > Cupressaceae > Cunninghamia > Cunninghamia lanceolata. The sequence goes on from BSBN01001646.1 coordinate 213,280, forward strand.
GCCTTTCAATAATATCAATAACCAATGGTGTAGCCATTGCAAAAGATCACAAGTTTAAAGTTTCATAGAAAATACCTTTTTCTTCACGGAGTTAGGGTTAGCGGATGAATTTGCCAGTTGCACCTCAAATCCTTGAAATCTTAGCTCAGGTGCTCTTTTGCTTGCTTTTTTCAAATGCAAAGTGATCCAAATGCTTGAATGAATGACCTTTTATCCTCTGCAAAACATAATTATTCATTGTAATAAATTCTCTGCCCTAACACATCCAGTTACACTATTTTGCATACAGTCAATCTTCAATTGCTCCGCAATCAGTCTCATTAGCTTCTTTTCTTCTAGAATTAGCTTCAATAGATCTGCAATAGCCTTTTTTTAACTTCATTCATTGTGTCAGATTCAGGCACTCACTTACTAGCTAGAATTAGATTTTCAAAGCAGCTCCCCTGAGCCAGAGCTCCTAATTCAATTCCCGGAGGAATTATCAACACCGGATTCCGGTGCGGATCCATTATCAATATTCATTTCACCTTTCTTTACCCATGTTTTACTCATTTCATTTTGGACCTCATTCACATCAATTTTACCCTTGCCTTTGTCTTGTCTCTGCATGTTTTGGTTTCTATCTACCGAACCTTTTCTATTATTCCTGTTTCTACAGGAATCTTGCAATATAACCAGATCTATTGCAATTAAAGCACACAACATTTCTTTGCTTATTTACTTGATTCCCTCTTGATCTACACTGATTGGCCATGTGTCCAAATCCATTGCATGCAAAATAGTAGCCATTAAAGGAATTGCCATTTCTTCTATTGTTAGAGTTATTCATTATCATACTTTTGCATTCATTGGATCTATGACCATACCTCTTACAATTGAAGCATTGACCGGAGAAGGATGGACTACTTTGATTCACTCTACTTCTGCATTGAGTAGCTCTATGACCAAATGTATTACACTTGAAACAATTGCCATTGAAAGATGGATACCTTTGAGCATTGGATTGCCTCATCGGAGGTCTTCTAGGATTCCTTCTTTGATTTCTTACATAAGGATTTCTTTGACTGGATCTAAAGCTTTCACCTTTCTCAAATCCCAGACCATGCTTATCATTTGCCTTCTTCTAATTGTCAAGTAGCACCTCAAGTTTAGCTGAGCTTATCTTGAATTTCTCTTTATATTCATTTGCAACTTCTAGGTCATGTTTGAGAATGACAATTTGCCTTTCAAGTTCCTTTTCATTGTCTTTGCTTTCATGTAGATCATACTCTAGATGGCCAGCAATTCCTTCCAATTTGTAGTATTCTTATGTTCTTTCTTTTAGAGCTTGTTTTAGGTCTTCTTAAGTCTTCTTTCTTTCCTCAATTTCTTTGGTTAACCTCATCACCTGAGATTCTTTTTCATGTTTTAGAATAGAAACTTCTTTTTCTAGCTTCTCACATTCCTTTGTCTTCTTCTTTAGAGCCTCATCCATGTTATTGTCTACATTCTAATTTCCTAGTTGAAGAATTAGCTCCTTTCTCTTTTCATTAGATTTGCACAATTTTTCTTTTAAGGTCTCAATGAAGTCTTCAGCATCTTTAAGGTTTTCTTGCAGTTCTTTGACATCTGCTCTGGATGGATCAAGATCTTTTAAAGCAATTTTAAGTTGTTCCTAAAGGTTGTATGAATCCATTTTAATACCTTCCCAGATCTTCCTTAAGTTGTTAAACTTCTTTCAAGGAACCTTGCTCTGATACCAATTGTTGGCAAGAGACACTACTACACATGACAGGTGTTGTCATTGATGGAAACTAAGTCTACCTTACACATCCACATTGCATAATTTGTTCATACCAAAAGTCAGAGTGAAGATTTGGCTAAGTCCGGGTAGTCAGAAACAGAGCATGTGACAGGGTCCGGTATCTTGGTCTGGATCTCTCTGGCAGTAATTCACAGTGTGTTGTAGATCTAAGGGAGTGATAAGGATTGTTAGGACTATCTAAATCCAGAGATTTAGCCTCCAGTGATAAAGGATTCAAAAGTTATAAGGATTTGAATATCGAGTTCTAGTTAGTCAGCACAGTCAGAAGAAGAACAAGGCGACCTAGTATTTGATCTTGGTCCAGATGCAGAAAAGTTGTTGGATAAGAAATTAGTGATAATCAGTGGTATTGGCTGACATGATTGATGATCTAGGAACACAAGTTTTTAGTCCGCATTGATATTTGTGCATAGATTCAGCCGACAGAGCAGAGTGCTTAATAAATATTCTAAGTTTTAATGAAGTCGACTACAGTTGATTGAATTTCTTGATGAGGATATATATAGCTGATGGATTCAAGTGTTTTGGTGTGCAATTGTGATGTGATGATGGAGTAAGTGCGAAAAAGGAAAAAAGAAGTGAGAAGGAGAAGAGATCGGAGGATCGGATTATGGAAGAACAGTAAACAGGGTAGAGCAAGGATGAAGTGTGTAAGATCAGTATTCTGTACTTAACCGAAACTAAATTCTTGCATTAGTAGATGCTATTTATCAATTCAAACACTCTGTAATCTTCTTGTAATCATTTCTGTAGGCAATGAGCCTCTTTGAGTAGTGAAGCTCTGGGCAGTAGCATGTGCCTTCCCCATTTGTGATACTTTTAACAGGCCATTAATTTTTGTGGACTAACCTCCACTGTGGTTTTCCCTTAACTGGGTTTCCACACTAAAAATCTTGGTGTCAAGTGTGTTATTTGTGTTTCTACTCATGTGTTATTGATTCATGCTTTCATGGTTATAATAATGATCTGTAAATAAGTGGTAGAGAAGAATTAATTGCAGCAAGTGTTAAAGTTTTGAGACAACTGATTCACCCCCCCTCTCAGTTGTCTTGTTGGCAAAAGACACTGTGTGGCTTCATGAGTGTTGTCGTTGATGGCAACAAAGTCCATCCCACACATCCACAGCACATAGTATGTCTATACCGGAAGTCAGATTGAAGAGTGTTTTGGTCCGGTGAACAAGAACAGAGCATGCAACAAGGTCCGATAGTCAGGTCTGGATCTCTCAGAGGAAGTATCTCAGAAAAGTACGGACTTGGGGAAGTCAAGAGGAGTACTAAGACTGCTACATTCTAGAGATTGACCCTCCGGTGATGAAAGAGTGAAAAGATATGAGCACCTAAGTGTTGGGTTCCTATTTGGCAGAGTAGACTGACCGGCAGAGCATCATACCTTCATCCGGATAAGAAATTGATGGTGATCAAGTTTCTTAAGGGATCATTCATGGTTGGCTGACATGATTGATGACTCCTATAACTATCTTTTTGATACACATCTCTTAGTATGCATGGATTCAGCCGACAAACTAGAGTTTGGGAAAATCTTGAGTATTCCGGATGCCGACTAGAAAGATGATAAAATCCTTTGTGCAGATATATATACCAAATGGATTTCGATGTGAAAGTGTGTGTGGTGTGTGGTGTTAAGTGCCAAGAAAAGTAGAGAGTAGTGTGGAAGTAGCAATACAGGTCCAGTATGTGACAGAATAGCAGCACTAAGGCAGAGGAAGAATGAAGTGCAGTAGATCAGTATATTGAGCCTAACCGGAACTGAACCTTAGCATATGTGGATGCTTCTCATCAGTTCAAGTACTTGATTTCTTTCTATAAACTATTGTAGGCAGTGAGCCTCTTGTGAGTAGTGTGCTTAGGCAGTGAGCCCTAATTGGCAAGTGCCATTTTGTACTTCTATTATTTTAACAGAGAATACAATCTTAGGTTAGTCACCCCGTGGTTTTTCCCTTAACAGGGTTTTCCACGTAAAAATCTTGTGTTATGTGTGTTGATTTCTTTCTTCTCTCATGTTCATGTATGCTCATATGTTTTGATACTACACTAGTTATTAAGGAAGAAAAGAAAGACAAATAATTAAGATAACTGATTCACCCCCCCTCTCAGTTATCAACAATTGGTATCAGAGCTAAGTTCCTCCTAACAGAGCCTAACAGCTTGAGGAAGATATGGGAATCTCAATGGATATGTATGGTATGAGAGAACAACTTCAGTCTACCTTAGATGATCTTGATCAATCTCACTTTGAAGTCAATAACCTGAGGGAAAGACTCAAACAAGCTAATGATTTCATAAATGAACTCAAAGAAAAACTAAGTATCTCAATGAAGAAAAGAAAGGAACTACTTCAACAATTAGCAAGTCAAAGTGAAGCAAATGATATTAATGAAGATCTGAATGAGAAAACCAAGTTATGTGAGAAGTTATCAAAATAAGTCATTATGGTAAGACATGAAATGGAATCAGGAGTTATGAAATTCACCCAAAAAATTGAAGAGAAAAGAAAAAGTGAAGATAATCTAAAACAATCTCTTAAGGAGAAATCAGAAGACTGCCACAAAATGGATAGAATAATCAGGCATTTGGAATCTGATCTTGAAGAAGCTAGAGATAATGAAGAACAACTTGAGAATCAGATAGACACTCTTAAAAGGGATCTTCAAACAACAAATGATTACAAAGAGAAATTCAAGATAAGCTCTGCTCAACTTGAAGTTCTTCTTGAAAGCCAAAAGAGGGTAGATGACAAGTAAGGCTTGGGGTATGAGAAAGGGGAAAGCTCTGGATCTGGTCAGAAGAACTCTGGATTAGGAAATCCAAGGAACAGGACTAGAAGACCTCCGATAAGGCAACCAAATGCTCAAAGATATCCATCCTTTAATGGATACTACTACAACTGCAATAACTTCGGTCATAAAGCAAATCAGTGTAGAAGAAGAATGAATCAGACTAATTCATCCTTCTTCGGATAGTGTTTTAACTACAAAAGGTATGGTCACAAATCTCATGAATGTAGAAATATGCAAATGAACAATTCATTCAAAGGTAGATGCTTTGCATGCAATAGAATGGGACATATGTCTAATCAATGCAGATCAAGAGGATATCAGTCAAATATGCAAAGAAATGTTGTTTGCTACAATTGCAATAGATCCGGTCATATGGCCAAATTCTGTAGAAGTAAGAATCGGGATAAAAGGGGTTCAGTGCATCATAATCAAAATCAAGACAAAGGAAAAGGAAAAGTGAATGCGGATGAAGTTCAAAGGGAGATGAACAAGATCTAGGTAAAGAGAAGTATAGAAAATGTTGGGAATGGATCCGCACCAAAATCTGATGCTGATATTCCTTCCGAAAACTAAATAGATGAGCTCTGGCTCAGGGGGAGTCAAAAAAGAAAACAAATTCCCCTAGCTAGTCAATTGGTGCCTGAAACTGGCACATGAAAAGTTGTGGATTAAAGGGTTCTTAGAGAAATATCTAAATAAGCCCTGTTAAAGATATGGAAGATCCATAAGAAGTTTTCAAGAGGTTAAGCATCCAAGATTGATCCGGTTTAATAGTCATCCGGTAAAAGTAGGATTCCCATAGTTAGATCCGGTATGATTTAAAATCCAAATATCTCAATCTGCAGATAAATGGAATGATTGGAGAAAGGTAGATAGATTGTCAATAATCACTGAGAATAACTCTAAGTACATCTCAGTGATCCAGAAAGATCTCTCTGGACAAGGAGAACAAGGCAACTGGAATAACTTAAGTTGTGCATTTATTGCAAAATGGAATTAGGGTTTGCACAGAAATAAAAGGGGTTCTTTTGTTCATCATTTGCACATTTGCATTCAAGAAGAAGGAAGAAAGAGCTCTGCAACAAGATTGCTTCAACTCTCTCAAGGATCAACTGCAAAATTCAATTCAACCGGTGATCTTTTCAGCTCATTTCGTGAACCCTAGAAGCGTAAAAAGGTATTTCTGCTTTTTTAACATCTCTCTCTAAATCTTTTGAAAGATGGCTACTCCAAATGTTGTCAAAATCACTGATAGGACGTGCACCAAATTCAAGAAACACCCTTACAAGTCTCTAGAAGTTGATCCTTTAGGCACCTTCTCTGGCATTCCGCATGGGGTTTTGCATGTAGAAGATGTTAGGGCATACATTCATGCGAATGTTGAGGAATTTAAGGAATCCAAGTTGATGGATATCTATCACAAGTAGTTAATAGATGAATCATTTGAACTCAAACCTCAGTACAAGGCCATCTGGGACAAGCATTTTGGACAGTGCATTCATTTCCCTTGTTTTATAGAAGATGAATGGGTCAGGTATGTTCTGAGCAGAATACATGACAACTTCATGTGGTTGATGAAGCCATTTAAGATCACAAAAGATGCCATTAGGGCGGTAACTAGATTGCACTCATCTGGTGGGTTGCCTACTCTCAAATCAGTTGAAAACCAAACTGTAAGTGAGGCTACCAGATCAAAATTTGATAAGAGCGCAATGATAGTAGAAGACATCATAGATCCGGATATCAAATTTGCCTTTATGATAATTGGTTACAAAATCTATCACTCCAGCAGGGAGAACTCAATATCCAGAACTGCTATATATACTACATATGAAATACTAAGGAAAGATGCTAACTATGATCTTTGTGAGCTTCTTCTGAGCCAACTATTGGAAAACTTGCAAAAGATCAAAAAGGACAAAAAGAATTCATTCAAATATGGTGGCCTGATATTATGTCTCTTCTTTTACTACATGAATGAGCTCCCTGGATCTAGTGGTTGGGTATGGCAAAATGACAGACCGGTTGCCATACAAATCAGAGATTACATGTATGGGCTTGGTGATGCCAAGGCTCAAAGTACATCACTCTGGGGATACTTCAAGAACTTTCAAAGCATGATGCAGGCCAGAGAAAGAATCCCCCAATCATTGGTTGAGAAATACAAGGATACAATGTGCTTTATGGTAGACACTGATCAATGCCTAATGGAGGCAGTGGAGCCAAGGATAGTCTGGATTATACCAATGGGGTATGAGGTTGATGAGAAAATCCTAGAGCTGCATATCCAACACCTGTTGAGTCAGCCCAAGGACCCTAAGGCAGAGAGGTTTGGAACCTTTCAAGAGCTAAGTGTGAAAATTCATGTTGAGCTAAGACAACTGGAAATAAAAAGAAAAGTGAGAAGAGAAGTAGAGGAAGTTGCCAAAAGATTTGGCATCTCTAAAGAAGTAGTCGATGCAAATAGAGAGAAATTAGAAAGAGCTGAGAAGGAGAGACAAGAAGCAGAAAGTAATCCGGTGCAAGTCCTCTCCCGGACCAGATCCTCCAAAAGCTCTGTACCTGCCACCTCAAAGAGCCAAAAAGCCTCAAAACTGGAAGCCAAGACATTCGAAAAAGGAGAAAAGAGAACAAAAACTAAGGCTACAAGATCCTATATAAGTCAAAAGGATGATGAAGAGACAGAGACAGATGAGGAGGTTAAGAAAATGAAAAAGAAAAGGAAAACTTATGTGGAATCATCTGCTGGTAAGAACAAGGAAGAAGAGGCAAAAGAATTTGTTGAAAGGCCTACTCTCTCCATTGATGATGTCATCAAATCAGTCACTGTGGATGGGAACCTGCAACCAATGACTAAATTTTATGATGATTATAGTGAAGCTGATCAGAAGATCTTGCAAGAAGCTACAGTCAGGTATCTAAACATCTATAACAAAGCATTCATTGAAATCATCTCCTTAATTTCCAAAAGCCTAGAGAAGGAACTTGAAATAAGAAAGAACAATGCTAAGGCAAAGGACCTGGAGATCCGGGAATAGATACCTATTTAGCTCTATCCTTCCATCACTCCAAAACAAATGAACATGATCTTCAAGGATTGCAAGGATGAGTTCCGAAGCAAAGCAAGAATGAATCAACTTATGCTTGGAGAGACTGACAAAGTGGCAAAAAAAATTGAAGACATCCTCCGAAATGCCTTCATAAGATTCAATCTCCCGGTTATAGAGGACATAGATGATGAACCTACTAAGAAAAATGAAGAAGATCCAAAGGAGATAAGTGAGGAGAGGACTAAGGACTTGGATTCCTCTATTCTGGAAGAGGAAGTCCATGAAGAAGCAAATATCTCTCTTCCAGATCCCCCTACTGACTCCGGAACTAAAGGAGAAGAAAGAAAAGATGAGAAAATTAGTCAAGAAGAAGAGGTCAAGGGAAGAGAAAAAGACCAAATAGAGAAGACCCCAGATGACAGCTCTCATGTTGCAGAAGGAAAGAAGACTCTATCTCTGGCAAGAGACACTGCAGAAATAGTTAAAGACTTCCTAAACAAAGAGATGATGGAAATAGATGAACCGGATCTATTTCAAGGACCACTTAATTTTGACTCCCTCTCTCCGGTTCAGACAATGAAGATAGCATCTTTTGCTTAAGCCAAAGCAAAGGAAAAGCTTCTGAAGTCTCACATGGAAGACTGTGAGCTGATAGAGATTGCATCTGGTGTGTTGGAAAAGATCATGCCATCCTTCCAGAAGGATCTTTCAGCCTCTTCATTCAGTAATCTGAAATCTCTTGTTAATACTGTTAACACACATTTTGATTCCTTAGAGAAGTCAGTAGAAGAAAAGGTCTGGAAAGAGTTTTTGGGAAAGAGATTCTCCAAAGTACAAGGGCTAATAACAAATGATAGGAGAAATATGGATATTGGGATAAAGAGCTTAGAAAATGCTCTTAAAGATGGCAGAGAAACATATAAATTTTGTCTACCCTGGTCTAAAGTGATAAAGGATATTGAGAAGAAAGTGAAAGAATAAGAGGGTAAACTGTCAAGTTTATTTCAGAATTTTGATCCCCTCACCACATCCATAATAAACCAAGAATGTCAGACTATTGCCATTCTAAATGAACTAAAGAAACTTGAAAAGGAAAGGAAGAATATAATAAGTAGGATGGGTGAACTTAGAGGGATAATTATCCCTAAGTTAGAGGCCATGCATGAGGCCCTAACTGATGCTCAGACCATAGCCCGGACTAGTGATTCGATAGATATAAAGAGGGCAGAAGCTTTTGCATTCCCGTTGAGTGGTCACATCTCAATTTTTGACAGGATGAAGCAGAGTTGGGCAACAAAATTTGTCTAGTTAAAGATAACTTTTGTAGATATACTTAAGTATATGTAAGTATAAACTTGTATATATACTTATGCGGCTATGAATAGGCTGTTTTTTTAAATTTTGGTGTGTGGATTCTACCCTTTGCCATTGATGTCAAAGGGGGAGTGAGGAGTAGTGAAAAATATGGAATCCAGCTAAGGGGGAGCTCTGGTACAAGTGTACATAAGATAGAGCATCATCAAAGGGGGAGTTTGTTATAACACTTAGTCATTTTTCACTAAGTGTTGCCATCAATGCCAAAGGGGGAGATTGTTGGCAAAAGACATTGTGTGGCTTCATGAGTGTTGTCATTGATGGCAACAAAGTCCATCCCACACATCCGCAGCACATAGTATGTCTATACCGAAAGTCAGATTGAAGAGTGTTTTGGTCCGATGAACAAGAACAGAGCATGCAGCAAGGTCCGATAGTCAGGTCCAGATCTCTCAGAGGAAGTATCTCAGCAAAGTGCAGACTTGGGGAAGTCAAGAGGAGTACCAGGACTACTACATTCCAAAGATTGACCCTCCGATGATGAAAGAGTGAAAAGATATGAGAACCTAAGTGTTGGGTTCCTGTTTGGCAGAGTAGACTGACCGACAGAGCGTCAGACCTTCATCCGGATGAGAAATTGATGGTGATCAAGTTTCTTAAGGGATCATTCATGGTTGGCTGACATGATTGATGACTCCTATAACTATCTTTTTGATACGCATTTCTTAGAATGTATGGATTCAGCCGACAAACCAAAGTTTGGAAAAATCTTGAGTATTCCAGATGCTGACTAGAAAGATGATGAAATCCTTTGTGCGGATATATATACCAAATGGATTTCGATGTGAAAGTGTGTGTGGTGTTAAGTGCGAAGAAAAGTAGAGAGCAGTGTGGAAGTAGCAATACAGGTCCGGTATGTGACAGAATATCAACACTAAGGCAGAGGAAGAATGAAGTGCAGTAGATCAATTTATTGAGCCTAATTGGAACTGAACCTTAACATATGTGGATGCTTCTCATCAGTTCAAGTACCTAATTTCTTTCTATAAACTATTGTAGGCAGTGAGCCTCTTGTGAGCAGTGTGTTTGGGCAGTGAGCCCTAATTGGCAAGTGCCATTTTGTACTTCTATTCTTTTAACAGAGAATACAATCTTGGGTTAGTCACCCCGTGGTTTTTCCCTTAACAGGGTTTTCCACGTAAAAATTCTTGTGTTATGTGTGTTGATCTCTTTCTTCTCTCATGTTCATGTATGCTTATATTTTTTGATACTGCACTAGTTATTAAGGAAGAAAAGAAAGACAAATAATTAAGATAACTGATTCACCCCCCCCCTCAATTATCAACATGTCTTCCCTAATTCCAATAGAGATTTGGTCATAAAGCTGGTGAATGCAAAAGTGAGATAAGGAACAACTATAATAATGGAAGGAATGCTAAATCTTTCAATGGAAATTGCTTTACTTGTAAAAAATTTGTGCATAAGGCTAACCTATGCAGGTTAGGGATGAATGGAAGGAACAATGATCAAAAAAATTCTATGTGCTTCAATTGCAACAGACCTAGACATATTGCAAGATTTTGCAGAAGTAAGAACATAAAGAAGGATACTCTAGAAGAATTAAAGAAACCAGTGGAAAAGGTTGATCCAGTAGAAGTCAAGAAGGAGATGAACAAGGTTTGGGTAAAGAAGGAGGTAAATGAAGTCAAAGATGGGTCTGCACTAGACTCTGGTGCAGATACTTCCTCCACCTGAAGTAAATTGGGTGCTTTGGCTCAGGGGAAATCTTGTTGAAAATCTTTTCTCCCCTGCCAGAGGATTGATGTTGATACCTCAGCATGAAGAGACAAGGTCAAACAACAAAGGTCTAAGATAGGATAAAGGAGGAGTTGTACAAATTAAGAAATCTACTATGCAAGATTATTTGATCAGGAAAGAAGACAGGTTATGAATTCTAGCTAAGTATCTATCTGATAAAATCAAGTTACAGTATTCCAGTAATTTGGTCTGCATTGGTCCGCTGTTGAAGATAATGCTCTGTGGTTCTAGCATATGGTTATTGATCATTGGTGACATCTATAACCAGAAGTTTGTCTGATTTTGATAATTGGCTTGAGAGTAATGAGTAACAGAAGTCTAGGTTGATAGAACACAGTTGTTTCCAGTACAAAGAAGTTTTCATCATGATTGGAAGTATTTGATGAACTCAATATGAATTAGATGAATCTTTAAGCAGTTGCAGGATGAAGAAGCTCTAGAAAGGATTCCTAAGATCCCTAGGGTTTGTGCAGAACATCACACTGAAGACTAGATCATTGGTGATAAAGGTATTGCAGATGAAAAGGTAAATCTATATTTACTTTCAAAGATTAAACCTAAGTCAGTTACTGAAACATGTAATAATCAAGGCAATGAATGAAGAACTGATGCAAACTGAAAAGAACAAGACTTGGGAACTTGTCCCTAGGCCTACAAATAAGAATGTGATTAGAACTAAATGGGTTTTTATAAATAAGATGAATGAAAATGAAAAGTAAGAAACAAAGCGAGCCTGGTATGCAAGGTTGGATAACTATTTGTTTCAATTAGGGTTCAATAAAGGTACTTCAAATAGTAATCTCTATTTCAAAATCAATGATGATCAAATGTTGATTGTTGTAGTCTTTGTTGATGATATTATCTTTGGAGGTAATGAAGGTATGTGTAAGAGATTTGTAGAGGAAATGCAAAAAGAATTTGAGATGTCTATGTTTGGTGAAATAAATTTTATTTTTAAGTCTGCAGATTACTCAATCAGATAAAGGAATCTTCATTTCTCAATCCAAGTATGTAAGAGAGTTGTTGAAGAAATTTGGAATGGAGGACTATAAACCAGTATGTACTCCCATGGTGATTGGATGTAAATTAAGAAAGACTGATGATTCACCCAAAACTTATCAGAAAAGGTACAGATCCATGATTGGAGGATTGCTTTACCTAACCCATACCAGACCAGACATAATGCATGTAACTTGTCTTGTGGCAAGATTTCAAGAAGATCCTAGAGAGTCACATGTGATGGCAGTCAAGAGAATCATGAGATATTTGAAAGGTACACTATATCATGGGCTATGGTATCCAAAGGATAATAATTTCACTCTTAATGCTTATACAGATGCAGATTGGGTCAGAGATGTGTTGGAAACATAGTCAAGAGACACTGTTGATTGGGTAATGTTGTCATTGATGGCAACAAGGCAAATAGAGCATGATGGAGCTAAGGATGATTGGGAACTCAACTTGGAATAGCTTGCATACAAGGTTTTGGTCCAGACATAGAAGACTAAGGTACAATGACTAAGTACTGATAACACAGAGTCAGTAGTAGAGACTCAAGTGGTATTCCTCCGCAGTTGATGGTCAAGGTATGCGGTTCAGGTATGTTATTCAGAATTGTTTGAAGGTGCTATGTTCAATATTGCAAGTCCTGATGACTTCTGAAAGTTAAGCTATGATTGGTCTAAGTCCAAGTAAACAGAGTAAAGGCAGGAATAGTGCACAATACCAGAGTAAAAGGGTCTGCATTCCTCCGCCGTTGCATATTTCATCATGTGGTTCAGAAGGTATTGTTGTCACCTAATAGTGCACCCTTTCCTAAGATGATGGAAACACTCGGCCTACTAGTGAAACATGGGATAACTCCCCTGATTGTGGGCTCAGATTGTGGGAGCTAACCTCCAGAGTAAGCTGGCTCTTATGGTGTTCACCTAAAAAAAACTATTCTAATGCTTTACAAAGGAAAGGGTAAGAAAGAAACATGAAAAGTAAAACTAACTCCTAAGGTGATGCACCAAAATGATTATCTTGACCTGTAAAATCAATTTTGCACACATAGTTTATTCAAAAGATACAAGCTTGACTTGCACAACCTAGTTCTATATGTTTTATGCATCAATATTTCATGAGAAGGATATGATGCATCATCCTAGAAGGAAGGGAACCTTTCTCAACTTGAACTATTTGCACTCTAACACAACTAACAACCTGCAAAATAACATGTACTAACTGCACAAAGGTGCTACCAATGAGACACAAGGACAAGGAAATGAAATGACTTCACAAGTAATTGTATCAACCATTTAACTACACACAATAGAACAGAAAAGAAGTAAGAAGGCAAAAGCTTATTGTTGACCTATTTTCCTCAGCCTAGAGTTAAACAGTTCACCTTGCATTTTCCTTGAAAATCTTTTAGGAAATATCCCTACAGGTTTAAATCCTTCAAATAATTATGCTATGCCTTGTCAAAAAAATCCCAAAAACCTCACCTTCAGAATCTTTGCTGAAAACCCAGAAAAACCCAGAAATCTTTTAACTTCAAGTATTTTCTATAGTTGGGATTTTCTCAGTTTCATGATTGTATTTCAATATGCATGTTTCAATGTATATTTGCATATACATTCGCCATTGTATGTTCATATGTACAAGTGTAATATACAAATGACAAAGATACAAGAAAGACATACATCGAGTCATATACAAGGAAATGCATACAAAAGCCTATGTACATCGGCAATTATGCAAGGTCAATTTGCAAAAGGAGAATGTATATCGGGTTGTATGTTCGCACATACAAGGCCAATATACAAGTCAATATACAAAGGCCAAACATACAAAGGCGTTTGTATATCACCGAGATACAAGAGGTGGGGCCGCGCATATACAAAGAAGATTGTATGTGTTCTACATACAAGTGAACATGAACAGTGGAATGTATATCAGGTTGTATGTTCACACATACAAGGCCGATATACAAAGATAATATGCATCGGCTACAGTGAATATACAAAGGCCAAATATGCAAATGATGGGGTCCACGATATACAAAGGAGGTTGTATATCCACGAACATACAATTGAAACATACAAGGAAAAAAGTGTACAAGGCCGACATACATTTGGTGGGGCCAACAAAGATACAAGGGTGAATGTACATTTTACAATGTACATCGGTGGCGAATGTGCAAAGGTAAAGGTACAAGGGGAAACATACAAAGCCTTTTGCATATTGGCAATATACACTTGCAGATACAAAGGCCAGTATGCATCAGCTACAGTGGCTTGTATATTTTTATTTTGTATGTCAAATATACAAAGCCGATATACAAGGGGGGCAAACATACAAGAGGGTGAATCAAAGTTGGGCCCCACCGCTTGTACATTTTGCGATTGTATGTTTCGACATACAAGCAAAATATACAAGGGGACAAACATACAAAGAGGAAGAGGTAGAAGGCTGGACCCGATGTCACATTCAGATTTACTTCATAATCTTTTGAGTTCCATATGGTATGTATATCTATGATTGTATATTGCGATATACAAGTCAAAGGTGCAAGGGGAGACATACAGGACGGACCCAACTAAGAAATCAAATATAGCTAATAGTCATTTTCGAGTCCGCACATTTGTATGTATGTTAGCGATTGTATGTTCTCATATACAATCAGATATAAAAAGGTTTTTCGCATATGCCGAAGTAAGTGTTTGCAATGTATAAATAAGTCTACAGTGTCCCTTGTATATTTCGCCTTGTATATTCTGATATACAAGGGCCAGATACAACAGAAAGGATACAAGGTGGACCTAACCCAGGGATCAAGTTTGGCATATTCAGCGATCGAGTCCACAGTTGCATGTATATTCGTGACTGTATGTTGGCATGTACAATTGAACATACAAAAGTTTTTCAAAGGGGCGTTTAAGAGCCAAAAGCAGAGCATATACAAAGGAAATTTCGGCATGACTTTATACATCGGCGGCTTGACTGAAGGTCATTCCGACAGCCCGATGCAACCTGATACAAGGCACTTTGCACATACAAATGCAGTTTTCAGAGGGCGATATATACATAGATGCAAAGCGATATATACAAGCGGTTGACCAAAACTTTGACCGCCTGTATCTCCTCCATCCTAGTGAATTTTCACATGCTGCAAGAGGCAAAAGTGCTTACTTTTGCCTCCTCTTTCATTTGGTAGGTTTTTAAGAGGATTTTCTCACTTTCAGTTTTGGATCTAGATTTGCATGTTTTGGGCGAGTGGACGTTTCACCAACCATTTTAAGCAGTTGCAAATATTTCTTGCATTCATTGCTGCACAAAGATGAAGCAGCTCGCATTGATGATCAGAAATATCTTTCCACTGCCTTGTTTCAGATATTTTCATATATGCGTTGTTGAGAATCGATGAGTAAGCTGCTTGCATTAGAGACTCTAAATATCTCCCCACCTGCCCCTGTTCTAGATCTTTTGCACCATTACTCCTGGCAGCTGGGACATCCTTTCAGAGATATTTTTGGTTGCAGCTCTCTGAACGAATTTTGTAACCGACTTAGGTTAGATTGAAATGCTATATAACTTGAGGCTTATGATGTAAATAGGGTTGGAAATTTTTTAGCATAGAGGCTTTTCTATTTTCCAAACAGAGCTTTTCTATTACTATAACCTTGCCTTCCTACTGAATATATGCAAGTTATCATACCTCTTTTACTGATTTTCTAGTTCTGTGTAAATCTGCATATGGTTGTCTGTGAACATTTTTGTTCCTCTCAATCATATTGCTTCTTGCCTCTGCTAGAATCATCTAATATGTGTATACATACTTGCTATATCTGGTTGTGTTGTGCATTTTTCAGTTCTATGAAAGTTTCTTTAAATCTGTCTGGTGCATCACCCTTTTGTGTTTCAAGTTTTGTTGTTTCATCTTTCACTTTAAAGCATTCCCTCTCCCTTTTCCCCTCAAAATTTAGTAGTTTTAGGTGATAATTAGGCAAGGAAGCCAGCCTTCTCCGGAGGTCTGATCTCTTTAATCAAGGTCCCACACTTCGAGATTATTCCCATTGTGTCATTAGAATGCTTGGAATCCTTCCAAGCAGGGTGCAATTTCATGTGACAACAGTTTCTGGCACACCCGGCGGGACAATACAACTTTTATTACTGGTTTTGATGTGCAGCCAGTGATTTTCAGACCTATAAGAGGTTAAACCTGCATATCTGGCGACTCACACTAAGGAAGGACAAGCAAATCATTTTTGCTGTCACATTTTATGAAAAAGATTCAAACAAGGAGTTCAAGTACATTCGATTACTTGTAGCTATCTCCACCTAGAAGGCAGAGTAGAGCTATAGTAAGGACTCTAATTTCTAAAAGGATACAGTCAACTCCACCAAATTTCAGACCAGTTGCTTCTGTAGTTCCTGTAGCAACTCAAGCAAATCTACTCCCAACTGTTTAGATGGCAAGAAATCAGCCATTCGTGACTTTTGATGGGGGCAGCCCTTTAAACCTAACAGTACATGATGTTATACCCATGGCAGCTTTGAAGAGTCTGCCCTATTTCACAAGGGAAAATCAGACTACCCCTATTGAGCACATTAGAGACATAGCATCTCTGTGTGGTGTACATCATGTCACTCAAGAGAATGTAGCCATCAGGATGCTAGCTGCCTCATTCAAAAGGAAGGCATTGCAATGGTTCAGGAGTCTACCAGTGCAGACTATAGGAACCTGGGATGATCTAGGCGAGAAGCTAAACAAACAATTCCAAGATAAATCAGATAATCTATCATTGGTTGAATAGATGACCACCATAAAGAGAGCTCCCCAGGAGCAAATGATGGATTTCAATTTTAGATTCTAGAAGACATGGGACAGAATCCCTACCATGGTAAGACCTCCAGCTGAATATGCATTCTTATATTTTCTAAAAGCCCTAAATAGTGATATTTCAGTAATGATTCAATCATTAGGAGGTACTAGTTTACCTGCTGCTTATGAAATAGCCATTAGGGCAGAGAATAATCTGATTCAGGCCAGAAAAATAGCACCCAAACCACCGGTACCCATCGTCCCTGAGATTTAGGCTTCAATGCCATTGCCAATCCCATATTTTGCCCCTTTACCTACTATAGCAGCATTGCCAAATACTGCCAACTCGGAGCCTGCCGCTTCTAGCTCATCTCAAGAGTTGAAAGAGATTTAAAATAGCCAACAGAAAATAGAAAATATCCTGCAAACCCTTGGGAATGAGTTAGTAAACATCAAAAAGCAACAATCCCAGAATAGACAGCCTTATCAGCCACAACCTGAAGGGCAAAATCAGCAGCCATATCAAGGCCAAAATCAGCCTTATCAAGCTAATAGGCCACCTTATCAAAGTAGTTACCAAGGTGCCAGGCAAAATGTGAATTAAAGGCCTTTTCAGCCTTATAATCTGGCACCTATTAATGCAGTAAGGGACCTTGTCCCTACTCAAAACAACCTTGCATCTGAGTATGAGTGGTACTATCCATGCAATCAGCCACACAATCAAGCAGCCTGTTCGAATGGGGTTATAAATCAGGCTTTAATGGTGCAAAATGTGGCAGTCTCACAGCCAAATGTACCAAATGATGGAGATGCACAACAACAAGAGCAACCTTAGAATGATTCTACCTTCATAAATTGGCAAGAAGGTGATTTCTGTGGCATAAACAATGATAACAGCTCAGTTGCAGCAAATACAAGAGCCAAGAAGAGGGGTTATGAGATAGACCAAGCGACAAATAAAGAGAAAGGACATGTTGGTGCTTCTACATTACATATTCCCCATATTCTACAAAGAATTAACCCAGCAGCAGCAAGGGAGATGCCTCATTTGTAAGCAGAGGTCGCTGCTACAAAATCAAATCAGAAGGTAAGTGCCATTCCATCTTTCAATATTATTGAAAATATGAAGAAGATGAACGTGACAATGTCCATGTGGGATTCCCTAGCCATCCCTAGCCAAAAGAAGATGTTGCAGTTTACCTTATCTGATTTGAAATTATCCAATGATACAACTGTTGACCTAAATAGGGCTGTCCTTACCAATTCATCTGAGGATAACAGCAAACAACCTAACAAAAGTGCTAAACCACTCCCATTTTATGTATCATTGATAATTGGAGACAAGTTAGTACATAATTGCATGGTGGATAGTGGAGCAAGCAGTTATGTGATGCCTAAACAGATTGCAGACCAATTAGGGCTCAAGGACTAGCCCCTTGAGAAGGGTGTACTCCAATTAGATGGCACAACTGTTAATACTATGGGTGTAATAAAAGACCTAGGTCTCACTCTGCATACCTGTCCCAATGTTTCCATTTCCTAGGAGGTATTCATCATAGATTTGCCTCCTTATTTTGCCATGTGCTTATCAAGAGAATTTACAACCAAGATAGGAGGATATTTATCATCAGACTGGTCCCACATATTTTTCAAGACCAGATATGGCACCAAAGTAACTTTAAAATCTGAGTTGCTTTCAAATCATCACATAGAGCCTTACACACCAAGTGTTGTTAATGCAAATTGCATTATTTCTGATGACCCTAAATTAGTTGCTGCTCAAGAACTACAAGTTGCAAGCATACCAGAGGTACTCTTAAGGGAGTGGGCCTTAGAAAATAGTGTGGATAATCCTGAAGGACACATCCAAGAAACTGGTATGGGGGTTTACATACTACATGATCATGAAACGGCAATACCAAATCTTGTGAAGGATGCAGAACAACAGGCAGAGTAGAAAAACGAGGTGTGGAAAATGTACTATGATGGCTCAAGGAGCAGGAATGGATCTAGAGGTGGTGCAATGTTGGTGTCACCACAAGGTGAAAAATATTTTTCTTCTTTTCGTTTTGCCTTTGCATGTACAAACAACATTGCTGAATATGAAGGATTAATTCAAGGTTTGCAGTGGGCAAGAAAGAGGAAAATAGGATGTTTACCGGTGTATGGTGATAGTGAACTCATTGTGAATTAGGTAAGAGGACTGCATCTTACAAAATATGATGTTTTGAAATGCTACAAACATAGGGTGTGGGACATGATTGAAGAATTTGATGCTTTCAATCTGATCTCTATTCCAAGGAATCTGACGGGTTGTCGCTGTACCTCATCATTTAATCTGTTTTCAGATGTCAAAGAACCAGGGCTGTGTCCATGGCTGTCTGCAACTAGGGATTCTAAGTGACCAGTTTATAGCTAATCCTAAAGCTTAAAAGAATGACTAATCTATTTGCTTGTTGAATAAATGTAATGAATGCTGTAAAATAGAATAAAACAGGAAATGTACTCAAAGCAAAGAATGATCACATGCATCTATCTACTAAAACAGGAAATACTTTTATAAAAGAAAACTTGAAACAATAAAACAGAGATACTAGCCTCCTGCCTGATTGGTGAGAGTGGGCCCTTGCTCTACACCTTTGAGGCTGAAGGCTATTGCAGGAAATCAGCACTAAAGATGATCTAACCAAATTCAATCCAATTCATTCATTTTTATGTTCATGAGAAATGTATGGCTATAATAGAACTGAAATCTCTGAAAATCAGAATAATCTTATCATTGTTGTTTCATTACTATTTCTGAAAGTATATATAAAAAGAGTGATGATATATCACTGAACTTATCTATCAGTCTTTCTAGGAGATGACACCATCTCTTATTTGTACTTAACTATCTAACTTATGAAAGATCATCATGCAAAAGGGGTAGACTTGAGTGGAACAGAAGTCCACTCAGAGGTCTAAGTTTAGATCTTAATACATTTGGGCATCAAAGCCCTGAAAATAAGAATATTGGATTTAGTTCAATTCGTAACTTATGCAAAATCTTTGGAAAGATAAAACTTTAGCAGTTTAACTGATAGTTGACCCTTCATCACTCAGGTGATGATTTGAGTGAAGTAAGGGGGCTGTTAGGATTGCTGCTGAAGTGTCTGATTGGCGGCTCTGACTGAAACATGCCCTGTTCTTAGGAGGTTCTGAGGATAGCTGTCCTGTCTGCAACTCCGGAGATATTGCAGAGCTCCGGAGATATTCCAGACACTCGCAGAGCTCTAGAAATATTCCAGACACTCGCAAAGCTCCGGAGATATTCCCCAAATCTTCAAAACCTAGGTGTCACTGTTCTTTGTTATGGTCTCCGGAGATCATTGAAGGCGATCTCCGGAGATGCACAAAACCGTTGCTTCTGATATGTACACCCGCTGATTCAAAAAGAAAGAGAAATTCTACATTTTTCCATTAATCCCACGCACATTAGCCACTTAATCAGAAATTCTAATCTCAAGTAATCTATCTTAATTAATCACTAATTAGAACAATCTTGCTTAACTAATTTGAGTACAGACACAAGGAAGATGAACTCAATAGAGGAAAAGAGAGGCAAAAAGAGTGTATTTTATGAGTGCAATTTGACACTCATCATTCCCCCCATACCTAAGGCTTGGCAGGTCCTCCTGCTTTTCACATTCTGGATTTGTTTTGATGAAGCAATCTGTCAGTCAGACTATACTCCTGGAGATAGGTTGTCCAAGTAGTTTTATTGGTGTTACCATTCCCCCTATACTTGTCAACTTGCTTCATCCAATCTTGCAATTTCTCATCTTCCAGCTACTCTGTCCATATAGGGAGTGGTTCAATTATCAGAGGAGGTCTGAACTATCCTCCTATCCATTCTTGTTTATGTTTATCCATCAATTTGGATATCATCTTTGCTTTCCTCATGAATAGTCTTAGGTTTGCAGGGGTGACCACCTCTCTAAGTTTTTGCTCTGGTGTTAAAATACTCCATCTCTTCTTTGCTACAGCAAGGACAGGATTTGCTGAATTAATCATAAAGAGACGAAAGTCAATGGAGCACTCCTGCAAATTTTTCAAATATAATGGCAAGATGCTGGTTGCACTTGCAGGATGACAGATGATGGACCTGAATTGGGTCTGAAAGGCAAAAGGATTGGGACATTCTTTTCTGAGGAGGAGATCTGTTTTTGAATCCTTTTGAAGATGATCTTCCATCCTCTTGTCCCAAATCTGGTGGTTTCTCATGAGGGACATGAATGCCTTAAGCTGGCATTCTCCCACAAAGTGATTAATCATGAAAGCTATATCATTAATGCAGAACCCATGTAAGTACAATTCACAGAGGAAGTTTTTGTCTTCATCATTGCTTCTGATGTAAGCTGTCATGAAACCTTCTACTGTTTCTGTATCCTCATTCATGTCAGATAAGACTAAGGAAAACTTCCTTTGCAGTATCCTTTCTTGTAAGAACATTGAATAGCTGGCACTGGGAGGTCTGTAAGATAGAATTTCTGAGGAGAGGGAGGCCATTTGAATGATTTTGCTCTCCAAAGTTGCAATTCTTTCTGCTCTGGTAGTGACTGCCCTTTGTAGTTGCAACATTGGCTTGGAGGCTTCAAATTCTCTACACCTTTCCTCCTAATGAAACAGGGCTTTAGGAATGTCAATGGGGATTGGTCCCACATAAGCATCTATTTGAATCTCCTGTTCATTGGTTGCCCTTGGGCCAGACAGTTCTTGAATATATTCTTCTTGGTCATCCAGTCTGTTATTGGCCCAAGTTAATTGCTTATCCTGGCTCTGTACTTTCTCAATCAGTGCTGCCATTACTGTGAGGCCATTGTCTCTGGCCATAGTGAGCTCAGAAACCTTTCGTGCTGCTTCCTTTTCTTTTTCTTCCACCACTTTTGCTACCTCACTCTTCTGTGTTTCTAACTCTGCCTCCTTCTCTTGGATGATTCTGTCCTTGTTTTGGAGGTCTGTTTTGATTTCTACAATAGTTTGCTTCAGTTCCATCTCCATTTCTACCCTGACCTTCTTGAGGTCAGTAATAATTAAATTCTTGCCCCAGAGCATCTTTTTTAAATTCTCAATTTCTTCCATTAATTGTTGCTCTGTTGAGATCTCTATATCTTCTTGGTCAGAGGGATGTGATAGAGTTTCTGCCTCTGTTTCTGTGGTTGGTGGCTGATTGTCAAGATTATCCATGGCCACTTGTTCTGCTTCTCCCAATGTATCTGTGTGCCCTGTTTCTTCTTCTGCTATGCCCTTGTTCTGAGGATCCTCTGCTGCTGCTGGCACAACTGAAGGTCCTGCCTTGTCCTCATATGTGCTCAATTCCAGGAGTGCCTCAGTGAGCAGGGCAGTATCCTTCTCAGCCTGTGAGAGCTGTCTCTTTCTTTTGCTTCTCTGGAGCATAGGTGGAACTAGTGCCTCCGGAGTAGGATTTCCTTCCTCAGAATCTGAGGAGATAGTTACAGTTGGTAAGCTTCCTGTCTCTAGAGCACATTGTGGTGTTGAGACTGGACTTGACTCCAACTGAACAGAGGGTGCTAGAGAATTTTCACTTTGTTTCCTCTTTCGGACCAGAGGTACCTCATCGGAGTCATGGGATGGTTCTTCAACCCACCATCTCCCTTCAATTCCCTGCCCTGCTTTTTCCTCTATTAATTCCCTAGGCCTAGATCCCTCAGGTGAAGTCATTTGTCGCCTGACTGACTGAGTCATATATAGAGGCCGTGTAGGAGCAGGCTCTGCAATTTGTTTGCCTTTTCTTTTCTTGTTAGGAATAGGGGCTGCAGATGATGTAGCCTCCTGTGAGGGTGATGTTCTTTTGTGAGAAGCTGTGGAGGAGGCTGTAGACTCGGTTTCTTCACCATGGTGAGAGAGAGAACTCTCATCCTCTATTTGTGTTATCTCTGGTGCTCTGACCTGAGGGTTATGCTTAAGAAAATTCTGTAATAGTTCATCCCCATTGGCCTGAGATAAGAAATGGTGCTTGACTATCAGGAAGATGAGGCCATGATGCTTCATGGGTCCCTTACCCTGCTGGTATTTTTCTGCAGTTGCCCTGATGGCAGAATAGAGGAAATTTGGGATATTTATGTTATATTCGGGGTGCCTATTTCCATGTCTGAGAAAAATGAGCATTTTCATTATGGGCCCTAAGACTATGGAGAATTGGCCATCACAGGTAAAATATTTCATTAACCAAGTGGCAACAGTTGCCCAAGAGTTTGGGAGAGTGGATCTTAAAATTCTTTTGACCTCATTTTTATTCATATGCAATTGAATGGCAGGCTCACCACGAACAGAAATTTTTTTAATTAACTCTGTATACAAGGTTTTCAGGTGGTGGAACCTCTCACCTTGTTCGGGGAGTCCGAAGATGTGGCTGATAATTGTGGAGGAGAGACTGATTTGGTTCCCTCTCACAGTGGTCTGGTCATCTCTTAAATTCCTAAGGAATTCGTCCACAATGTCCTCCTGAAACCCCTCGAACTTGTCTAGGAAATCAAGCCATCCAGCAGTCCTTAAAATATTTACTGCAGCTGCATCCTTTAGAAGACCCGCAGTACTTTCTGGCTCGGACTTTTTCTTGACCCCCATACCTGAATTGATGGCAGTTTCTGTGTTTTATTCTTTTCTTCTGCAATCTGCAGTCTATCTGTCCCTCTGATCTTTATCGGCTCCGGAGTGCTGTTTAAATTACTCTGTAGGCACCGGAGTAGTGTTTGATTTATCGTATGTTTCAGTCTATTCCAGAGGTTTGAATGAGGGAGGCTATTGTTTTCAGGCTGGGTTTATGCAGATGGGTTAAGGGACCAAAGCAGCCATAATTGTAACGGACTGACAGGGCACTCCGGAGGTAAGGTGGCATTAAGGCACAGATGGCGGCATGCTTGGATGTGAAAAAGGAAATGACGGCGGAGGGACGTGTCATCACAGCAGCACTCAAAATAGAAAGACAAGACAATTTACTAATTAAAGATTAATGAAAAATAGATTTACCTGGATCAGTTTTAATGATGAGGCAACGTACGCGGGAGAAATGCTGTGTCGTTTTAGAAACTGCACGCGTCGTGGCATTTAAACGGCGGCCAAAATGACATCCGCTTCCTACTTGCACGCGACTTGCAATCATTGCATTGAGTGGCACTAAGATCCACGCCCACAGTGATGTCAGCGCCGGCTTGTGGTCACTCCTGCAATTATTAGTATCTTAATTTATTTATGCTGTGCAATAAAGTAGAAGATGAGTCTTGATGACCTCAGCATGTGAGTTGTCTACTTTACCACCTGGCGAGGTAGGTCCCGCCTTTATTATGGACACTGCCGACATTATTAACAGAGTGCCGGAGGTGCTCCTAATTGGAAGCACCAGAGATGCACTGAAAAGCGCCAGAGGTGCTCCTTATTGGAAAGCGCCGGAGATGCATTGGGCCAATTTTTGGCAACTAATCATATCCGGAGCTCAATTATTACAATTGTCCTAGATAAGGGAACCGCTATTTTACTGGTTTTCAACTCCCTTGGTCGAGAAGACAGCCATTTGCTGGTTTTCCATCTTTCTCTAATTTTTTTTTTCTTTTTTTCAGAAGGCAGCCATTTATGGTTTTCAACCTTCTTTTGTTATTTTTTTTTTTTCAGAAGGTAGCCATTGCTGGTTTTCAACCTTCTTTTTTTTTTATTTTTTTTTTTAATTTTATTTTTTTATTATTCTAACACTGTGACAGAGGTGGTATCCCCTGTATCAAAACTCAGATTATCAAGAAACTCCTCTTTAGTAGATGGTCTTTTATAGAGCTTTATCCGGTGACCATTTCCTAGAAATGTGTTTGTGCTCCCATCAATTGGTTGCAATAATACAGTTCCATTTTAAAACACTTTCTTTATTTGATAAGGACCCAGCCAGTGAGTCTGTAATTTCCCTTTGAATTCTTTGAATTTAGAATCATAGAGAAGAACCCAATCTCCTTGTTGAAATGTCCTCCTCTTGATATGTTGGTCATGCCATTGTTTCCTTTGGTACTGAACCAGTTCTGTTTGTTGAATGGCTTCTGTCCGAATCTCATCCAACTCATTGAGCTGAAGAATCCTATTCTGCTAAATTGTAGACAGTGGCAGCCCAACATCCAATACAGTTTTAAGTGTCTAGAGTTCAAATTCTATAGATAGTATAGGCTTTTTCCCATAAACCAATTCATATGGTGAAAACTTTGTTGTGGACTTCCAAGTTGTGTTATAAGCCCAAACTGCTTCAGGTAGTCTATTAGCCCAATCCTTCTTGTTCATTGCCATTGTCCTTATTAAGATATTCTCAAGTTCTCTGTTGGTTACTTCTACCTGCCCATTTGCTTGAGGATGGTAAGGTGAAGCTTTTCTGTGCTTGACTTGGTACAAATCTGTGAATGCCTTGATTACCTGTGAAGTAAATTGAGGTCCTCTATCTGAAACTATTGATTTTGGGGCTCCAAACCTCAAGAAAATTCTATTGTAAAGGAAATCAGCAACTTTTTCTTCTCTTGCAAACTGTAATGCTTGAACCTCAGCCCACTTAGTAACATAGTCTGTGCATACTAGAATATACTCCTTGCCTAATGATGGCAGTGATATTGGTCCTACAAAGTCTAGACCCCATTGCTCAAAGGGTTCCATCATGACTTGAGGATGTAGCAGCATTTCCTAGGTAAAGGTGGGCTACCCCATCCTTTGGCACTGGTCACAGTGCTGCACATACTTTTTTATGTCTTTATGAAGAGAAGGCCAGTAGTAACCAGCTCCAAGGATCTTGTGGACTGTCCTGTGAAAAGAGTAGTGGCCACCAGATGGCTCATCATGACATGCCCTCAACACATCAAAAGTCTCATCAGCCTTCAAGCACATGCGTAGAATGAAATCAGGACCACATTTAAATAGTAAACCATTCAACCATTTGTAGGATAAGCTTTCTTTAAGCAATCGTTTTCTCTGTTTTGAAGTAAAATGGGATGGATACAAGCCTGTAGCTAACAAATTAACTATGTCAGCAAACCAAGGTGCAGTAGTGGATATGGCAAAAAGATGTCCATCTGGAAATTTGTCCTCCACTGGTTGATCTTCTCCTCCTGTATGCAATCTTGACAGAAAATCAGCAACCAAATTAAACTTTCCTGGATTATCAACTATGGTAATATCAAATTCTTGCAAGAGCAATAACCACCTGATGATCCTTGCACCTACTACTGGTTTATTCATTAGGTACTTGATGGCTGCATGATCAGTGTGCACAAATATTTTATATCCGGTAATATAATGTCTGAATTTGTTTATAGCATAGATAACTGCCAAGAATTCCTTCTCAGTTGTTGTATAATTTCTTTTTGCAGAGGTAAGGTTCTTGCTGATGTAATAAATGGCATGCATACTCTCTCCTTCCTCTTTTTATCCTAAAACAGCCCCAATGGATTCATTTGAAGCATCGGTTTGTATGTGGAATGGTAAAGTCCAATTAGGTCCCCTTAAAACTGGTGTCACAGTAAGCTTCTCCTTCAAAGTTTCAAATGTTGATTGACAGTCTGCTGTCCAAAGAAATTATGTTTCCTTGTTAAGCAGGGTAAACAGGGGGGCAGCTATTCTGCTAAAGTTTTCTATGAACCTCCTATAGTAGCCTGCATGACCTAGAAAACTTCTGACATCAGTCTGATTTTTGGGTGAAGGCAACTGTGTGATTACTTCTATCTTGTTCTGATCCACTCTAATCCCTTTTTCTAAAATATGGTGTCCCAAAACAATTCCTTCCTCCACCATCATAAAACATTTCTCATGGCTAAGGGACAGTCGATTTTTATTACAACATTTTAGTACTTTTCCAAGGTTTGTGAGAGCTTCCTCGAAGTTATTCCCATACACAGTAAAGTCATCCATGTAGACTTCCATGCATTCATTAGCCAGTTCAGCAAAAATAGCTAGAACCAGTCTCTGAAATGTAGCTGGGGCATTGCACAGCCCAAAAGGAAGAACTTTGTAAGCAAAGGTTCCCCAAGAGCATGTGAAGGTTGTTTTGTCTTGGTCCTCAGGTGCTACTTGAATTTGATTATACCCACTGAATCCATCTAAAAAAGAAAAATACTTTCTCCCAGCAAGGTTGTCCAGAACTTGGTCAATAAATGGTAAGGGAAAGTAGTCCTTTTTTGTGGCCTTGTTGAGTTCTCTATAATCAATACACACCCTCCATTTCCCATTCTTTTTAGGCACAATGACAAGGGGTGAGACCCATTGACTGTCTGAGATTGGATATATGAACCCTGCCTAGAGTAATTTTTCTATTTCAGTTTTGACAATGTCCTTTAAGGCAGGATTCAATCTTCTTTGTGGTTGTCTGACAGTTTTAGTATCCTCAGTGTAGATATGATGGGTACAGATTTCAGGAGGTATGCCTTTCATATCTTGGTATTCCCAGGCAAAGATGCTGAGTGAGAAACTAAAAGCTGAATAAGCTTTTCTTCCTGACTTGCTGTTAACTAAGTATTTATATTAAGTGTCTTCCCTGGCAGAATCATGACCTGTTTTGTAATTTGATCCATAGATGTGGTGGGTCCATACATTGGTGTCATGGCATTGAGAGGACAAGAATGTGGGAGTAACATGTGGAAAGTGGCTAAGTCCCTGTAAAAGGTTTCCCCACAAGGAATAATGTTGGCAAGGGTACAATGAGAAGAAACGAGAAGTTTTCTCTGAGGGTCTTGGGCGAGTTCCATCACATCTTTGTTGATTAGGATGTGAGTGAAGTCTTCCATTGTATCATAGTATACTTCTTCTCCTAATTCTCCCAGATGTTCCCTAATGGTTACCATAGCTAATGAGGCACTGTTGTTCATGTTATCTGGTTCATCCACCCATACTCTTCCTGTGTAATGTACCGATGGTTTAGCTGGAGGATACAGAGATATTTTCTTTAAATCTATCCCATTAGAAATGACCATATCTCCAATTCGACAATCAATAGATGCTGCTGCAGTAGCTAGCCATGGCCTTCCTAAAATCAACGGATAAGCATTCCTTTGGTTTCTAGGTTCCAGTATTAAGAAATCCACTGGAAATTCTCATGAATCTATTACAACCGGTACATCAGTGATCACTCCCTTTGGAACAGCTACTGGCTGATCAGCAAGTTGAAGAATTGTAGTCATGGATCGGATACCTAATAGAGCTAACTTGTCCATTGTATGAACTGTCATCACATTAATTGCTGCCCCTAAGTCAACCAGAACATTTGAAATTTCTACCCCTGAGATGAAAACAGTTATGACAGGGTTCCCAGGGTCCATATTTTGGGAGGAGAATTTCTCCCATCAATAGATCCATTACCTTTCCTTCCACCTGTATTGTGGAGGGAAAACTTTTCTTTCTGCCCTGTGTTTTGATGCAATACTGTTTGATGAATTGATTTAGTTCTGGTACATCTCTGATGGCCTGGAGGAGAGGAATTTCAATGTTTAGCTGCTTGAGTTCTTGTAAAAGTTCTGATTCCTGATTGGGTTGGAATTATTTTTGTAAAACCTTTCTCTGGGGAGCATTTTGTTTAAGTCGTTTTGGGTAGGGTGCTGGTTTTTCCATCTCCAGAGCATCTCCGGAGCTCTTATCAGAATTATGTTCTAGACTGTTCTCCGGAGCTGGCTTTTTAGGACTAACTCCGGAGTTGTCTGTGGTTGATTTTTCT
This sequence comes from Cunninghamia lanceolata, assembly GCA_027924645.1. NCBI lineage: Eukaryota > Viridiplantae > Streptophyta > Pinopsida > Cupressales > Cupressaceae > Cunninghamia > Cunninghamia lanceolata. Next base: position 241,594 of record BSBN01001646.1, read on the forward strand.
AGCACCTTTTCATTAGTAATCTCCTCTGGGGGTTGATTAGATGGATTTTCAGGTTCCTCATCATTGGTTATTTCAACTATAGTTGGAGGAGAAGGTCTTGGGAATGCTTTCCTAAAACGCAGCTGGAGATTATTTGAATTATTGCATTAATTCCAGCTAGATTTTCTTGCTCTGTCATATAGACAGCTGCTCCCTGTTTATTCCGTGGGTTTGGTATAGGCTGAGCTGGTAAAGGTGGTTGACTAATTGGTTCATTCTGAGTTTGACCCTGTGTGGTGGAGGATCCAGTTAGTAAAGCCTGCTGTTGAGGTTGGAAACGTCTAGGTTGTCCTTGGTATTGTTGATGATATCCCTGTTGAGGACCCCACTGTGGTTGCATGCCTTGTGATCCAAACTGTGGTAGCCATTGTTGATTTCCCCAAGGCTGATTTTGCCAGTTTTGGTTTTGCCAATTTTGGTTTTGCCAATCCTGCTGTTCCCAAGGAGGATTATTTTGAGGGCCATACCAAGCTGGATTCCACTGATTATTTCCCCAATTAGTAGGACCCCTGTAAGAAGACTGGCTTGGGTACTAATTATAAGGGAAATTTCTGGCTTATTTTTGTCCCACATAGTTCAACTCCTCCTCTATCACAACATTCTTTTTACTCAATCTTTTCAAGGCTGGAAGCTGACTACACTGACTGGTAGGATGCTCCCTATCACAGATTTGATAGATCTCTGATTTGTCCAAGGGACATTCTTTCAACAGGTGTTTGTTTCTACACCTAGGACAATAAATGGAAAGCGGTTCAGTTGCTCTGTTTTGATCAGTTGTCCTGGTTTTTGCTTGGATCCCATCCAATGTGGTATTTAGTTGGACCAGAATATCTATTTTTAGATTTGCAATTTCCTCCATCAACTGTCCTATCTCATTCTTCCCCTTAAAAGTTTTGGATGACCTTACTCCATCTTGAGTTCTGGAATAATTCCTGCAGAGCTCCTCTATGTCAGGTATTTCCATTTTGTTAATGTTCCCTTTTCCCATTAGGTCCAGTGCCTGTTTTGATTCTTTATCCAATCCTTTTATAAACAGGGTTCTAGCCAAGGAGTGATTTACCGGATTGCCATACCTTCTCAAGGCAAAATTAAACCTATCCACATAGTCTTCTAAGGATTCTTCCTCCCCCTGCCTAATTTTAAACAGTTCTTCATTTTTATTACTGGATCTGCAATAATCTTGGTATTTTTCCAAAAACTCTGTTTCCATTTGATCCCAAGAACGGATAGAACCCTGGGGTAAACTCATAAACCATCTCATCGCAGAATCTTTCAGGGTGGAAGGGAACAGTTTAAGTTTCTGGTTATCTAATCCATAATCATAAGTTTGGCAGACTACTTTGAATTCAAACAAGAATTGATCTGGATCCTCAGAGGAGAGTCCTCTAAAATTTGGCAAATGTGCTGGTGAGATATTCTTCATGGGAGCATTGTCTCCAGCAGCCAAAACAATAGGATATGAGAAGGTTCTTGGGGCCTGATTTTCCTCTTCCTCATGATTGTCATTCTCCATGTTTAATACTAGTTCTTCTTCCTGAGGTTCTAGGAAATTAGGTTCTACCAAAGGATCTGCCTCAACTCTTTGTTGTAATTCCTGGATATAATTGGCAAGTGGAATATCTTTAGGATCTAAGTGATTGTTGTTTTGAAGTGCAGGTTCCAAATTAAGATCTAGGTTTCCTTCTTCAACAAGATTTTGTACCACCTCACTGCTTTCCCCTATGGTGTGTTGTTGGGGTGTCTGCTTAATATATCTTCCTTTAAGATCTCTAGCTCTAACCATACAGATCTATTCTAAAAATTATTTTTAACTCAGTGTCCCTAATTAACACAAACTAGTCCCCGGCAACGGCGCCAAAAATGACGGGTTGTCGCTGTACCTCATCATTTAATCTGTTTTCAGATGTCAAAGAACCAGGGCTGTGTCCATGGCTATCTGCAACTAGGGATTCTAAGTGACTAGTTTATAGCTAATCCTAAAGCTTAAAAGAATGACTAATCTATTTGCTTGTTGAATAAATGTAATGAATGCTGTAAAACAGAATAAAACAGGAAATGTACTCAAAGCAAAGAATGATCACATGCATCTATCTACTAAAACAGGAAATACTTTTATAAAAGAAAACTTGAAACAATAAAACAGAGATACTAGCCTCCTACCTAATTGGTGAGAGTGGGCCCTTGCTCTGCACCTTTGAGGCTGAAGGCTATTGCAGGAAATCAGCACTAAAGATGATCTAACCAAATTCAATCCAATTCATTCATTTTTATGTTCATGAGAAATGTATGGCTATAACAGAACTGAAATCTTTGAAAATCAGAATAATCTTATCATTGTTGTTTCATTACTATTTCTGAAAGTATATATAAAAAGAGTGATGATATATCACTGAACTTATCTATTAGTCTTTTTAGGAGATGACACCATCTCTTATTTGTACTTAACTGTCTAACTTATGAAAGATCATCATGCAAAAGGGGTAGACTTGAGTGGAACAGAAGTCCATTCAGAGGTCTAAGTTTAGATCTTAATACATTTGGGCATCAAAGCCCTGAAAATAAGAATATTGGATTTAGTTCAATTCGTAACTTATGCAAAATCTTTGGAAAGATAAAACTTTAGCAGTTTAACTGATAGTTGACCCTTCATCACTCAGGTGATGATTTGAGTGAAGTAAGGGGGCTGTTAGGATTGCTGCTGAAGTGTCTAATTGGCGGCTCTGACTGAAACATGCCCTGTTCTCAGGAGGTTCCGAGGATAGCTGTCCTGTCTGCAACTCCGGAGATATTGCAGAGCTCCAGAGATATTCCAGACACTCGCAGAGCTCCGGAGATATTCCAGACACTCATAGAGCTCTGGAGATATTCCAGACACTCGCAGAGCTCCGAAGATATTCCCCAAATCTTCAAAACCCAGGTGTCACTATTTTTTGTTATGCTCTCCAGAGATCATTGAAGGCGATCTCCAGAGATGCACAAAACCGTTGCTTCTGATATGTACACCTGCTGATTCAAAAAGAAAGAGAAATTCTGTATTTTTCCATTAATCCCAAGCACATTAGCCATTTAATCAGAAATTCTAATCTCAAGTAATCTATCTTAATTAATCACTAATTAGAACAATCTTGCTTAACTAATTTGAGTGCAGACACAAGGAAGATGAACTGAATAGAGGAAAAGAGAGGCAAAAAGAGTGTATTTTATGAGTGCAATTTGACACTCATCAGAATCAGAACTATCATGCTGATAGGTTAGCTGCAATTGGGGCTTAGTTTGATATCCCCAATGATATTCAAAGGGAGAAGGTACAACTTCATGTAAAAATAGTTGATAGGCCCTCTATCTCTGATAATAATATTCATTGGCAAGTTTTTGAAAGTGATGAGCAGATCCTACGTTTCTTGTTAGAAGAAGATGAATTTTCTGTGATGAATTAGGATAAGCTCAAACAACAATATGGCAATGATCAAATTGTTCAGTTGAGAACAAACAAGCTGCCCAAGGGATTGGTAACCTTGGAATCTATTTTTAGCACAGATGATCAGATTAAGAAAAGCAAGACTAGCATGCAGGTTAAAGAAGAGCATTATGAGGAGCTAGAAATTTTCAAAGGTAGGCTTCTTAAAATCGGTAAAATCTACTCAGCTGAGGACAGAAGAGCTTTTATTGCTCTTTGTCAAGAATTTGAAGGGCTGTTTGCCTCGGATTACTCAGACCTAAAAGGGTTTGACCCTCAGATTGCCCAGCACACCATAGAGTTAGAACCAAGTACTAAACCTGTGAGGTAGAAGCAAAGACCTTTAAATCCAAAGCTTGAGCCTCTAATGATTAAAGAACTGACCAAACTGATTGAGGGGAAAATCATTTTTCCAATCAAGCATACTTCTTGGGCCTCCAACCTTGTCCCTGTGAGGAAAAAGAATGGAGAGATTAGGCTATGTGTCAACTTCAGAGACCTCAATAGGGCCTCCCTAAAAGATCACTACCCATTGCCTTCAATGGAGCAAATTCTGCAGGTAGTGGCTGGCTCAGAAAGGTTTTCTTTGCTTGATGGGTTTTCTGGTTACAATCAGGTGTTAGTCAAGGAGGAGGATCAGTTCAAGACTGCTTTCACCACTAAATGGGGTACCATGGCCTACAAGAGAATGCCTTTTGGGCTTTCAAATGCTGACTCTACTTTTTAGAGAGCCATGGATATGGCCTTTAAGGGTTTGCTATATAAATTGGTGCTGGTATACCTTGATGGCATCACAATTTTTTCTAAGAACGCAGCTGAGCATTTGTATCATCTAAGGCTAGTATTTGAAAGATGCAAGGAATTCATGATATCTCTCAACCCCAGGAAATGCATATTCGTTGTGCATGAAGGCAGGATGTTAGGGCACATTGTGTCAAAGGAAGGCATTACCATTGACGCTAAAATAATAAGGGCTATTCTGGAGCTACCTTTACCCAACCACAAAAGGGGACTACAAAGTTTTATTGGTAGATTTAATTTTCTGCGAAGATTTATCCCTGACATTGCAAATCTTTTGAAGCCTTTAACATCTATGTTAAAGAAGAATACAGTTTTTAGCTGGATGAGAGAGGCCAAACTCAGCTTCGAGTCCATCAAGGAGGCATTAGCGGCTGCACCAACTCTGGTAAATCCTAATTTCTCCAAAGACTTTATTTTATATGCTTATGGCAGCCTGGATACCATCTCTGTGATTTTGGTACAACAACAGAGTGAGGGTTTTGAGCAACCAATCACTTTCTTTAGTCAGGGGCTGGAGGAGTATGAGCAGAGATATAGTTTCATTGAAAAACATGACTTGGCAGTGATAAGGAGCCTCAAGAAGTTTCGGTATCTTGTTTCTAATAACAAGATACATTTGATGGTCGCTCATCCCAGTGTGAAAGAGTTCCTGTTGAGTAAAGATGTTAGTGGAAAAAGGGTTGGTTGGATCACCAAAGTCATGGAATATGACGTGGAGATCAAGATAACCAAGCTTGTCAAAGGTAGAGGACTTAGTGAACAACTCGCTACCAGTTCAGAGAATGAAATAGAAAAAGAAGAGGAGGTGCTTCTGACTATTGAAGAGGAGCATCATAATGATACAGCAGCAGTAGGCACCAGTTGGGTTAATGACATGACTCAATTTTTGCAAACTAGTGAATGTCCAACAGGTCTAGATAGAACCAAAAGAAGATATTTTAGACTGCAATCCATTCCATATGTTTTAATAAATGGCATCCTTTTCAGAAAGGACTTTAATGGTGTATTGTTAAGGTGCATTGATAAAGATCAGACTAACAAGGTGCTACATGAATTTCATGATGGAACAGTAGGGGGTCATTTTGCCCAAAGGACTACTGCTTGGAAAGTAATGAGAGCTGGCTATTACTGGCCCAGCTTATTTAAGGATGCCCATGCATGGGCTAGAAAATGTATAAAGTGTACCATTTTTGTCAGCAAAGAAAGGTTGCCATCTTTACCTCTGCAACCAATTTAGGTAGAGCAGCCCTTTATGAGATGGGGCATTGATTTTATAGGTCCTATTAACCCACCATCAAGTACAGGCCACAGATGGATACTTACAGCTACAGACTATTTCACAAGGTGGACTGAAGTAGTGGCTCTGAAGGAATCCAATGAGAATGTTGTTTTAAATTTTTATCATGATTTAGTTTCCAGATTTGGAGTGCCTGAGTCTATTATCTCAGACAATGCTTTGGCCTTTGTAGGATTGAAAATAACTGACTGGGCTGTTAAGAATGGGATCTATTTGAATACTTCATCAAATTATTATCCACAGGGTAATGGTTTGGCTGAATCTACAAACAAAAATCTCATAAGGATTATTAAAAGATCAATGGAGGATAACCAGAGGACCTGGCACACTAATCTGAAGTATGTATTGTGGGCAGATAGAATAACTCCTAAAAGGTCTATTGGGAACTCCCCATATTTGCTAGTGTATGGAAAAGAGGCAGGTTGCCTATGTCTATGGAACTGCCAGCCCTAGACATTATGAATCAGCTGGAAATGTTTGAAGCAGAGGACCCCATGGCTGTCAAATATGCTCAACTGATGGAGCTTGAAGAGAGCAGAGATAAAGCTATGAAAGCCATGGAGTATCATCAGCTTCAAACAAAAAGAAACTTTGATAAGAAGGCCACCCCCAGAAATTTTAGAATGGGTGATATGGTGTTCAAATGGGATGAATTGAAAAGCAGACTAGGAAAGCATTCCAAATTTGACAACATGTGGAGTGGCCCATTTCTCATTACTAAATGCAAGGAGCACAATGCATTTCAGTTATCAAGTATGGATGGACAAAATTTGCCTATCCCAGTCAATGGGATACACCTAAAGAGGTGTTTTGAGGTATGAGTACCTTGTAAATCAACAGATTAGATTTCTTGCTTTCATTAAGTGTTGTTGCACAATAGTTTAGATCCTTTTGTTTTCCCTAAGTGTTGTCTAGCACAGTTGAGGGGTTGCCTTCAGCATATTTGTCTTGGCTTGGTCTTCCAAATGTTCTTCACTGTCAAGATGCTGAGTTGCTAAAGTCAGGATTCTATGTCTTTGTCTCTGAATGACCCCATGCCTAATGGATGCTCAAGGCCACTGATCTAATTGTTTAGTAGGCAAACATCCCATAGAAGTCACCAAAATGTTGACCTATTTTCCTCAGCCCAGAGTTAAATAGTTCACCTTGCATTTTCCTTGAAAATCTTTTAGGAAATATCCCTACAGGTTTAAATTCTTCAAATAATTATGCTATGCCTTGTCAAAAAAATCCCAAAAACCTCACCTTTAGAATCTTTGCTAAAAACCTAGAAAAACGCAGAAATCATTTAACTTCAAGTATTTTCTATAGCTGGGATTTTCTCAGTTTCATGATTGTATTTCAATATGCATGTTTCAATGTATATTTGCATATACATTCGCCATTGTATGTTCATATGTACAAGTGTAATATACAAATGACAAAGATACAAGCAAGACATACATCAGGTCATATACAAGGAAATGCATACAAAAGCCTATGTACATCGGCAAATATGCAAGGGTCAATTTGCAAAAGGAGAATGTATATCGGGTTGTATGTTCACACATACAAGGCCGATATACAAGTCGATATACAAAGGCCAAACATACAAAGGCGTTTGTATATTGCTGAGATACAAGAGGTGGGGCCCGCGCATATACAAAGAAGATTGTATGTGTTCTACATACAAGTGAGCATGAACAGTGCAATGTATATCGGGTTGTATGTTCGCACATACAAGGCCAATATACAAAGATAATATGCATCGGCTACAGTGAATATACAAAGGCCGAATATGCAAATGATGGGGTCCACGATATACAAAGGCGGTTGTATATCCATGAACATACAATCGAAACATACAAGGAAAAAAGTGTACAAGGCCGACATACATTTGGTGGGGCCAGCAAAGATACAAGGGTGAATGTACATTTTACAATGTACAGCGGCGGCAAATGTGCAAAGGTAAAGGTACAAGGGGAAACATACAAATCCTTTTGCATATCAGTAATATACACTTGCAGATACAAAGGCCAATATGCATCAGCTACAGTGGCTTGTATATTTTCATTTTGTATGTCAAATATACAAAGCCGATATACAAGGGGGGAAAACATACAAGAGGGTGAATCAAAGCTGGGCCCCACCGCTTGCACATTTTGTGATTGTATGTTTCGACATACAAGCGAAATATACAAGGGGACAAACATACAAAGAGGAAGAGGTACAAGGCTGGACCCGATGTCACATTCAGATTTACTTCATAATCTTTTGAGTTCCATATGGTATGTATATCTGCGATTGTATATTGCGATATACAAGTCAAAGGTGCAAGGGGAGACATACAGGGCAGACCTGACTGAGAAATCAAATATAGCTAATAGTCATTTTCAAGTCCGTGCATTTGTATGTATGTTAGCGATTGTATGTTCTCACATACAATCAGATATACAAAGGTTTTTCGCATATGCCGAAGTAAGTGTTTGCAATGTATAAATAAATCTACAATGTCCCTTGTATATTTCACCTTGTATATTCTGATATACAAGGGCCAGATACAACAGAAAGGATACAAGACGGACCCAACCCAGGGATCAAGTTTGGCATATTCAGCGATCAAGCCCGTAGTTGCATGTATATTTGTAACTGTATGTTGGCATGTACAATTGAACATACAAATTTTTTTCAAAGGGGCGTTTAAGCGCCAAAAGCAGAGCATATACAAAGGAAATTTCGGCATGACTTTATACATCGGCGGCTCGATTGAAGGTCATTCCGACAGCCCGATGCAGCCTGATACAAGGCGCTTTGCACATACAAATACAGTTTTCAGAGGGCGATATATACATAGATGCAAAGTGATATATACAAGCAGTTGACCAAAACTTTGACCGCCTGTATCTCCTCCATCCTAGCGAATTTTCACATGCTGCAAGAGGCAAAAGTGCTTATTTTTGCCTCCTCTTTCATTTGGTGGGTTTTCAGGAGGATTTTCTCACTTTCAGTTTTGGATTTGGATTTGCATGTTTTGGGCGGACGTTTCAGTGACCATTTTGAGCAGTTGCAGATATTTCTTGCATTCATTGCTGCACAAAGATGAAGCAGCTCACATTGATGATCAGAAATATCTTTCCACCACCCTGTTTCAGATATTTTCATATATGCGTTGCTGAGGATCGATGAGTAAGCTACTTGCATTAAAGACTCTAAATATCTCCCCACCTACCCCTGTTCCAAATCTTTTGCGCCATTACTCCTGGCAGTTGGGACGTCCTTTCAGAGATATTTTTGGTTGCAGCTCTCTGAGCGAATTTTGTAACCGTCTTAGGTTAGATTGAAATGCTATATAAGCTAAGGCTTATGATGTAAATAGGGTTGGAAATTTTTTAGCATAGAGGCTTTTCTGTTTTCCAAACAGAGCTTTTCTATTACTGTAACCTTGCCTTCCTACTGAATATATGCAAGTTATCATACCTCTTTTACTGATTTTTTAGTTCTGTGTAAATCTGCATATGGTTGTCTGTGAACATTTTTGTTCCTCTTAATCATATTGCTTCTTGCCTTTGCTAGAATCATCTAATCTGTGTATACATACTCTCTATATCTTGTTGTGTTGTGCATTTTTTAGTTCTGTGAAAGTTTCTTTAAATCTGTCTGGTGCATCACCCTTTTGTGTTTCAAGTTTTGTTGTTTCATCTTTCACTTTAAAGCATTCCCTCTCCCTTTTCCCCTCAAAATTTAGTAGTTTTAGGTGATAATTAGGCAAGGAAGCCAGCCTTCTCTGGAGGTCTGATCTCTTTGAGCAAGGTCCCACACTTCGAGATCATTCCCATTGTGTCATTGGAATGCTTGGAATCCTTCCAAGCAGGGTGCAATTTCATGTGACAACACTTATCTCTATTGATCTCCAAGGTGTAAACTGTATACATGTCAAAATGATTTACAATATCATCTCCTACTGAAAGAGCTCTAGAAGAGTTACAATTTGACCTGAAAATGAAAAGAACTCCCTAATAATGAATACATGAAGAGACTATATACTCTCCAAACAGCTGCAACAGGATAAGGACCAGAAACTTCCTTGGTCATGCATAACATAAAATCCCTCAAAATATCTCACAAAGTTCCTCCAAAATGAGTCCCAAGTGAAGGAAAAGTCAAGGCATGACATCACTAAACATAAAAGCACCAAAAAATGCCTTTAAATGCTCTTTAAGGCCATAAAAATCAAGTCAAATCACTGCAATAACTCCTCCATCTGTTTGCCAACCTCTCCTGTAGCATCCATAAATGTTTGATATTTGCACATAAATATGCAACCATATCCCCTTGACCACATCTTGAAAGCATCCTCATCTTGTCCATGCATAAGAAATGACACAATTACATTTATTTCTGCATTTAATTAACATTAACTAAGTGGTTTATAGTCACACCACTTAGCTTAATGTTTTACATTTTAAAATTTGTTTCCAACTTATGCAGAAAAGAGGGCACTTTGGACATTAATATTCAATCTCCTGCTTTTGCATGATTTGGAGATGAATAAAATAGTGTGAAAAAATAGTAAAGTAATCGATGAGACTTACTTTGCTACTTGTTATGGATTTGCCTATCTTTGCTTTCACATTCTAATGACAAGTAATAAAGTAACTTATAATCCATTACTTTATCATTTTTTTACAATGTGTATCCATTTCTAAATCATGCAAAAGAAGAAAACCCCTTATATCTCCCATACACAAACAAGATCTCTCCTATGCATTACAATGCCTCATGCATTATTATACCCTTGACTTAATCATTTTCAACCTTAGAAAAATCAAACAAATAATTATAGCCCCACGGGCTCACTTTCCATCATTGGGTCTAAAGACTTTGTGAAGTCTTGACCACTATAGGAAAAAGGGATAATAATGCAACAAAAGAAAGTCAAAAAATGAGGAAAGAATCCCATCATGGAATATGCATTCGACCAAAAGGAGGTGGAGAAACCCTAAAACATCATTTGCATTTGTTCCTTGTTTGCTGCTATGTTCGACCCGCCACCATAGAGGAAGGGTTTGAAGCAAAACCTCATCATTCTCTGCAATTTTGAAGGGTTTCCATGCATTTTATACAGAAAAATGGAGGTTAGTTTTCCCTCGGTCACATATTCAACCATATATTTTGCATTTTGAAGGCAAAACTTGGCTCTAAGCTGTGGCCCTGTAGCTTATCTGATGCATTTCTTTTGTTTTTGTTGGTCAACACACTATCTCTGGCCGCCATGGAGGTTGACTGAAGGAAAACCTTATGATTTTGACACAAGCACTTGACAGGAAAAGAAGGCAAGTTTTTTTTTTTGTCGATCTCCCTTTATTTCCAAATTTTTTTACTGTGTATTTCACTACCAGAGGCCACGACTTTGATATCATTTCTAAGCATTATGTGAGATGAAATAAGCTCGAAAGTCTTCATTTATCATTTATATCTACAACTTTCTTCATTTAAAAAACCCCAGATGTGTGACCAAATGCATTATGTACTTCTGTGGGTTCGCCTGCTATGAGAGAAATGACTCCATCTGGCTATGACTAGGTATCAACAAATGATTCTTCATCCATCTCTCTGTATGTAGAAGCAATGAAAATATGACATTCTTTCTTTCACTAAAATGCAGAAAACAAAACTTGTTTGGCATTATACTAGTCGTGGCCTGATATGGCATCAAATAGGTTTCATTTTATCATATGCAATTTTTGTAAAACTCCATAGTGCAAGCCGTGGTTTTGGTTCCGCATCTCCAGTTATTTTGTGTTTGTATGAGCTCGAAACCATGATATAAGAATGAAAAACTTGTAAAGAAAACATTTCTACACTTTGGTCACTATTGTCTGAGCATTGACACCTTTCATGGCCGCCATGGTTCATTCTTGAAAATGCAGAAATATAAGCCTTATACTGGTCGTGGCTTGATGTAGCTGATGCATCACACACTTCTGAGTGTTTTCTTAACAAACCTATATAAGCTCAAAAACTTCTCACTCCTCTACATTTGATTTGTTGAGGCATGACTACATCTGAATATACACTACAACTATTTCATTGTTATTAAACTGCTTTCTTGACAGCTACAATATATGTCCTGAGATGATATTGTTTATTTCACAACCGTGCCCCATGGCATTAATCACTTGCAATTGCATATGTACCTTGCATTTGTGGAATTTACGTGCTCTGTGTTGACTGTTCCATTGTATTTGATCAATGACTTGATAATCATAACAACAAAAGAAAAAAAACCCGCCTCATTGTGTACTATTGTCCTCTTTTCATGACAATGGTTTTTTTCTCTTGTACGAGACAGTTGTTCTACTGTTGTCCACTTCATGGCTGCACCTATATTCCTTATTGTACACATCCTGCACACATCCTGACTATCCAAGAATGGGTTGTTCTATGGCCTTTTGCTGCTATGTATATGATCATAATCATATTGTCTTGATTTAGCTATATGTGAACAAGGAAATACACTGTTATAATTTCAAATTATCTTCAATCTCTTGTAGATGAGCAAGAATATGCCCTCTATTGTTCCATTCTTATGGGTTGTTCCTCGATTGTTTATGATCATGTTGATTGCACTTGTGTTCAAAGACAAAAGACTTCATGAAAGTCCCTTGGAAGTGTATGATATGAAGCTTGGAAAATGTATCATGCATACATGTAGACATATATACTTTTGTTGGACCTGTTATTTCTTCTTACTTTGCTGATCCAAAATAACCCATTTATAGTCCATTTGTATTTCAATGACACATGTCAAATGTTGGATACACTACCTCATGTAACTGTAGCATAACATTGATATGGTTGTCTTCATGTTGATGATTGTCCTTTACCAGATGGAAGATTTCTGATACACATTTGTTTTCTCCTGAAGATGATGAATTGAATGCATTTATTATACCTTTTGATACATAATTGCAAGCTTTTACATGTTGACACTGTACTTATATAGTGAGGAAAATGACAACACCTCATTCTACCTTCTTAGCTATGACAATGTGTTTACAATATATAAGTGGTTTTAATGGAAATGAACCTTCCACTTCTCCTGATACAGTCACACTATTCATGATATGCTGCACCCTTAATTTTGTTGTCTGATCTTAGACAGTGTTGTGAGTAGCATCTCCTTGATAAAATGTATTGTAACATCTCTTTATTTAGTTGGATCTCTCATGACTGTATATCTTATGAGGTTGTTCCATTTGATAATTGGTATGCACACTTGGTGTCCAATTCACTATATCATATCAAGAGTAGATACCTACACATTATGCTCACTGGTAATGGCTCTCACTTTATTTGACTGTTTGGACAAGTTCACTTGCTGCACTCGCAAGGTTATTGCCTCATTTGTTGTTTCACCTATGTATCTCTACTTGATTCATCAAAGAAGACAATAAAAGGCTATTCTCCCTGACTATGTATCTTATGAGGTTGAACTTGTATGATATAGGACTGTTCACTTGCACATATGATCAATAATTTGATACTTCATAATAGTAAAAGGAAAATACCTGCTTCATTGTTCCTTGCTATCCTTTGTCCTTTATGACTGTGTATGATCATGTTGACTACACTTGTATATGTTGTTCTACTATGACTGAAACCTCTGTTTCTTTGATGGCATCATGGGCTCTTAATTATAGTAACACATGGCATTTGACTTGGGTTGTCTCGCATGGCATTTTTTCCATTTGATAACCTTCTCTCTTGTACTTGATACATCTGATATAATAGAAACATGTATGTGATGAAAACATCATGATGCTTGGTCTATCAAATATCTTTGCATTAATGTCATTACTCTGAGCATGCTGGGCTCAACCCTTATGGGAGCCCATTTTCTCCACATGCTTATTTCATAAAATATGATTCAGTAAAATGATTTCTCATATACCTGTATGGATTTACATCTTTTTGATATAGCACTTGTGTCTACTCATTCTGACCTCTCTTATGCTGATATCTGATTACTGCTACATAAAAGTGAATGGTACTTTTGAAGTTCTGATTGTGTATGAAAAGGCTTGGTACCCTGTGCTAACATAATCTATTTTCCAGGTATATTGGAACTCAAACAGATGGAGGAAGATAGCAACCAGCTCAACCACGAGATTCATCATTCACAAGCAATGATGTGTCCCTCTTCTTTTCCTATGCATTTCTTTTCTTTCAAAAGTAAAATTTACTTTTATGTTGCCTATTTTAGTTATTCCCATAGCTTGTGTGGGACACTTTGATACATTCTTTTGAATCCGGTTAGCTATTTCATCCTATGCAATGACTTATGTATATTTCATTTTCTGAATCAAATTTATAGCATAAAACAACTAATCTTTCTTTGAAACTCATGTATAAATCATGATGTATAATTGATAGTTATAAATTCCTCTTTTGCTTGCACTAAAACATAATGAATAATCATTAACTGAAACATGAACTCCATCAATTCTCTTCATTCTTTGAATGCCTATTTTCTTGTCCGTAGATGATTTCACTTACCTGGATGATGTAACATCTCAGCTTGAGTTGTTACATGAATTTGATAAGTGATTTTGCACTTGTCTTTTGTCAAGACACAAGACATTGACTGGATGATCCTGCATAAGCAAAAAAAATTTGTACTCCCTCTAAACAACTGATGTTTAGGCCTTGCTAAATTAGGTGTGAACATAATTTAGTAACAGGTATATTAAGAGGTCCATAATGAATGTTGATTATGATTCTTTGAGTCTCTTATGGTCCTCAATGAGAGTTATGATGTGACAGATGAATTGGTCAAGCATGTTCTTAAGAGACAATATGAAAGGCATGATAGATCTTTATGCGAAGAAGATATATTGTTTGAACAATCAATCTAAGTGGTTGAATGATTGGTGCCAACCTATATGAAGATTATTGAATGATTGTTTGGGTCCGCATTGCAAATTGTGCACAAGTCCAAGCCGACAAGATATAACAATTATATACACGGTTCATATTTGACTTGCCGACCTAACATGAGATAAATCTTGTAGCAGATATATATATATATATATATATATATATTTGATGAATTTTGATGTTGAAGGAAGTGTGTGATGGTGTGGTATGTGCGAATTTAATATATGTGTGATCTATAGCAGAGTTGTGACCAGAAAGAGATAGTAAGGGCAGAAGAACAAAGTTTATGTAAAGTAGAGCAAAAAAAGTAGAGCAGACATTATGAAGACTTTTGAATCTATATATTGAGTTGTAAATGGAACTGCATCTCAGCATTCTGTAGATGCATTTGTAGTAGTCATCTCCTGGCAGTGAGCTAATCCTTCTTCTATCTTCTTATCTCTTGGCAGTGAGCCTTTATGTAGTGAGCACTTCTTGTAATTCGGTATTGTGCTTTCATAATATATTGTGAGCTAACACTTACCGTGGTTTTTCCCTTTTGGGTTTTTCCATGTAAAAATCCTAGTGTCTATGTGTTATGTCTTTATGGTTGATATTCTTATGCTTATTTTGCTTTCATGTTATTGAATTTGGTAATTGAATTAAGGAACAACAAACTAAGTGGTTTTGTAGAATATTGATTCACCCCCCCTCTCAGTATTCTCTACACTCAACAATTGGTATCAAAGAAAGGTTCCTTGGAAGAAGCCTAACAACTTGAGGAAGATCTAGGAGAGTTCACTCATGGCAGCCAGAAGATTTGGAAATTTCTCATATGAACACAATGTTGAACTGGAAGCAGCTCTTATTGATCTTGAAAAATCTAAAGCAAAAATCAGGGATCATAAGGACATCATACAAGAAGTTGATGAATGCATTCTAAAGCTAAAAGAACAAGTCAAGAAGTTCAAAGAAAAATACAAAGAGGTTAGTGAATAATTGATATCAGCAAATGAAACCCTGGATGATTTGAAAGTGGAAGTTGTAGAAAGAGCTAAAGCAGAAGATGATCTAAATATGTTGGTAAAAAGCAAATTAGAAGAATGTGATAAACTTGAAAAAGAAGTTGTAAGCCTAAAATCATATTTGGAGAAAGATAAGAGTTATGAAGAAAAGTTCAAGATAATCTCTGCAAAGCTTGATGAGATGATTGCCAGTCAAAAGAGTTCAAATGACAAGAAAGGGTTGGGTTTTGAAAAAGGAGAAAGTTCTAATTCAGGTCAAGAAAACCTTGAAATGAAGAAAAATAAAGACAACCAGTTCCAAAATCAAAGAACAAGACCTAGAAGACCTCTGGTCAGGTAGCCAAATGCTCAAAGGTACCCATCTTTCAATGGCCATTGTTTCAATTGCAATAAGTTTGGCCACAAGGCTACTTATTGTAGGAGTAGAATAAATCAGATTGTTCCATCATTTTTTGGTCAATGTTTCAATTGCAAGAAAATTGGTCATAGATCAAATGAATGCAAAAGTCTGGTAAGGAATGGTTTTTACAATGTAAAGAATACTCAATCATTCAATTGAAAGTGTTGTTCATGCAATAGATTTAGACATATGGCTAATGAATGCAGATCAAAAACAAATCCAATCAATAGAAGGAATCAAAGACAAAGGAATGTGGTATGCTACAATTGCAATAAGTTTGGACATGTTGCAAGATTCTGCAGAAGCAAGAATGAGAAGAGAGACTATCCTACAGAGAAGAGGAAAACAAAGCAGAGAGAAGATAAAGTAAAGAACAAGATTGATCTAGTGGAAATCAAGAAGGAAATGAGCAAGGTCTGGATTAAGAAAGATGTTGATAATACTAGGGATGGATCCGCACCAGTTTCTAGTGCATATACTTCCTCAGCGAAGTAGATGGTGAGCTCTGGCTTAGGGGGAGCTAAAAGGAAAATCTTAATCCCCTAGCCAAATTGTCAATGTTGAGATCTAGCACGAAGATATGTTGAAAAGATGCATATGTCAGTTCTTTTGAAAGAAATTCTGGTGAAAAAGATTCAAGTACAAAGCATTGCAGAGCAATCCTAATAAACTGTACTCTACAGAAATGTGTTTGACAACTTTTTCAATAGGGGCATTTATGGAAATTAGGTCAAGACAAATAAAGGATTAAAAAGGGGCTCATCCGATGAAAAATTCATTCAGCATTCAAACCTTCAAGTGTCTAAGGTGAACTGAAGTGAAATTCCAAGTGACTATAGTGATTTCCAAAGCAAAACAAGACAAGATCAAGCAAAACCCTAATTTGGCGAAAAGAGGTATTTTTCATATTTGAAACCCTTCTATAAATTCATTTAAATATTTGCAAAAATGGTAACTATTTCAAATAGGTGCCTAAGAAATGTTGTCATTGATGTCAACATATCCTTGTTTCCATTGATGTCAACTATATCCTATTTTATTGCCTGGTTAGAAGATTGAAATGTTGAGGATATTGATAAAATCAATGAAGATCTAAGTACACAGACCATATGACTGTGTAGAGGATTGTCTAAAGTAGCTCCAGTTAAGATTTGAGAAGTTCGCATAAAGATTTGAAGAAGTTATGGCCATCTGAGTATAACTAGGTTTTGCAGTTTCTAGAAGAGACAGAGTGACAAGAAATTGGTCCAGATTGCTCCGCAAATAGAACACTATGATCTACGGATCTAGAGGCATGTTTGGAAAGTCAGTGTGTATCCTCAACTCAAGCGGTTCATGGTTTGGAGGTCCCCAAGCAATTTTTTAGTGTGACAGTCATGGCAGACAGTGTTCTTGAGGTACCGGATGAAGATGCAAGTGATTTTGATAATTTGGAGTAGTGTGGATGTTATTGTTGAATTCAATGTGCTTGTGGAAGTCTCTGGATCGTGTGCCTGCTGTGTTGGAGGTTTGCATTGAAGATTAAGATCGTTGTTGAAGATTTCCTCCTTGGTGTTGTTGTTCTTCCCAGTCTTGGCTGACCGGATGTTTCAAGTGTGTTGCAGATGATTTAAGAGCAATTCTCTAGAGCGTAGCATGTTGATTAAAGAAGATTCAAGTCCCAGCTATGTTTGGCCTATAGTATAAATGATTTGCATTAAGTCAAGCTGACCTTGATGTTCATTCCAAGGTTGATGAAGCTTATAAATACCTGTGGATGAGTTGTGAAAAGTTGTCCTTGTGTGAAAATGATAAAATTCTAAGAAAGGAGTAGAGGCAGAGCAGAGAAGAGGAGAAGTCGAAGAACAAGAGTAGTAAAGGATGAAGAGTTAGCAAAGAAGTGTTTGGGGCAGAGCAGAAGTTTTATGAGCTTTCAATGGGACTGATCCAGGCATAAGAAGATGTTATTTCTCAATTCATTCTTTCTATATTAAACATAAAATCTTGTAGGCAGTGAGCCTCTTTGAGTAGAGAGCTCTGGGCAGTGCGCCCGAAGGCAAGTGCCTTCCCATTTCTTTCAAGTACTTTTAACAGGGTATGAATCTTGTGGGTTAACCCCCACCGTGGTTTTCCTTTAACCAGCTTTCCTTGTTAAAAATATTGGTGTCAAGTGTGTTCATTTTGTTTCTGCTCATGTGTTGTTGATTCATGCTTTGATGTTTACATCATTAATCTATTTGTAAGTTGAGAAAGAAGATTAAAATTAGAAAAGGTTAAATTGTGGGACAACTGATTCACCCCCCCTCTCAGTTGTCTGACCTAATTCCAACAATTGGTATCAAAGCTGATTCCTCTAAAAGAAGCTTGACCGCTTGAGGAGATCCAAGATGTCGACTTACAAGAAGGAAAGTCTAAGATTTGATGGAACATTACTCCCTTTGGAAGGTATGCATGCAGTGTCATTTTCAATGTATGGGTGATGCCTTTTGGTTGATAACTAAGAATGAGTATAAGATTCCAGAGAAAGGCCCTTCAACTATAGATGAACTCAAGGAAGCTGAATACAATATTCAAGCTAAAGAAGCATTGTTAAATGCCCTGACTGATACTGAAATGACAAATGTCCTGGAATTAAAAATTGCTCATGAAATCTAGGAAAAGTTGAAAACTCTGTATGAAGGTGATGAATATGTCAAATGCGCCAAGCTACAGAGCCTGAAGAGAAGATATGAAAGATTGATGATGAGTGAAGATGAAAATATTACTTCCTACATGTAGAAAGTGAATGAACTTGTGACTGGTATCAGGAGTGCTGGTGGAACATTGGAAGAATCAAAGATTGTTGCCAAAGTGCTCAGATCCTTACCTATTGCATACAAGCATAAAGTTGTTGCCATTAAAGAGATCAGGACTGTGACAACTGTTACAAGGGATCAGTTGGTTGATAAGCTTTCAGCATTTGAAATGAGTGAGTTTGGTGATTCTCTTCCTAAGTCCAAATATGCTTTCAAAGCTAGTGTTCATGGAAAGCAAAGATATGATCCAGGTGAAAGCTCTTCAAGAAGATCAAACAGATTTGAGAAGGCAAGGAAGGATCTTGAAGATGATGAAACTGAGTATGATGAACTAGAAAACCTTATTGCCAAAAGATTACCAAGAGGATCCGGTAATTACGAAGGAAAGTTGCCATTCAAATGTTTTGTTTGTAATAAGATTGTTCATTTTGCCTCAAGGTGTCTGGAGAAGGTTTCAAAGCCAAACCCTAACAGATCTAGGGTTCAGAAGAAATGCTACTATGTCTAAGAAGCTAGTGAAGAAGGAGTCACAGATGATGAATCTGATCATGGAGGTTCCACTAAAAGCGATTGGGTGTTCATTGCTATCAAAGAAGAAGATCCAATGCCTACTGACTCTGCTAACTATGCAAATGTAGAAAGTGCCTTGGCTGCTCAGGTTGTAGAAAAAGATGAATGAGTAATTGATAGTGGATGTTCTCATCATATGACTGGTGATAAAAGTAAGTTTGTAAGCTTTGAAAAATATGAAGGTGGATTTGTGAAATTTGGAGACAACTCAGCTAGTATAATCTGTGGCAGAGGATCCATCTCTTTTGATGGTAAGAATAACACTAATGATGTTCTGTATGTGGAAGGATTGAAACATAATATTCGTAGTGTTGGACAGTTGGTTGACAAGGGTTATGATCTCCAATTCAAGGATGGAAAATGTAGAATCTTGGAAAGCTCTGGAACTGAAATTGTATCTGGTACTATGACTAGAGGTAACATCTTTCATTTAAGTAGTTCTTGTAAGAGTTGCTTGATTGCTCAGATTGATTATAGTTGGTTGTGGCATAGGAGACTGTGTCATGTAAATTTTAATAACATTATCAAGATAAGTTCTACTCAAGCTGTGAGAGATCTTCCAAAACTTGTGAAACCTGTTGATAGTATATCTAGAGAATGTCAATTGGGTAAACAGAACATAACTTCATTCAAGAGTAAAGAACAATTTTCAAGTGGATGGTTGGAACTTGTACATACTGATCTATGTGGTCCTGCTAGAATTAGGAGTGTGCAAGGAGATAGATATTTTATGTTGTTGATTGATGATTACTCCCGGATGATGTGGCTAACCTTCTTGAAAGAAAAATTAGAAGCTCTTGACAAGTTCAAGGTTATGGTGGAGAATGAGATTGGTGTGAAGATAAAGTGTCTGAGATCCGACAGAGGTGGAGAGTTTACCTCCGGTGAGTTTGATACATTCTGTGAAAAGCATGGAATAAAAAGACAGTTATCTGTTCCTAGGACTCCTCAGCAGAATGGAGTTGTGGAAAGAAAGAACCGGACCATTCAAGAAGCTTCCAGGACCATGATGATGGAAGCAAATGTTCCACAAGTCTATTAGAGAGAAGCTGTGAGTACTATTGTCTACACTCTTAACTGGGTGCAGATCAAAGGCAATTCTGGTAAGACACCTTATGAACTATGGTTTGGTCATCCTCATACTGTGAAATATTTCAGAGTTTTTTGTAGTAAATGTTATATCAAAAGAGATGAGGATCTAGGCAAGTTTGATGCAACAAGTGGTGAAGGAATATTTCTAGGTTACTCTACTCAAAGCAAGGCATACCGATGCTTTAACAAGAGATTGAAAAGGATTATTGAAAGTGCTAATGTCAGAGTTGATGAGAGCAAAGAAAGATCATTCAAGTCTTGTGGATATGATTCAGATGATCAAGATGAAAGTCAAAATCAAGGAAAGTAAGTTTAACCTTAGAATCAGATCTAGATTGATTTGGAATATCCAGTAACTCAAGAAGTTAGTGCAAATGTTGAGGAACAAGCTCAAGAATCAGAAGTTCAAGCAGATCCCAAAACACCCAAGTATGTAAGGTTGAATCATTCAGAAGATTAGATCATAGGAGATAGAAATACAGGTGTTCAAACTAGAAGAAGAATTGTTGAAGATCAAGAGGAGATTTGTTTGATTTCAAAGATTGAACCAAAATCGATAAGTGAAGCTTGCAATGATGAAAATTGGGTGAAAGCAATGGAAGAAGAATTAATGCAAATTGAAAAGAATCACACTTGGGATCTTGTTCCTAGACCTGAAGAAAAAAATGTGATTGGAACTAAATGGGTCTTCCAGAATAAACTAAATGAGGATGGTGAAGTTGTGAGAAACAAAGCAAGGTTGGTGTGCAAAGGATATTCTCAAGTGGAAGAAATTGATTTTGAAGAAACTTTTGCTCTGGTGGCAAGAATAGAAGCAGTTAGATTATTTCTTGCATTTGCTACTTATAAAGATTTCAAGGTTTATCAGATGGATGTCAAGTCAGCATTCCCAAATGGAGAATTGTATGAAGAAGTCTACATTAAGCAACCGGAAGGATTTTAGTTGTCTGATAAAGGAGATATGGTCTGCAGATTTAGGAAAGCATTGTATGGACTCAAACAAGCCCCAAGAGCTTGGTATGCAAGACTAGATAAGTATCTACTAAAATTAGGTTTTAGCAAAGGTACAGCAGATAGTAATATTTATATCAAAATTGATCATGAATGCATCTTGATTGTTGAAGTATTTGTTGATGATATCATTTTTGGTGGAAATGAGAGTATGTACAAAACATTTGCTGATCAGATGCAAAGTGAATTTAAGATGTAAATGTTTGGAGAAATGAATTTCTTCTTAGGTTTGCAAATCATTCAGTCATATAAAGGTATCTTCATATCTCAATCTAAGTATGTGAGAGAATTGTTGAAAAGTTTGAAATGGAAGATTCAAAACCAGTGAGTACACTTATGGTAATCAGATGCAAGTTGAGTAAAGATGATGACTCCCCTAAGGCAAATTAGAAAAGGTATAGATCAATAATTGGAGGACTACTCTATCTGACTCAGACCAGATCTAATATCATGAATGCAGTTGGACTTGTTGCTAGATTTCAAGCTGATCCTAGAGAATCCCATGTTGTAGAAGTCAAAAAAAAATTTAGATATCTCAAAGGGACACTTGATTATGGCTTATGGTATCCAAAGGATAATGACTTCACTCTTCATGCATACACAGATGCTAATTGGACAGGAGATGTGGATGACAGAAAAAGTACTAGTGGTGGTGCATTCTTCTTGGGAAGGAGATTGGTTTCTTGGATGAGCAAAAGCAAGAGGCAATATCTCTGTCTACTGCAGAGGTAGAGTATATAGCAACAGCAAACAATTGTACTCAAGTTCTGTGGATGAAGCAAATGTTGAAAGACATCATAATTGTGTTTGAGGAGCTTGGTACAATCTTCTGTGATAATTCAAGTGCAATAAGCATCTCAAAGAATCTAGTGTTGCATTCAAAGACAAATCATATATCAATCAAGTTTCACTTCTTGAGAGAGAAAGTTAAAGAGAATGAAGTCAGATTGGAGTTTGTTTCTTCAAAGGATCAGATTGCAGATATCTTCACTAAGCCTCTACCCAAGGATACTTTTGAGTATCTCAGAGAGAAGTTAGGGGTTATTACCCCTCTTGATCAGAACTAAGATGCACTAGGGTGCATCAGTCCGGTGGAATTCACAGTCATATCTTGTGATCCGAATTGATGTTAAGAAGATACTACTCAGGGGGAGTAATCAGTATGCAAATTTTGCAGATCATTCTGAAACAAAAAGGGGGAGAAAAGATTGCAAATATGTGCCCTTTTCCATTGATGTCAAAGGGGGAGAGAAGTCATGTGAAAAACTAGTTGTTGATGAAAGGAGAAGCAGTGAAGAAAGTGGTTCACAAGTGATAAGAGAAAGTGGGAGACATCCTTGTCTTGATGGTTGAATCAATTTTTCACATCATATGTTGCCATCAATGACAAAGGGAGAGATTGTTGCAAATATGTGCCTAAGCGGTGTTGTCATTGATGTCAACATATCCTTGTTGCCATTGATGTCAACTGTATCCTATTTTATTGTCCGCTTAGAAGACTGAAATGTTGAGGATATTAAGAAAATTAATGAAGATGTAAGTACACGGACCATATGGCTATGTAGAGGATTGTTTGAAGTAGCTCCAGTTAAGATTTGAGAAGTCCGCATAAAGATTTGAAGAAGTTATGGCCATCTGAGAGAACCGGGTTTTGCAGTTTCTAGAAGAGATAGAGTGACAGGAAATTGGTCCAGATTGCTCCACAAATAAAACACTATGATCTGTGGATCTAGAGGCATGTTTAGAAAGTCAGTGTGTATCTTCAACTCAAGTGGTTAGTGGTTTGGAGGTCCGCAAGCAATCTTTTTAGTGTGACAGTCATGGCAGACAATGTTCTTGAGGTACCGGATGAAGATGCAAGTGATTCTGATAATTTAGAGTAGTGTGGATGTTATTGTTGAATTCAATGTGCTTGTGGAAGTCTCTGGATCATGTGCCTACTGTGTTGGAGGTCCACATTGAAGATTAAGCTCGTTGTTGAAGATTTCCTCCTTGGTGTTGTTGTTCTTCCCAGTCTTGGCTGACTAGATGTTTCAAGTGTGTTGCAGATGATCTAAGAGCAATTCTCTAGAGCGTAGCATGTTGATTAAAGAAGATTCAAGTCCCATCTATGTTTGGCTGAAAGTATAAATGATTCGCATTAAGTCAAGCCAACCTTGATGTTCATTCCAAGGTTGATGAAGCTTATAAATACTTGTGGATGAGTTGTGAGAAGTTGTCCTTGTGCGAAAATGATAAAATCCTAAGAAAGGAGCAGAGAAGAGAAGAAGTAGAAGAATAAGAGCAGTAAAGGATGAAGAGTTAGCAAAGAAGTGTTTGGGGTAGAGTAGAAGTTTTATGAGATTTCAATGGGACTGATCCAAGCATAAGAAGATGATATTTCTCAGTTCCTTCTTTCTATATTAAACATAAAATCTTGTAGGCAAAGATCCTGTTTGAGCAGTGGGCTCTAGGAAGTGTGCCTGAAGGCAAGTGCCTTCCCATTTCTTTCAAGTACTTTTAACAGGGTACAAGTCTTGTGGGTTAATCCGCACTGTGGTTTTCCCTTAATCGGGTTTCCACGTTAAAAATCTTGGTGTCAAGTGTGTTCATTTTGTTTCTGCTCATGTGTTGTTGATTCATGCTTTGATGTTTACATCATTAATCTATTTGTAAGTTAAGAAAGAAGATTAAAATTAGAAAAAGGTTAAATTGTGGGACAATTGATTCACCCCCCCTCTTAGTTGTCTGACCTAATTCCAATAGCAACACCACATGTGATTGATATAACTGAAAGAGCCTGACCAAAATTCAAGAAGCATCCATTCAAATCAACAGAGGTTGATCGAAATGGTGCATTTTCATAAATTTTGTTTGGTGTGATGCATGCGGAAGATATTAGGGCCTACATTCATGTTGCCCTAGAAGAACATGGTGACAACAAATTTTTTGATATATACCTAAAACATTTAAGTGGTGACAAATTTGAGTTGAAAGAAGAATACAAGGCTTTGGAAGTAAAGAAATTCATTTAGTACAAAGACTTTCCTACATTTGCGGAAGATGAATGGGTCCAGTACGTGTTGAGAAGGATCCACGATGAGTTCATGTGGCTAGAAAAACCCTTTAAGATCACCAAGGATGTGATTAGAGTTGTGATAGGATTAAACTCTACCGGTAACGTGCCCCTGTTAAAATCCGTGAAGAATAACACTGTAACAGAAGCAACTGGAGCCAAATTTTACAAGAGGGCATTAACAATCAATGATATTATAGACCATGTAGTGAGGTTTGGATCGATGGTAATTGGATAAAAGATCTATTTCTCCAACTGGGAGAACTCTATCTCCAGTACTGCTTTTTACACTGCTTGTCAGATGATTAAGGAAAATATAGACTATGATCTCTATGAATTGTTGTGACAACAGCTAATGGAAAACCTAAAGAAATCAAAGGAGAGCAAATACCCCTTCAAGTTTGGTAAGTTGATCATCTATTTATTCTTCTACTTCATGCAAGAATTACTTGGGATGAAAAACTTGTTCTGGTTAAACAATCAACCAGTTGTAGTGAAAATTAGAGATCATTTAAGTAGTATAGGAATCCATGAGGAACAAACCACAGCCCTATGGGGCTACTTCAATTTTTTTTAGAAAATTATGCAATCTAGAGAAAGGATTCCAAACGAAATTGTTGACAAATACAAAAATGACATATGCTTTATTGTTACAAAAGACCAATGTATGATGGAGGCTATTGAGCCCAAGACTATTTGGATAATGCCAATAAGGTATGAGGTAGATGGACAAATTATGGATAACTATGCCCAACACATGCTAAGCAAACCTAGGGATTCCAAAGAGGAAAGATTTGGAACCTATGAGGAGTTGTCAATAAAAGTCTTTGTTGAGCAAAGAAGGCTGGAAATTTCAAAGAAGGCCAGAAAATGGCAGAAGAATATGCACAAAGAAAATGTTTCACCAAAGAACAAATATCAGCTACAAGAACTAGAATTGAGGCAGTAAAAACAGCTAAAGAAAAGGAAGCAAATAAAGCTCCGGAAGTTCAAAAGACACAACAAGAGGCACCTGCTGCACCAAAAAGAAGAACAAAAAGTACTGGTTCAGTATCTAAATCCTCTGGTATTCCTTCCACAACAACTGCATAAGAACAAACAAATAAGAGGAAGAAGACAAA
Organism: Cunninghamia lanceolata; assembly: GCA_027924645.1. Taxonomy (NCBI): domain Eukaryota; kingdom Viridiplantae; phylum Streptophyta; class Pinopsida; order Cupressales; family Cupressaceae; genus Cunninghamia; species Cunninghamia lanceolata. Next base: position 267,134 of record BSBN01001646.1, read on the forward strand.
AGGTCAAAGAGTGTATGTCAGTGTTGATCCAATTGATGATGAAGAAATTGAGACCGATGAAGAAGTGAAGACGATGATGGCATCAAGTGCACCTCCCTTCTAATCTCAAAAAGGCAAAACCTCCAGTATCACAAAAGGGAAGACATCTAGTAAGAGTAAAGAAAGAAAGAAAGCTAAGACTGCAGTACCTACAAAAAACCATGCCACAATGAGATTAGATGAAGTTTTAAGGGCTATTAAAACTGATGGAAATCTAACACGCATTGCCAAATTCTATGATGAATACAATGATGCAGATAAAAGAATCATTGAAGATGCTATTGTCAAATACTTGTGCATTTACAATAAGGCCCTCATTGAGATCATTACTGATCTTCCTAACTCCTTGGGTAGTATCATGTTTGCAAGAAAAGAAGTTGATATGACAAAGGATATAGAACTCAGAGAACACATACTAATGACGTTATGTCCAGAGATCACTCCTAAAGATAAAACAAAAATTTCAAAAGTGCTTAGCAAGGAGTTCAGAACAAAGAAAAGAACAAATTTTCTCATGTTAGATAACATTGAGAAAGTGGTAAAGGAAACTGAGGAAATCACTTTGAGAGTACTAAAGGAACATCATTTTCCAACTATACATGATAGAGAAGAAACAAATATTGGAGATGATACATCTATTCCTAATGTGCACATGGATCAAGGTAGTGAAGAGCCAAAGGAGAAAGAAGATTCAGTTCCTATTACTGGTCCGGAGACTGCTGTTGAGGATAAATCTAATACTGAGGAACAGAGCAAAGCAGATGAACAAGCTAAGATGAGCTCTGCTTCAGAGAAAAAAGCTGATGAAAATAAAGATATGGACTTAGATCCTCTGGAACAAAGCCAAGATGAAGTCTCTGGTATAGAAAGAGACACTACGGAGTTTTTCAAGGAATTCTTGGAAAGAGAAAAACAAGTCCTGGATGAGACTGAGTTTTTGCAAGGTCTAATAAACTTGGACTCAATGTCCCCTGTACAAAAATTCAAATTAGTATCAGTTGTGCAAGCAAAGGCACAAGAAGAAATTTTGAAGTCACACATTCAGGACAGTGAACTAATTAGTGAGGCATCTAGCATTTTGGAGAAGCTGATGCCATCATATCAAAAGGACACCTCATTGTCCTCAATAAATCAACTCAAGGGACTCATAAACTCTATAAGTATTCATTATGAATCTTTTGAAAAGTCTGCTAAGACAGAAGTGAAGAAAGAGTTTGATGAGAAAAGATTAGCTGAGTTGAAGTCCATATTAGCAAATGACAAAATTATGTTGGACATTGAAATAAAAAATATACAGAGTGCCATCAAAGAAGCCTGTGACTTATATAAATTTTGTGTATCATGGCCGGAAGCCACAGAGAAGTTAGGAGAAAAGATCAAGGATCTGGAATTGCAATTGACAAATATCTCTAAGTCAATTGACCCAGCAGTTGAGTCAATAAGTTGCAAAGAGATGCAAGTTATCAAAACTCACAATGATTTAAGTGATTTAATGATTAAGAGGGACCAAATGAAAAGTAGAATGTGTCAATTGAGAGGATTGATATTTCCCCAAATAGACTCAATGAATAATCTTGTAGAATAAGCCTTGAAAGCAAAAACGTTAATTGATACACCTTCAAACGTGCAAAAGGTAGAGAAATTAGTTTTTCTGGTAAAGGGTCTGTTAGCGCCTGAATTGACTGGCAGTTTTTTGAGCAATTTTCATGCAGGCGCTCTCCCTAAGTATCCAAAAAATGCTCCAAGTGTTGGACCTCCTCAGTATTTTTCAGCTGCATCATCATATTTTCTTGAGGAGGAGGTCATCATCATCATGTTTGTTTCGATGGTGGTCAGCATCATCATGTTCTCCGTCGACCGGTTTCTCATCGTCATCATCATATTCAGTTATCGGGTGATGTTTGGTTTTTATCCTGATCCTGCTGATGAGCTACAGTGCGCCCTGATCTGCTTGCGAGGGTGATTTTTCAAAGTCTCCGGTGATCTTCCATTTATCACCTTGCCCAGACATGATGATGATGTTGCCCTGATATTCTGGGGGTTATTCTCTAAGTTGTTCGACCCGACTTGCTTCTTTCTTAAGGGGTCGTCATCATCATCATCATGTTTCCAGTTATCACCGTGTTGCTTGCGAGGGTCATCATATTTTCTGCATCATGATATCTCGCCGGGGTGATATTTCTATCATCGGGTGATCTTGGTTATGATCATCCTGATGATGTATTTGAAGAGTTCTAAGTGCGACCCGATATTCACTAGGGTCATCATATTTTGAACGTCAGGATGATCTTAGTCAATATCATCCTGATGATGTTGTATCACTTCTTGTTCGTTGTTTTGTCATCCTGATGATGCTGACGTCATCCTTATATCAGGGTGATATCTTTCTTTCTGCCTATCTGCATCGTGATATTTCCGAAGGAGGGGGTGATATTTTCATATCACTCGAGTGTGTTTGTTCCAGCATCATGATGATGCTGATATCAAGGAGATATCCGCTTGCCGGCTTCGTGCGCTATCTGGTGGGGGTGATCTTTTCGAGCATCATCATATTCATCTATCGCCCCGATCTTACAGAGGAGCTACAGTGCAACCTGATATTTGCACATCAGGATGATATTTCCAAATATCCGGTTGTCTTCCAAATATCATCCTGATGTTAATATGATGATGACGTCATCAAGGTCCGGGGGGGGTCATATTTCTAACACAGATCATCTTGTGGAGATCCCCTGATATTTGCAAACATGATGATGACGTCATCCGGATATGAGGAGGTGCGCAGTAGGCAGATATGATGATGACGTCAGCAGGATATGATGATGACGTCATCAGGATGTTCATCGGCCAGACTTTGGGTATAGGCTCAGCAGGAGGATGTTTCTCCGATGGATCAGGTTGTGCCGATGAAGGCGATTATCATGCGGTTGTATTGCGATATGATGATGACGTCAGGGTGATATTTCGGGCAACAGGATATCATGCTGCTGGAGGATGATGATGATGAAGTCTTATACTAGTGTCGTCAGGAGCAAAAGCACCGACATCATATATGCTCATGACCTAGTATATAAAGTGTTAAAGAGGTCATCGCGGGGTGCATGTGGGATAATGTTATCCTGCATTTTCAAATATCATGATGATGAATATCGGCGGGAAGTGGTTGCGATTAACTGTCTAATGTTCTTCCCGAGGCCGCGGGTTGGTGCGCCATCAATGGCGATTGTTGCAGAGGTATGGGCGATGGCGTGGGCTGATCTAGTACCCGGTTGAAGATCTGGATCCCTAGGCGGTGGCGCAGGGCTCGAAAAATCTTCCTGTCTCCTCCCCTACCTGCTACATTAATGTTTGAGCGCCATTTCTATGATACTGTATATCTGGCGGGATTTTTGGTCAACCTGGTAGTTAATGCTGAATACACCCTCCTGCTATATAATGCAGATGGTGTTATTCATTCAAGGTTGTTGAAAGTTGAAGATTTTTGGCTCTGTAATCCAAAACCAGCTGATCTGGTTGCTCTGTACAGTTTAACTTGTGAGTTTATGTATCTCCTGTTGTACGACTTGGCATGAATCCACTGATTTCATGGTTGATCTTGTATGAGTAATGCTATCTTAGCATGTGTTGTGTTAATTCTGTCTCCAGTATTGCATGTATTCTTCTTCTGGATCTGGATATCTGTGTAATGTTTAGATTCTAGAGCATAGAATTCCTATGTTGAATGTCTGATCTTTTAACTTCTGCTCAAGGGGCAGATTAAACTGTTTTCAGGTTGAACATTGGGAAGGGTATACTGCAGTAGGGATGCCATAAGTAGAGATAACTTGACACTCTTCATTGGGAGATATCTGTAAGGCAGATATCATGTGTATCCCCCTGAAATCCAGTTTCAGCTATTCATGCTGATCATTCACAGGTGTATGTCTACCGACTCCAAGCCCTGGATAGGCACCAATCATGCTGTGTTCTTGTGTTATACACCATGTCCAGCTTTGCATCCAAATTCACATCAAACCATTTCATACTTCCACCTGTTAGTTGTAGGAGTAGGATTAGGAACCCCCTGCATGCTCTCATACCCAACCAGACATCATGTCCAAGAATGTTGCCAGCCTTGTGATCTATCATGCAGATCTTGGTCCATACATGAGAGTATTCTGCCTGTTGTTGTCAAGTTAGATCTTTCTATCTTTGAGCTAGTCAAGGTTACATCTTGAGTTATAGGGATACCCCCCTTGGTGCGGCAGAACCAGAAGTGAAGGGGAGGAGCTCACGCAACCTCCTGTATTCAGTTGGCTGAATCTGCCTGTGCATTAGAACTGGCAATCCCTAATGCTGATTCAAAGAATGTCAACAAAATGGCGACTCCGCTGGGGATGGACTAAAAAATGATATACTTGTGGCCCATCCGAGTCACTAACAAAATGATGCTCTGCTGGTGGAATGAACCTGGAAAAGTAGCTTTCAGCTATTGAAAATTTTGTCCTCTCTGGAGAGGTGGCGACTCTGCAAAAAAGATCCCAATGCACATGAGAGATGGATGTATGTGATGTGACAGAAATGTGTTGTTCATTTTTCTGCATCTGTATGAGAAAAGGTACCTTGTTCCTTCCCCTTTATTTGCTGTTTTACTGCATAGGTTAGATGCCAGGGGAAGCCTTAGGTCTTAGACAGACAAAGGATGTCTAAGAGTAAGATTTTTATGAATCCAAGTATGAATTATCCCATACTCAGTGGTAAAATGTTGGATAAAGGAATAGAAGAGATAAGAAATAGGTTGATATTCTTAGAGGCTGAGCAGGCCCAGTTAAGAAGCAGTAACCCTGTTGTGTCTGCCTGTCAGAAAGCTAAACCTCCTGTCAGCCCTTTTGATCCTTTGTATGACCAACTGGATTTGTCATGGGTGGATTATAAAGTAGAAACTATGCCTGCTAGGATATACTGTCAGATGCCTAGATTTAGTGGTCACAATGTATGTGATGGGAATGCACATATCCAAAATTTTCAAAGCTTTATGGGAAAATATTCATTCAGAGATGAGGATATGTGGATGAGGTTTCTTGTTAGGTCCTTTGATGCAAAAGCAAAAGACTGGTATTTGAGCTTTCCAAAGAAATTTTTTGCCTGTTGGGATGAGCTTGCTGACTGTTTCAAGGAAGAATTTGCAAAAGAACCGGCTGATCTTGTTGCAGAATTGATGAGAATCAGAAAACAAGATGAAGAGCCATGTGTTGATTTCGGTCATAGGTTTGCAGTAGCCCTTTCACATGTCCCTAAAAGTTTCAGACCTGATATTTCAGCCTGTGTTGGCATATTTTTTGAAGCTTTTGAGGAGGGCTCTAGTGCATTACTGAGGGATTTCAAGGTGACAAGTATGCAGATGGCATACAAATTTTTAGAAAATGTAGAGGAAATGAGAAACGTGCACCTGCTGAAGCCCCTGTCCCCAGGCCTTGGTGTGAATAATGGTTATGAAGCTGCAAATGACCAAATGATTATGGCATCATGTGCAGATAAAAATGAAAATAAAAGCATAGAGGTTGAGACTGCTGTGTTTGAACATAATGCTAACAATACTGCTCAACTGGATTGTTCACCAGTTGAGGATGCCAGTGAAAGGACTAATGAGGATTCCCATTGCAATGATGAGGTAGCTGACCATGAAAACAATAACGAGGTTGTGGACAGTAATGAGCAATTTTTGGAATGGACCTGTGGAGACAATTGTGAGTATTGTACTCAAGACAGAGAAGATATGAGCAAACAGAGAAGCAGTCCTATGTGTGACCCATTGCCTACCTTTCAAATACATGGAGATCATGAAGAGCAGTCAAAAATTAAAATAAGTGCTAGTTCAGAGCATGATTGTTTTTCATTTGATGGCTGTTTTGCTTATGACACACAGGCTGATACTCCCCCACAGAGTGAATCCATTGGTGATGAAGAGATGTGCTCTGCTGCCCATGAACAAATGGCATACTATGATGAAACTGATGCACCTGGGTCACCCATTTATGACACATATGGTGATGAGGATCTGTCTGAGTATGGTGAGGATCTAGACATTATTTTTGGCTTGGATTCTGTTTCTCATCCTGATGAAAGAGGAAACAACATACATCAGGTAAGTGACTGTGAAAATGTGCCTGATTTGAGAGAGATGCCAGAGCCTGATCTTTTCCAGCCTGGTGCTGCTGATTGTTGTGTACATGATGTGCACAATTGTGATTTTGAAAGCTTTTCTTTTGATGAGCCAGCATATAATACAATGAGCCTTGATCTTCCTAGTTTTGTGGTGGACTCCGAGTGTTTCCTATTTGCAGTCCAGCTAGGAGATCATGTTGCAATGCATGATGATGATATAGGTGATAAGTGCTATATGCCATATGAACATGCATTGTTTGATACATTCTGCACCCACATGTCACATGATGCTGAGGGTTATCTGCACAAGGGTGATAATGACAAGCCAAATCAGAGGGTTGAATTTGCAGATGACAAGATTTATTTGTGGGTGGATCTTTGTAGTATCTCCAAGCTTGACCCAGTGCATGCAGATGAAAACAAGATATTTGACAAAGGGAGATACATGTTTTTCTTTTCTTGGTGGCCTTAGGCCATCAAGTGTGTTTGGTGATGCAGATCATGATAACTTCATGACTCTATGCCCAATGGATAAGGGACTGGTCTGCATCCCAGAGATCTGGGGTTCTCGCTGCAGGTTTTCACCTGCACGTCCCCAGACAGAGCCACTGTTAGCGCCTGAATTGACTGGCAGTTTTTTGAGCAATTTTCATGCAGGCGCTCTCCCTAAGTATCCAAAAAATGCTCCAAGTGTTGGACCTCCTCAATATTTTTCAGCTGCATCATCATATTTTCTTGAGGAGGAGGTCATCATCATCATGTTTGTTTCGATGGTGGTCAGCATCATCATGTTCTCCGTCGACCGGTATATAAAAAGGGGGAGCAAATACACATTTTTCACTAAGTGTTGCCATCAATGCCAAAGGAGGAGATTGTTGGCAACATAGTCAAGAGACACTGCTAATTGGGTAATGTTTTCATTGATGGCGACAAGGAAAATAGAGCATGATGGAGTTAAGAATGATTGGGAACTCAACTTGGAACAACCTGCATATAAGGTTCTTGTCCGAACACAAAAGACTAAGGCAAAATGGCTAAGTACTAACAACATAGAGTCAGAAGCAAAGACTCAAGTGGTATTTCTCTGCAATTGATGGTCAAGGTATGCAGTTTAGGTATGTTATTTAGAATTGTTTGAAGGTGCTATGTTCAAGATTGCAAGTCCTGATGACTTCCAGAAGTTACGCTGTGATTGGTCTAAGTCTAGGTAAATAGAGTAGAGGCAGGAACAATGCATAGTACCAGAGTAAAAGGGTTTGCATTCCTTTATTGTTGCATATTTCATCCTGTGGTTCTGAAGGTATGTTAAGAGGTCCAGAATGAATGTTGATTGTGAATCTTTGAGTCTCTTATGGTCTGTAGTGAGAGTTATGATGTGATAGATGAATTGGTCAAGCATGTTCTTAAGAGACAAGCTAACATGCATGATAGATCTTTATGCGGAGAAGATATATTCTTTGAACAATCAATCTAAGTGGTTGAATGATTGGTGCCGACCTATATGAAGACTATTGAATAATTGTTTGGGTCTACATTGTAGATTGTGAACAAGTCCAAGCCGACAAGATATAACAATTGTATACACGGTTCATATTTGACTTGCCGACCTAACCATGAGATAAATCTTGTAGCGGATATATATATTTGATGAATTTTGGTGTTGAAGGAAGTGTGTGATGGTGTGGTATGTGTGAATTCAATAAATGTGTGATCTATAGCAGAGTTATGACCAGAAGCAAGAATGTTGGTACTTTTCCCAGACTGGATGCTTATTCCTAATTATCCCTACAAGGTAGCCATCATTAATCAATAGGATCCCCGGGCCAGGGGTCAACAGTATAGGAGATAGACTCTATAACTATCTCCTCTTCTTCTTTAGGCTCTACAGAACCAAGGGGGTATTCCCTATTCAACATCCATGAGATATGCTTGTGGATTGACTAGGATGCTGACACAAAGCAGATAAATCCTCTATTATGCAGACCAAAACTGTGAGATAAGTACAAAGAGGCTAGCTTTGGGCCTATATTCAGTTGTAGACGGAGGATTTTAGTCGTAAACTACTTCTAAAGTCCTAATGGTTTGATTTAAAGTTTAAGTTTGATTTTATGTTTGGATGCAAAACTGAGACTTTGGGTTGCAACCTTAATACAAGACTGGATCGGTGCCTATCCAGGGCTCGGAGTCAATAGGCATACACATGTGAATGACCAACATAAACATATACCAAAGACTGGATATTAAGGGGATTTTTAGTATCTACCTTACGGATACTTCCCAAAACAGAGTATCCTATTATCTCTACTTACTGATATCCCTATTGCAATGTCTTCTTCCCAACACTTGATATGAAACGTTTAATCTACTCCTTGAGCAGAGGTAAGAAATCAAGCATTCAACACAGCAAACCTATATTCTAGAATCATAAACACCCCTTAAATGCTTAGATTCATAAGAAGAACACATTCAATTTGGAGACAGATAACAAAGCACATGTAGTATAGCATTACTCATTTAAATCAGCATGATATTAGTAGATTTATGCAGAAAAACATACAACATGAGACTCATAAACTCACAAGATAGCCAAGATAGAGCCACCAATGAAGTCGTATCTTATTACAGCACCAAAATATTTGTCCAGTTTTCAACAACAATAATGAGTAACACAGTTTGGCTTTTATACCAAGACTGTGTACCCAGCAAAAAATAATTACAAGGCAAATCAAAAATTTGCCAGATTCAATGCATGAGGAATGGCACCCAGAAATATTCAATGCTGCGGAGAGACAAAGAGGAATGAGCAGGTGGAATCGGGATATGCACCACCGCTCAAGGATTTTCATCTTCAATCAGGTGGTTGACCTATCCTTTCCGTCGTCTATCCTCTACAAATCTGCCATCAATGCTTCATCTACCCACAAGCCCCTGAAGACGCAGCAGCAGCAAGCCTCTAAAATTTTTCCCGCCCAAATGCGGTCGCGGATACAAAAAACTATCGCTGCAGCGAACTTGAAAGATAGCCGTCAATTTTGATTCCATCGCTGAAACAAATGGCTCCAAAAAATGTTGAAAAGTCACCCACTTGTAATATCGTGCCATGTAGGCACTACATACTCCTACCGCTGACTTTTCGCCTTCCCCATTTTGCACCTATCACCTTGTACATGCAAAAGCATATACAAGCACCCTATATACAAGTCGGACCTCAAATTTTATAGAACAATGTGAGAATCAGTTCAAATCAGGCTTGTATCCCTTTCACTGCACATCAGCTTGTATATCGGCATATACAAGCGCTTTATACGACCCACGGACCTCAAATTATTATTCGTTGCATTTTATTCCTCCATCACGTTCGAGTTGTATGTCCTTTTGCTTGCATATCTTAATGTATAACTGCGTATACAAATGCCTCATACATACAAGGTGGATCTCAAAAATTTATCTGCCGCATCTGACTTCTCCTTCGGGTCTGGAATGCATATTTCTTCATTGTATGTTTTGAATGTATGTTGGCATACATACAACAAAATAAACATACAACTCACCTGCTTGATACAACAGTGGCATCTTCAAGGAATCTTCAATGTATATTCTGCCATTGCACATTTTTCGCTTGTATATAGCCTCTGTATGTTAGGACATACAACAAAACATGTACAAGAAAAACCCGATATACATGCAGAGAATATTCCAGGAACCCTGCGGAAGATTCCCCCAATGTACATGCATCCTTTTGAACCCGATATGCATTAGGAAATGCATACACCCGGGGAATCTGCAATAGATTCTCCCTTGTATATGCAACTCGATATGCATTCAAAAATGCATATAACTTAGTTTTTCACCATTTTTGGAAGCCGATTGAGATTTTTCAAGCCTGCCAACATACATTTGCACTTGCATATACAAACACTTAACATTTTTCTTGAACGCGATGGGAAAAACCGGTGACACATTGCGCGGAGGCCGGTCAACCTATGAACATTAAAGCACGAGGACGAAACCTTGTAACCAGGAACCTGCCACAAAAGGTCACCACCAAAATAGAAAAGACAATGCAAGACCCCAAGACTCAAAAATTTTAGGGTTTGAATGAAAAAACCTGCAAATGCTCAAGCTTAAACCCTAAACATAAATGAGTACCAACACAGGCTCCGAATGGGGACGTGCAGGTGCAAGACTACAACGAGGACCAGATTACTCCGGGGCAGACCAGACAAAACGCAAAACTCAAAACATGACTGACCAAACAAGGCACGTACAAAGTATTTACACCTAATTTATAGTGTGCACATAAGGTATTCATTTATGAGAAAAAGGCTTTAAGGAATTTACCGTGCACTGGCAATTCCAGTAGTTCACCATTTAGGGCCTGGAGAAAATAAGAATCATCTCCACAAATAGTGCCAATTTGGTATGGCCCAATCCATAAGGGCTCAAATTTACCGTGTTTTCCCTTATTCTGGCTCCTTGCACTCCACATAAGGACTAGGTCACCTATCTGAAACCTTCTCTCTATAGCCCTCTTATCAAACAGATATTTCACTCTTTGTTGTTTCTTGATGTTTGTCTTCTATGCCTCCCGTCTGATTTCATCTAGTGCAACCAGCTGATTTACTCTTTCAGTCATTGGGTCTCCAATCTCCTCATCATTTTCTTGTATGAATTTATACACTGGCAAGAGATTGTTCACAGGCACTCTAGCTGTTGCACCATATACTAATTCAAAAGGTGACCTTCCAATTGTTCTTTTCACTATCACCTTGTCAGCCCATAATGCCAATTTCAGCTTTGAATCCCAAGCCCTCTTGTTTTTATCTATCACCCTTTTGATGATTTTCATGAGACTTTTGTTTCTTGACTCTGCCTGACCATTTCCTTGTGGATGGTATGGTGATGTATGAGACAAATCCATTCCATAATTATTGCAAAAATCAATAAATTCAACAAACCTGAAGCACATAGCATTGTCTGTGACCAATTTCGCTGGCACTTCAAATTTGATAATAATATTTTCCAGAATGAAATCCATCACCACTTTGCTTGTGGCCTTTTTAGTTGGAATGGCCTCAATCCATTTAGTGAAGTAATTAATGGCAACCAGAATCCAACTATGTCCTCCACTGGACTTTTCTAAGATTTCCCCTATAAAGTCAATTCCCCATTGCTGAAACGAAGCTTCTACAGTTATAGTCCTAAGGGGCAATGCACCCTCATATTTTAGCTTTCCTGAGAACCTTTGGTAGGGATCACATTTTCTTACCATTCTGTGTGTGTCTAAGAAGAGAGTTGGCCACCAATAGCCTGCTCTGAGAATTTTGTGGGCCGTTGTCTGGGTAGCATAGTGTCCACCACACACTCCAGTGTGCATGTCACTTAGAATATCCTTAGCCTGATCTTCATTGACACATCTGAGTAATACACCATCAAGATTTTTTCAATACAACTCTACTTGAATAATAATGTATTTAATAGCATGTAGCTTCAAGGTCCTCATCTGATTATCACTGAGATGGGAAGGACAGTTTCGAGTCTGTAAATAATATACTATGTCCTTATACCATTCAGACTCTGACATATTTATAACTTCATTAAGCACTACATTGACTTGGCATGCCTCTAGATTTGACTGTCATCAGTTTTGCCAAACCTTGTCCTCTTACCAATTTTGTGATTTGTATTTCAATATTGAATTCCTGTAATTTGTTTATCCATCTGCATCTTCTTCCAGTTACCTCCTGTTGAGTAAAAATATCTTTGATTGCTGCATGAGGCACATATGCAACTATCTGAGAGCCCACTAAATATGGTCTGAAACTCTTGACTGCTCTAACTAGTGCATATGCCTGTTTCTCCATGATGTCATATTTCAATTCAGCAGTCTGTAATGACCCACTAAAGAAAGCTATAGGTTGTTCAAAACCTTCCTCATTTCTCTGTAATAAACATGCAGCAATAGTATGGAAAGAAGCAAATGAGAACATCTGAAATGGCTTAGAAAAATTAGGAGATTTTAACACAGGAGCCATCTTTATAGCCTCTTTAATGTCCTGGAATGATTTAGTTGCTTCATCTTCCCATTTGACAGTTGCACCTTTCTTCAACATTTTAGAGATATCTTTTGTGGTCTCTGCAAAGTTAGGCACAAATCTTCTAACAAAATTAATTTGTCCAAAGAAGGACTGAACACCTTTCACTGTTCTAGGGATCTGGATTTTGTCAATTGCAACCACCCTTTCAGGATCAATCCTGACTCCATCCTTGGAAACAATGTGTCCAAGCAATTTTCCTTCTACCACCCCAAAAGCACATTTCTTTGGGTTGAGTAAGATACCATATTCCAATGCTCTAATAAAAATTTGCTCCAAGTGCATGCAATGTTGCTCCTCCTTCTCTAAATAAGCTGTCAAATCATCCTGATACATAGCCAAGATTGAATCAATTAATCCTGCAAAAGCAACATCCATTGCCCTTTGAAATGTGGCACCTGCATTTGTCAGTCCAAATGGCATTCTCCCATATACATAGGTTCCCCATGGAGTGGTGAAAGCGGTTTTGAATTGTTCTGATTCTTTCACTTTCACCTGATTGTACCCTAAAAATCCATCCATCATGGATAAAAGTTCATAGTCGGTCACCTTTTGCAACATGGCTTCCATGTTTGGCAATAGATAATTGTCCTTCAAGGAAGATACATTCAGATTTCTAAAATCCACACAAAGTCTTATGTCACCATTCTTTTTTCTAACTGGGACAAGGTCAGACACCCAAGTTGAGTGCCTAATAGGCATGATTATTCCAGCCTCCCTAGGCTTCATAAGTTTCTTCTTGCATCTTTAGAGCTAAGGTTGGGTTGATAGGTCTATGTTTTTGTCTAAATGGTTTAGCTCCAAGCTTCAAAGGGATTTCATGCTGGAATAAATCCTCTCTATAAGCTTTCAGGTCCTTATATGACCACCCAAAAACATGCTTATACTTTCCCAGTAGTGCAATCAGCATAGTTCTGATATGTGGCTTGAGCCGTTTGCCAATAAACACCTTTTTGGGAGCATGAGATGTCCCCAAGTTTATCTCTTCCAAATCATTCTTGTTTATTGGAGATGCATTTGTAACAAATTGGTCCCTATTGTCAAAAGTTCTCTCTAGTGCAACCAATCCTCTAGGGATTTTATTTGTCTTGAGTTGAATTACCTTCTTCCCTAAAAGAGTTTCTTTCCCATCTACAACTTCTACAAAGTTTTGAAAATCCATTTCCTAGTTCTCATATTCATCAATACAATGTAGAAATCTCAACAAATCCTTATCATCATCAAACACTTGCCAGCTGCATACATTATCTGGCACTACAAGTCTAAGTTTGACCTCAACATTTGTGACATCTGACAGAGTTATATCATCTAGCCTTATGGCTACATTAGCTAGAAAACCTACCATGACATTTTTTGATCTCTCTATCCAGCTTATTGAAAAAGCATCAAACAATTCAATTGTATCCCAAAAAGCATGTTTATACTGCTTTAACCTCTTATTTTTTGATGCATACTTATCTCTGACTTGGGAAACAACTAAGTCTAAATCCCCAAATACTTTGAGCATCTTGATTCCATGCTTCAAAGCTACATTCAATCCTAATAGCAGAGCCTCATACTCTGCAATATTATTTGTGCAAGAAAACTTCAACAAGAATGAAAACTTTAGAAGCCTACCAGTCGGAGAGAGAAACACAACTCCATCACCAAAGCCTTCCTTCGAACAAGCTCCATCAAAATACATGGTCCACAGACCCTGTTGGTCAAGCTCTTGAATGCACATATCTCCCTCTTTACCCCCTTTATCATCTGAGACAACTCTGAAATTATCACAGTCGATATCCACAAAACATATATGCTCCTCTGACTCTTGATCCTCAATTGTTTCTGATGACCTTTCTTCTCTGATTAGTTTGACATCCTTGCCATTCATAGGGATCATAGCATATGACAGGTCTAATTGCATACTCCCACCAATCAATGCTGCCCACCTTATTGACAACAACATGCCATACTGTGGCTTGATATCAACAACTGTTATGTTCATTTTATAGGTCTTTTTTGTATATGCTGCCAGTCTAAAATCTACATCTTTCATGATTCCAATGACAGGTACTTCTCTAGCATCCATGGCATAGCACTTCCCACATGCCTTGTCTATTTTTAATCCAACTTGTTGCATGATAGCTAGAGGCATGATATTTGTTGATGCTCTAGAATCAAGCATACAATTCTTGACTGTTTTTCCATTGATAACCAGGGAAACATAAAATGGCTCAACCTGTGAAGGGCATTTTGTCATGGTCATCCCCAGATATACTTCAGGAGTCTCATCTTCGTCAATACACAGGGCTTGCTTCTTACCCTGAGTTTCATCATTCAACTTGGCTTGACAAGGCACTCCTAAAATCAAAGACACTGCCTTATTTCTGAATTCTTCAACTTTCATCAATTCCATTAATGGAGCAGAGACTTTTACTTGGGACAAAACTTGAGCTATGTCAAAAGGAGCAAGATTTTGTATGACAGTTGTAGCCTGATCTACAGTTTTACTTTTATCTTGGTATGATCCAGCTTTAATTTTCGTGGCTCCTTAACTATCATCTTTGATCTGAAAACCTTTGTTCTGATCCTCAAGATGGGGAATTCTATTTTCTGGTCCTTGAGAATCATGACCTATTTTTTGCTTAAAATTTTGCTTATTATTGTTCCATTGTTTCTTTTGTGGTTTAGTCCCTTTATGATTGTGCACTAGCTGGCTCGCAAAAGTATTGTTTGGTTGGTGCGAGTTACTCACCTGAGCTTTACCCCTGAGATTGTAATTGCTTTTGACTTGAGCTACTGCTGCAGCTGTGAAGTCTCTTATCTCTTCTTCAGAAGGTCTTCTTAAGTTATTCAAAAAGTTATGTGAGTCCTAAGCATAGGCATAGTGGTCTTCATCATCTTCATCACAGGGAAACTGCTGGCAAACCTGAATCTCATTATTTGTGCTTGCATCAACATCATGAGAAGGATACTCCCTGTTTGTAGACAGCATATTGACATTGTCATCTTCCATGCCATGTGGCTCATTGCACTCATCACAGGCAACAACATTGTTGTATAAGGATTGAGCAATCATACATTGTGACTGTGAATGAGGCATCTGACATATGATGCACCATGGGGTTTCATTAACAATATTAACAGCTTTCTTCAAAGGGTTAGGTGTTTCCTTAACATTTTGATTCCTTGGATTTGGGTTGTTGTTTGGGATAACGGGTTTACCATTATGCCAATTAGTATTATATGGCATGTCATGTAATGATGGTCTTCTTTCTTACCTTTGGTGAACTTGTCTGTTAGGACCAACCCCCTTTTCATTTTTAGCCATTCTATAACTCAAGTCCTTGACAATAGTTGTCAATTTATCTAATTTATCCTCAGAAGTAGATGCATTACCTTGAACACTTTGAGATTTAGCATTTGAATTTTGCAAAATTTTTACATCATCTCTTATGTTTGTCTTTCCAAACACTTTTATGTTATTTTCAATATTTGTTGCAATTTTGAAGGCATCTCTGAGGCTGTGAGGACCCTTATCTCTTAATCCATAAGCAGTTTTGGCATCAAAAGCATTTATGTACAACACTATGCACATAGGTTCATTAGGCCTTAGGTCATGTGGCAATTTGTTTAACACCTTAGTGAATCTAGCATTGAAATCAGCAACCTGTTCATTCGATCCTTTGGTGATTCCAGTGAATTCATTAATAAAGAAACTTGGATCAATTTTGTCACCATACTATTCTTTGAATATTCTCTTGAAGTCCTCCCATGATGAAACACTAGGCAAACCTTTGTACCATTCTCTGGCCTCATCAACTAAGGATTGCATAAATAATTTCATAAAAACATCTTCATGCTCAACCTCAAAATTGTCCATGATGTTCTGAAAAGCTTTTAGATGGTCTTCTCCTGACACAGTATTGTTTCCTGAAAACTTAGGCACTTGCAGCCTCACATGTTTGTCAATAGGATTGGGGTAACCAGGGATGCCATCAAAAACAAGCTATTTGAATCTGTCTAGCTGCATCGACTGTCTACCAAACTGATTAACACTGGCATTTCTATTTGCATTCTGATTTCTTACATTATTTAATGGTATTCTAGCATTATTTACATTCTATCTTTGATCATTATGTTGATCCTGGACTTCATTTCTTTGCTGGTTTTTCTGCATATTTGTATTTTTAAGGGTAGGAAATGAATCATTCTGAGCAACTCTCAAAGCTAGCACTTTATATCTCATGTCATCCCTAATTTTTACTGCTTGCAAATATTCTAATTCTGCTCTCAGACTCTTGATTTCTTCGGCTAATTCCTCCTCTCTAGTCATAGAAGAGGAAGGTTTCATTATATTCTGATCATCATTATCATCTCTTGGAGATTCAGCTTCTTCAAATCTATCAGGGGAATCATGGAAAGGGCGTTCTTGAAACACCTCTGACCTCATTCTCAATCCACCACCCTACTGTCTTTCATATACGTTCTAGATTTTAGCCTCAGTGTTTGAAAAATAAGGTATTGTCTGCTCTGAAGATCTGGGATTGTATTGAATATTATCATTACTTCTGGGAGAGCCCTCTTGACTGGCTTGAGCAGTCCCCTTTTTCCTCTACATCATTTTTCTAGGTAATTCTTCAGACAGAGAATTACGCAGGGATCTTCTGCCTAGCATACAAATTTTTACTTTACCAGTTGGGAGATTGGCTCGGAGTCGCCACCTATAACTAGGAATTAATTTCTTTTAAGATTAGGGTTCTTTCACAATGGTCCCTAGTGGAGTCGCCAAAATCTATTGCGACTCAGATGGGCAATAATTTACGAGGGACGAAAAGATAATACTTTCACTTCACTCCCCAGTGGAGTCACCAAAATTTGTTGGTATTTTTCCCAGACTGGATGCTTATTCCCAGTTATCCCTACAAGGTAGCCATCATTGATCAACAGAATCCCCGGGCCAAGGGTCAACAGTATAGGAGATAGACTATAAATATCTCCTCTTCTTCTTTAGGCTCTGCAGAACCAAGGGGGGTATTCCCTATTCAACATCCATGAGATATGCTTGTGGATTGACTGGGATGCTAACACAAAGCAGATAAATCCTCTATTATGCAGACCAAAACTATGAGATAAGTACAAAGAGGCTAGCTTTGGGCCTATATTCAGTTATAGACAGAGGATTTTAGTCCTAAACTACTTCTAAAGTCCTAATGGTTTGATTTAAAGTTTAAGTTTGATTTTATGTTTGGATGCAAAACTGAGACTTTGGGTTGCAACCTCAATACAAGACTGGATCAGTGCCTATCCAGGACTCAGAGTCAATAGACATACACATGTGAATGGCCAGCATAAACATATACCAAAGACTGGATATCAAGGGGATTTTTAGTATCTACCTTACGGATACTTCCCAAAATAGAGTATTCTGTTATCTCTACTTACTGATATCCCTATTGCAATGTCTTCTTCCCAACACTTGATCTGAAACATTTAATCTACTCCTTGAGCAGAGGTAAGAAATCAAGCATTCAACACAACAAACCTATATTCTAGAATCATAAACACCCCTTAAATGCTTAGATTCATAAGAAGAACACATTCAATTTGGAGACAGATAACAGAGCACATGCAGTATAGCATTACTCATTTAAATCAGCATGATATCAGTAGATTTATGTAGAAAAACATACAACATGAGACTCATAAACTCACAAGATAGCCAAGACAAAGCCACCAATGAAGTCGTATCTTATTACAACACCAAAAATTTTGTCTAGTTTTCAACAACAACAATGAGTAACACAGTTTGGCTTTTATACCAAGACTATGTACCCAGCAAAAATTAATTACAAGGCAAATCAAAAATCTGCCAGATTCAATGCATGAGGAATGGCACCCAGAAATATTCAATGCTGCGGAGAGACAAAGAGGAATGAGTAGGTGGAATCAGGATCTGCACCACCGCTCAAGGATTTTCATCTTCAATCGGGTGGTTGACCTGTCCTTTCCGTCATCCATCCTCTTTAAATCCGCCATCAATGCTTCATCTACCCGCAGGCCCCTGAAGACGCAGCAGCAGCAAGCCTCTGGAATTTTCCCCGCCCAAATGCAGCCGTGGATACAAAAAACTATCGCTGCAATGAACTTGAAAGATAGCCATCGATTTTGATTCCATCGCTGAAACAAATGGCTCCAAAAAATGTTGAAAAGTCACCCACCTGTAATATCGTGCCACGTAGGCACTACATACTCCTACCACTGACTTTTTGCCTTCCCCATTTTGCACCTATCACCTTGTACATGCAAAAGCATATACAAGCACCCTATATACAAGCTGGACCTCAAATTTTATAGAACAATTTGAGAATTGGTTTAAATCCGGCTTGTATCCCTTTCACTGCATATCGGCTTGTATATCGACATATACAAGCGCTTTATATGACCCACAGACCTCAAATTATTATTCATTGCATTTTATTCTTCCATCGCGTCTGGGTTGTATGTCTTTTTGCTTGCATATCTTAATGTATAACTACGTATACAAACGCCTCATACATACAAGGTGGATCTTAAAAATTTATCTGTCGCATCTGACTTCTCCTTTGGGTCCGGAATGCATATTTCTTCATTGTATGTTTTGAATGTATGTCGGTATACATACAACAAAATAAACATACAACTCACCTGCTCGATACAATGGCGGCATCTTCAAGGAATCTTCATGTATATTCTACCATTGCACATTTTTCGCTTGTATATAGCCTTTGTATGTCAGGACATACAACAAAACATGTACAAGAAAAACCTGATATACATGCAGAGAATATCCCAGGAACCCTACGGAAGATTCCCCCAATGTACATGCATCCTTTTGAACCTGATATGCATTAGGAAATGCATACAACTGCAGAATATTCCTAGGGAATCTGTGATAGATTCTCCCTTGTATATGCAACTCGATATGCATTTAGAAATGCATATAACTCAATTTTTTCACCATTTTTGGAAGCCGATTGAGATTTTTCAAGCCCGCCAACATACATTTGCACTTGCATATACAAACACTTAACATTTTTCTTGAACGCGATGGGAAAAAGTGGTGACACATTGCGCAGAGGCCAGTCAACCTATGAACATTAAAGCACGAGGACGAAACCTTGTAACGGGGAGCTCGCCACAGAAGGTCACCACCAAAATAGAAAAGACAATGCAAGACCCCAAGACTCAAAAATTTTAGGTTTTGAATGAAAAAACCTGCAAATTCTCAAGCTTAAAACCCTAAACATAAATGAGTACCAACAGGTCACAAGTAGAAAAAGTACAAGTGGTGGTGCCTGATTCTCGGCCAATAGATTGGTCACAACTCTTTGAATCTTTGTCTACTACAGAAGCAGAATACATTGCAGAAGCAGGTTGTTGCACTCAAGTGTTATGGATGAAGCAAACATTGAAGGATATAGGAGTTGTGTACAAAGAACTAATCTCAATCCTCTGTGATAACACAAGTGCTATAAACATTTCAAAGAATCCAGTGATGCACTCAAGAACAAAGCATATATCTATAAGGTATCATTTTTTAAGAGAAAAAGTGACAAAGAATGAAGTAAAGATGGAATATGTGTTTATAAAGGATCAAATTGCAGACATTTTTACCAAACCTCTGCCTAAGGATACTTTTGAGTATCTCAGAGAAAAGTTAGGGGTCATTACCCCTCCTTCTCTGAACTAAGATGCATAGGAATGCATCAGTCCAGTGGTGGCCAAAGCCTCATTCTTTGATCTAGATTGATGTTTTGAGAGATACCTCTCAGGGGGGGTAGCAAGTGTTCCTGATATGTGTTCCTGAAAAAGAATAGTAAGTGTTATAGTATTCATGAAAGAGAAATTTGATCATAGCAGCAGAGTGCAAGTATGTGCCCTTTGCCATTGATGTCAAAGGGGAGAGAAATCTTGTGAAAAACTTAAAAATGCAGATGTATAAAGAGAAAGGGGGAGAAGGTAATCAATATAGAATCTTGTCTTTATGTTCTTAATAGTTTTTCACATCATATGTTACCATCAATGACAAAGGGGGAGATTGTTGCAAGTATGTGCCTAACCGGTGTTGTCATTGATGTCAACATATCTGTGTTGTCATTGGTGTCAATTGTGCTCTTATTTTGTTACTTTCTTGTGATGAATATTGCTTTACATAAGTCCTAAAGATCATAAGAATATGTTTCTGACATTGAGTTTACAAGTGCTTTCGAGAAAATTTGCTCTCCTAGTGGAAACAATGTGTTATAGAGTATCTTGGTTTAATGATGAATAATCCAATGGTTTGCTCCACATTTCTTGTAGAATGAATATCTTTGTTTGTGGATTGGAAGTCACTTAGAGGCATGTCTAAATATGCTACAGTTCCAAGTTTGAGCCTCTGGTATGAAGAACTGAGTAAGTTATGTTCACCATAGTAAAAACTGCTTTTTCTGTGCATTCAGTGGTGATAGGGAGAAAATATTTTACTCTGCATTCCTTTGCATTGAAATATTTTGGTCTATGGTTCTAGAGTTAAGTCTGGGATGATGTTATGTGCCTTCAACTCAAATGGTTCATGATTTGGTGGTCTACAAGCGATATTTTCTTTATGACAATAGCTGATGGTATTGTTTATATGCTCCAGTTTGAAGAATCTTCTTGACAGAGTGGTTAGAGGTTGTGCAGTTGTTCCTGATGATTAAAATGTGCTTGTGGATGTCTCCTGATCATGTTCCTACCTTTTGATTGGTCCATGAAGAGTAATTTGGATTGTGGATGAAGACTGTTCCTAAAAGACTTAGTGTTAACTCCAAGTCTTGGTCGACCTAGTTGTTTTCACTATTTGTGGAGATGCATTGAAGATTGTGAAAGCGTGTTGTGGCGTGGAAGATTGCACTTGAGTCCAAGCTAAGGCATAACGTGTTTCACATACATCTTTTTCTTAGCTAATTTTGTTTAGATCCAGACCTATTCTAATGTATGTTTGTAATGTTTGTAATGCCAACCTTGGAGATTGTTCCAATGGTTGAAGATTGTAATGCCGACCTTGATGAATTGTATAAATAGTTGTAATGAAATCATGAAAATGTATCAAAGTGTGAAGATGTGAAGATAAGTGTGAAGTGTAAAGGCAGAGCAGAGTAGAGAAAATAAATTGCGCTTCAATGGGACTGAACTCAGGCATGGAGTAGATGCTATCAAATCAATTCACAAACCTTTGGCAGTGAGCTAATCTTGGCAGTGAGCCCTAACTTTTGCAATGAGCATTTTTGGGCAGTGAGCCTCTGATTTTTGGTATTGCTATAACATATTATTTTGTGAGCTAACACTCACCGTGGTTTTTGCCTTATAGGTTTTCCACATAAAAAATATGGTGTCTCATGTGTCTCATGTGTGATTGTGGTTAAGTTTTTGATTTCATGCTTTCATGGTTAAATCATAATAACAGTGATTAATTGATTGATGTGTTGATGTCTATAAGAAGTTATGTTTTGGTGACAATTGATTCACCCCCCCTCTCAGTTGTCTTGTACAATTCAATAGTTGTTTGAAGGAAATGTGCTTGTAGCTCCTTTCAAGTTCATATTGGTGGGTCAAATTATGAAGATGGTAGTATGGATGCAACTTCGAATCAATTTGACAGTGTGGTCAGGAAGGTAGAAATTGATGAAGGTGATGCATTGTATGACAATGATGTTGATGATGAGGACAATGTTTGCACGTACCCTCAGTTGGATTGTTCATCCATTGTAGATGAAATTGAGAATGACAACATCCTTGATGACTTCCAGTTTGACAATGAGGTATGTGGCTTGGTGGATAATGAGGAAGGTGTGTGGATGAGTGAGCTGCAAATTGGATCAGCTTATGAGGTTGATTATGAAGAATGTACACAAGTAAATGAAATAGAGAATGAACAACAAACTTATTTCTTGTTTAATGAGATTCCCTCTTTTGTTCCATTGGATTTTGATGAAGCTACTCTAGTTTGTGTGCATGAGGATGACTTGGATGTGGCTGTCTTGAATGATAATTGATCAGAGATAAGTATTGGTGTAGACATGGATTGTTAATGTGAGGAATATGCCCTTGAAGAGTGTGAAGATGGTGATCATGTGGATGCATATGAGAGCCTACTTTTGTGGTGCAAGGTATGTTGTCTTTCCCATGTAGAGTGTGCTTCAAATCAGCCACAAGAAAATGATAAAAGAATACATGATGAAGAAGAGTGTCACCAATTTTCTTGCAGCAGTATATGTGACAGAACAGGTTGCCAGAATGAACATAAAATGGGGAGACAATTTGAAGAGCTTGAGTCTTCACATGATGTGTCTTAAGATATTGATTTGTGTGTTGAGGGTTGGAATTTCAAGTTGAATTATGTTTGTGATTCAGACATTGGTAATTGTATCAACACTTTGAAAGTGGTATATGTTGGCCGCCCATTATCCAAGAATTTAATGATGACTTGGTTGACTATGAAGCTTTCTTTTTTGGAGGTTGTGCTTCAAATTTTGTGGATGATGGTCTTGTACTTGATATGGAGACATTTGTTTGGGCCCAACATGCAAATGAAAATGATGTTGAGTAGCAACACAAATGCCAAGTTAAAGATTAGCATGTTGCAGCCCAACTTGAAACTTTACATGAGATATAAATTTTTCAATTTGATTTGTAAGAAGATTTGTTTTCTTTTGTAGATTAGTAGTACATCTAGGCACATTTTGCTTTCCCATGTGAGCTGGAGGTATCTCGTTTTCCCTCAGTTTGCATGAAGAGGTCAACAGGGATAATGAAGTTGCAGTCGATGATGGATGATTTTTCCCATCTACTTGTTTTGATGACCTTATTTTTAATGTCTCCCCCTTGCTACTGGGAGCAAGCATGATGAAGAATGGAATAGGTCAAGCACCTATTATTTATTGTTGCCATGTTGCAGTGTTGTTTGTGGTGAAGTGGATTTTCACTTCATGGGCATATTTTGTAGCTTGGTGTATGAAGATACATGTCACTTTTTGTTGCAGTTGGGTGATGAGTGCAAATAAGGTTTGATGGAGATTAGATCCTTCATCAAGCTTGTCTTCGACAAAGGCAAGTAATTTTAGTTACCTTTTGTGGGCTCTCCCTGCCTTGTGTTAAAATTTTCATTCAAGTCGTACTTTCAATGTTTGGAATCCTTCATGCCAATGCCTATCTTGTGTGTTGCCTTGTACATATGTTGTTTATGTGTGTGTTTTCCCCTCCCTCCCATCCTCATTTTTTGTTTTTCTGGTCTGCCTAGAGATAGTTGGTTCTCGTTGTGCCAAGTTTGCCACACATCTACAACCAGAGCCAGTGTTGGTACCCACATTTTTTTATTCCCAAAAATGCATTAAATTATGCCTAAATCCATCAAAACATCCCTATGATATGCCTATGTATTCTACTCTGTATAGGTTACCTCTAAAAATCTGGAAAAAACTCAAAAAAATAGATAAGTAATGAAGGTGGTCAGCAATTTCCTAGTTGGCGGGAAATCACCAATGGATGGGAATTGTTCCTAGTCAGGCCCAAAAGACTGACGGGCTCCTTTGTTCCCTTTTGTTGCCCTATTCTTGGTAGGTAGGAAATCACTGACCAATGGGAACTGGGCATGCAAGGAGAGTTTGAAGTTGAAAGAAATTATATTTAAGTCATGGGATGATCAAAGAAAGGTAAAGTGTGAAGAGTAAAGGCAAGTGAGTTGGCTTGTTCTTGGTCATCGACAAAATGCCGATGGACAGAAACGCGCCCAGAAAAGGAAAAAGTGCAAGATTTAAAATGTAAAAAGAGATTGTTTGAAGTGTTTTCTCTCACCTATAACTACAAAGGATGCGTCCATGTACCCCTATTGTGTCATTAATGCCTTGAAGATGTAGATTTGACTATGATTGCAATTAATGTGGTGAGTGATGGATTTGGATGCGATAGGTGAGTAAATGAGTGAGTTTTTTTAAGTTGTTTGGGTGCCTGAATAGTTTTCCCTCCAAAACACGAGAAGATAGGTATGCTGGTGGGTGATGAATTTATTGCTAGTGTTGGTGAGTTGGATGCGTGTCCTAATTTTGCTGCCCAGGCATAACATTAAATTTCTGCTATATATACATTGAAAAGGAATACAAAATGGTTGGTCATCGAGCCATTTTTCTAGATGCCTGCAAATGCCAAAGATGCTTCTAGGGTTACAAATCATGTTGTTTTAGTTCAGTTCGATTAGCTTGTTTGTGAATCAATGGAATTTATAATGTAAATGGTGTATTTTAATATAATGTCTCCATCACCCATTTTTAAGTTTTCAAGGGAATCCTTTGTCACAACTTTATATTTTCTCTTGCCACATTTGTTGGCATGCTTGTAATACAAATTTGATAAATGGCGCAACGTTTTAATTCATTACAAGTTTTGTAATGGTCTTTTCTACATTGCATATGGACTCTTATTTTATGGGAATGGATTACTAAGAATTCTCTTTTATTTTGATGCCATATCTATGATGTATGTTCATGCATAGCTCATATTCCTTTAATTTCGGCCTATTGTTCCTTACTGGTAATCTGGACTCTATTGCCCAAATTAGATTGGCATGGGTCTTAGAAGCTCATGACTAGTAACATGCTTTCACATGAACAAAGCATTGACCTATAGTTATAGGAGTAGTTTTTAGATTAGTTTAGGTTCTGCTTGCACCCACAAACCAGTATTATTACTTTTGTTGTATCTGAGGAGAGATGTCATATAAATATTTAGAGGTTTGTGCCTGAAGGAGTTTGGGCCATTATTGCAGTCTATTGTTGCAAATGAATACATTGGGTGAGCTAGTGTCAAATAAATATTTAGAGGGTTGTAATGATGTGGATACAAGCTGTAAATGTGTATGAAATGTTAAGGGGATTCATCTAGAGTGATTGAAATTGATTTTATTCTTTGGGTGCATTTGCATGCTTGATTATCATCTGTCATTTGTGAGGTCTTTTGGCTTGTTCCTAGCTACCATTTGGGCGTGGTAGTCAAAGCTTTGTTTCAGATTGCTTTATGTTTTTGGAGCTCAAGGGTAAACCCCCTAGGTTTTGTAGAGCTTGAAGAAGAAGAGGAATTGCCCTATCCTATGTGTTGGACCAAGATCCCTCTTTTCTTTATTGATATATCATTCTCCATGTTGATGACATTTATTTCCCCTTCATGCCATTCTTGGTGGTGATGTTAGAGGAAAGGGCCTGGTTATTTTAGGAACCAACATGGAGGATGAGTAGGAAAGGGATAGGTACTAAATGGTGGGACACTAGTGGCCACATTACTTTGAGGGTAACAATGGTAGTGGAAGGAGTAATTGTGGAAAAGGGATCTAAAGTAGGAGTAGGGGTAGATGCACTAGTCACTATAGAAGATGTAACCTTATCCAAACTTGTTTGCAAAGTTTCATGTCCGTATAGTTTATTTGCTAACAAATATCATGAAACATATCTGCTAGTTGTGTGGGATTGTTAGCATTAGCTAATCTAGCCAACTCATTTGTAAAATCTTGATTATCGACATGACCATCATGATCATATTTCTCATTGTTCTCATTGTGAGCATCGGAACATACTTCATTTTCATTGATTTGGACCATGCTAGTGTTTAAAGGGGCACTCCTTCTTAGTGGCATAAATAAAAGATAGGGAAGGAAAGCTCAAATGCTAACTTTTAGATTGAAAAATCATAGATAACAAAGGTGTATCAAAATTAAAAAAGAAACCCTAATGTGATAGCCAAGGGTGGTAGGGTAGGTGAAAAAGGTATCACAATAAAGCACACACCCTAATAAAAAAGGATATACAATGAATCACAATAATGTAAAATGAAGGGTAGATTTAAAAATAAGATGTAATCTTTAAAATGTAGATCTAAAAATCCTGAATGAAACCTAGAAAGAAGGTTGGGGTGTGCAAGTCCTGATTGGACGGGTTCACTAGAAATGTTCAAAGAAAAATGATGTTTCCTTATGGTGAATCTAGTTTAATTGAATTAGTAGAAGCAAATAAGCACAATCAACCTTGATTAACTAAATTTGTAGAGTTTTGTTAGTAAATTGAGTAAAGTGTTAGCAAAATTGAATGAGGCTGATAATGATACTTAGCTTGATAACCAAAGAATGATGCCAAATGGATAAGGTAATGGAATCTGTTTGTTGTTAGGCCTTGGAAATAATGCCTCTTTATTAGTGAGACTATTTAGGATTCTACATTAGATCTCTATTTTGTTGAATGACAAGAACATGGGTTTGGGAGAAATTCAAAATTGTGGGTTTGTACATGTGCTCTAATTTCATCCTGATAATCTAGATATGATTTTGTTTTGCAACTATGCCTAATGTACATTCTTGTACTTTAGCTTTATTGAAAGTTTGGGCTAGTAGTATTGATGAATACCTTGGTGAGGTTGTTGTATGACCAAGTTGTGAGAGCATTGTACCTTGACCAACTGCTTGAAACTAAACAATATCAAAAATAATAGGCAAGTGCCTAAGATGCAAATTATTTGCTCTTCTATTGTAGCAAATTGAAAGATGTTAATATTTATTATTTTGATGCTCTCTACAAAGAATATACTTTTGAATGGTTAAGGATGATTATTTGATTTCCCAAATGATTAGAATGAATGCATTGAATGCCTTTAAATACTAGCACATATCATCAGCGCACCAAAAATGTGTTTAGTTAGCTCAAGGTAAAAGGGTGAAGGGGGCCACTCGGCCAAATTTTGAAATTTGAATTTAAATTGGTAAGGGACAAGTTCATGACCATGGAGTCACCCTTGCATCTATGGGTTTGTCTTGGAATAGAATAATGGTCAAATCCACATGGTAAATGACTCAATGAAGATATGTGCATAGATAGGCATGATAAACATGTAGAGAAGATGAATGTATAAGAGAGTGGGTAAATGGATAAATTAGGTCTAAATATATAAGAATATGTGTAAATGTAAATAGATAAAGAAGCTAAGGAAATGAACCCAACTTTACAATTTATCATCATTTATCATTATGTACATGTATTAAGACCTTACCTCAAAATAATTACAAAACTAAATAAAAACATATATATACAAATTTCACCATTACATATATACTTTATATTTACTAACAAATATTTAATAATTTGTTGACTAATAAATATCCACTACTAAATTTTATATTAATATTTATAATTTCATTTATATATTATTATTATTACGTTGAAAGCCTTCCCTATGTGAGCATCACATGCTAAATTATACAAATGAAGGGCCTAGATTAAAAAGACTACCATGAAATCATTCTTGTCCATTGATTGTTTTTTAAAATGTCATAAATGATAAAAAACAAAAAAGTTCCCTTTACCTTTATCACTTTGACAATTGATAAATTGTTAATTTTTTATTTTATTTTTCTACAAAATGTCATAAATGATAAAAAACAGAAAAATCCCTTTATTGATAAATTGTTAATTTTTTATTTATTTTTCTACAAAATGTCATAAATGATTAAAAAACAAAAAAGTTCCCTTTACCTTTATCACTTTGACAATTGATAAACTGTTAATTTTTTATTTTATTTTTCTCTAGTATTATTGCAATGATTTTTTTAATTTAGTGATTACCAATCAAAACAAAGTATTATTTTACATGAGAAATTTTTTAAGAAATATTATTTTGAATAAAACAAACACACTAAAATCAAGTAAAAAAATAAGAGAAGGATTTAGTTATTCAACAAATAATATTTATTTTAATGTTAAACAAATAATATTTTTTCTTTAAATCTATGCAAATATTATAACAAAATTGTAATATTCATATTAAAGTGATTATTTAATTTTGATTCATTGTATATATATTATTTATAAATTTGATTAAATTATTGATTATGCAATTAGTAGAATTAATATGTTATAGATATTATAAAAGTTCATATATCAAATACATATAAAAATGATTATGAGCCATCGTAGTATGTATTTAATAGAAAAATATAGTTATGCCTTATGTACATAATATTAGATATAAGTTGTAGAACATAAATCTATTGTATCCTCACATAATTATTTTTAAAATAATTATATGATTAAATATGCATTTGTTTCTATTTCTATGGTGTATTATATAAAAATCAATAAGAGATTCAATTAATTTACTACATTTACCCAACTATGTTTGTTCATCTCAATATGTTTCATTTCAATATGTAATGTAAAAAGAAATTTACTAATATAAGTGCAAGAAGACAATAGTTAATAAGAATTTAGTGGATTAAATAACTTATAGAGTTTAGTGGATTAAATAACTCATAAATTAATAGATAATAATAAAATATCTAACAAATTCTATAATTTCTTCATAAAGTTTTCACCCTGCCCATTGAACCTATGGGTCCAATTGCTAGTATTAATATTATAAAAGCAAGCGCCTATGATATTGCAATTTGTAGAGTGCTGCATGTGTCATTGCCACGTGAGAGTATCATTATTATATATGTTAAAAAGTTCCCATCCATTTACGTGAGGGCGAGAATATGAGTCCAAATTATTTAGAGACAAATTATCTAGAGACAAATATTTGACATCAATATGAAAAATTAAAACATATAAAATGCAATAGTACATTAGTATGAGGTACTAATGAGAGTGTTTGAAACCCAAAAAAATAACTCAAAAAATTGTCTTAGGTAGTGGTTTGGAAAAGGTCAAAAATATGAATAATCATTTGGTAACACTTTTATATTTTATAAATTAATATAAATGAATAAAATAATTTTAAAATATAATAATGATGTGTAATTTTTTTTAATGAATAAGTGTTTTTATATATTATTCATATAGAAAATATTTTTATATTATATTTTAAAAAATGGAATGATGTCACATCTTATAATTTTTAAAGAGAGTATGATGGCATTTGTTAACAACATTTTAGATGAATTAAAGGAAGATAACGACTTTATTAATATGGAAACGAATAAATCACATTTATTTAAATAATTTAGGTTAGTAAGATAATGAAAGTAATTAAATTAATAATCAACTTAGATGAATGAGTTGAGACTAGAATAATTGAATACTAAATTAATTATGGAAATTAAATGAATTTAAATGTAATACTTAGCTTAAAATTTGAAGATAGAAATATGTTATGGAAGACTTCATAGATTGGTTTGCCAAGGTGCTAGAGTTTTAGGGTTTGATTAAATTACTTCAAAATCTATAAAGTGAATTAGTATAATTTGTATATTTGTGAGAATGGACTTGTCACAACCCAATTTTCAAGAGTTGTAAATAAATCAATTTTGCTAACATTTTCACTAATTTTTTTTTGGTTTGAGATAAGCAACTTAAACATCATAAGTTATGGTGGCATAATTTCCATTGTTTGGAGTTTTACATTTTTTACTACAATGGTCATATTACTTATGTTCCTTATCCCGAAGTTACAAATTTCCCACTAACTCTAATTCCAGAACTAATATCTTGAAAGGAAATCTTAAGCATGTATTGCTTACATGTTTGAATAAGTACAAACATTAAGATTGGGGAGATAGGGCTAATTTCTAATTTTTGAAGTGACCCCTTCTCATATTTAGTAAATGGGAGTTGGGAACATATATCCATATAATAATAGGGATTGGTAGTAGCCAAATGCTCTTAAATATTCACGTAGTAAAATTTTTAGTTACCGAAATTGGTTTTTTGGTAAACATTGAAAGGGAAAAGCCACCATCTTTTCTTTCCCTCATTTTACCTCTACTATCAATTGAAAGTCAAGTTAATGCGTACCATTGATTTTCTTCAAAGTATCATTGGTATACCTTAGCAAATAAAAATAAGAGGAAGATAAATTAACCAAAGTATCTAAAGTGTAGATTTGTTAATGAAAGTTTGGAATATTTTTCCTAGCCATTCTTAAATCACACTTAGTTCAATTGTGAAAGGTAAATTTTGGCCAATAAAAGTAGGACAACTATTTACCACTTTTTAGTGGGGATGAGATCTAAAATTGCTATTATCTATTTGACTGTTGAAGAGTGTGATATTTAAGTAGAGTGGTTTTCCCCTATATTTAAAGGTGCACTGCTATAAGATGAGAGTGGATTGAGGCAACCTCGAGCAACGTGAGGTTAATGGTCACAAGCTAATTTAAATATAAAATCCTTAGGCAAATGAAATAGAATGGAATGGTCCATGGTCAAGTTCTTCACATGAGTGGACAAAAATGGATAAGGCACAAATTAAAATTCACTCCTTAGGCACAAGATTGGATTCTTTTGGATGTCTTGGTATGTTTTCCAACTACACATTCAATTTATGTATGTGTTTATTGTGAATATATTTCTAAAATGTGACACTTTGTTCATGGTGAATGATGGGAATATAGTGTTAATGGCTACCAGTGGCGTGATACATAGAATCAAAATCCATAATTCTAATTGAACACTATTGGAGTTCAATGCTAATTTAGACATACATGTTTTGGTACTCTATATGATGATGTATTGCATGTAAGATTTATCTGGAGGCCAAGCCATGCTACAAAGGTAATTGAGAGAAATTTAGAGTTAACTAAGCTAAAGGATATTGACTACGTAAAAGCACTAGAGAGGTAGTAGGGAATGTGGATGATTTTTTCTTCTAGAGAGGTAGCAAGGAACGTGGATGATTTTTTCTTCCAACTTGAAATATATTGGGAGATTGAGGTTGAAAATAAAGTAGTTCATGGAATATTTTGGTTGCTATAATTTGGAATTTATTAAAGAATTTACTAATAAAAGTTACTAAGTTTTTTGATGATCAAAAGAAGAAAACATTGTTATATTTTCAAGATCTATTTGTGTTCTTTGTAGTATCACCATATATAAAAATATTAGAGAGCATATTTATTTAGTGTTTTGTTTTAGTTGTTTTATGGGTAGTAAAAAGATGCATTGGAGAACTTCATAGCATTTGTTGCATGATTACGTCTTTATAAAAATGGTGATTCATTGAGGAGCCCAAAATTCCAAATGTGCACTATATATTTATTTTCAACGAGATATGAATACATTAGGGGCAACTGTGTTGTAGATAAAAACATTCACCAATATGGTTTACATTTTTGAATATCTAAAATGCTCAATTATTTATACAAATTATGTTATTATAGATTTGGTGAACTTAATACAAAATATGGTGGGCCTCTTGGGTGGGATTGAGAAGAGGAGTTGAGATAAGAAACAAAAATGTGAAACATGAATATGTGGAGGAGCATTCTACTTAAATATTACACTCTTCAATAGTCAAATAGTCAATAGCAATTTTACATTTCATCCCTACCGAAAAGTGGTAAATAGTTGTCCTACTTTAATTGGCCAAAATTTATCTTTGACCATTGAACTAAGAGTGGTTTAAGAATAGCTATGGAAGAGGCATTTACTACATAGAATTGGATAAGGAGAATTTTCATACTTAAGCTACTAGCTAATTTGTGGAGATCCTTTAAATAAAGGAAGAGTGGTTGAAGTTTATAAGTTTTTTGATGAAATGAAGAAAGATGTGGAAACAAATTTCCCAACCTACATTTTCATCACTTATATTGTATACAAGGAATGTTCGTGTAAATGGGGTCATTTCATAACTAGTTAGGTAATCTCTCTTTCTAGGTTGACCCATTCACACTTGTTAAGTCTCCACTTAGGGAATTATAGCTTTTTGTCTCACTTCATGTGGTTGAGACATGTGTACTCACCTTTTTAGAAACCTAGTTCATACACACTTGCCACATGCTCTCACACATGTCATTTGAGATAGAAAAGTGTTGCACATTTGGAGGGGTAGTCAGTTATTCAATCCTACATTCCTACATCCTTATCCTTGCCTATTTATGCAAGATTTCTTTGTACATTTTACACACTCAATTTATATGATAGACATGCTTTTGTGCTCTATTTTTTACTAGTCAAACGCTGTTATGATGTTGCATCCAAATCTTGGTTACGCCAACAAGGAAGACATGCTAGATGAGGCATACAAAATATATGACTTAATGACATGGATATGCTTGTTTCTAAACATGATGATGAACATTATGAACAATAGATGGGTGAAGGGAGTAGTTCTATTCTTGTGAACTTGGAGTGCTAGCTCATAATAGCATTTAATACACTTGTATATTTGGGAGACACTGGTCCTCAATATGTGTATGCCATTACAACAACTTTAGACAAGCTATTTGAGATACGTTTTTAGCACTATAAAATCAATTTAAGAATGAAACTTGAATAGAAAAATGATGGGTGAAGTAGGTAATGTACACACATCAAGTTGAAAATTCTTGGTCAAGTAGAATTATGATACATGTGGCAACATTTGGGTAAAATAGTGAAACATTATAACTTGCTTCTTCCCTTTCACCATTTCACCTTTGGCCATTGATCTCAATTTTATTTTTATTAATATGTATTTTTAAATGCAAATACATTGTAGGGACTAGTTAGAGCTAGGTTAGAATATTTTTAATAGACATTAAATCTCACCAAAAAATATGAGCATATTGATAATGAGGCTTAAGAGTATAATGTGGATTTTTTAAGGTATGTTTGTAAAGTGTGGGCCCAAGACTTAAAGTAGGTTATTCAAATAAGGTAAATTTTATTTTTAAAATATGCCAAGGGCTCTAAAGTTTGAGTTAAGAGTGCTCATGACAATTTAGTCCCCCCACTATGAAATTTATTTTGCAAACTCCATAAAGAGAATATTGAAGCTACAAGTGTAGAATGGTAAAAGTTTTCTATAGGAATGTTTTAATTTGTATTATCACTTTTGGAGATAAATATTTTGTGTGGGAGAATCACTTGGAGTAGGATATTTGGCACATAAACATTTTATTTTGTTACATTTTATTTTGTTTGAAGAACTAAATTAGATATTTTGGGGCTGAATGTGAGGAGATATTTTTTGTTAAAGAGTTGAACAAAATGAGAAGTGAGAGATGGAAGCAATATCATATTTTATCCTTCTTGTTAAAAAGCATATGCATGGTGGGGATGGAAATATATGTTAGTAGTTTGGAGAATCAATAAATATTGTTGTGTTATAAATGCAAGTTTTTTTTTTTTTTTTGTGGAGAAAGGGTTGGCCTCTAAGTCAAACACATATACCTTGGCCCGAATTTGTACAGTGTCCTTTGTTCTTAATTTGTTCTAGTGTTTCAAGTTTTAAGTTCAAGTATTTTAGTAGTGTGATTATTTCATTTGAATGCCTCCATAGAATTATGTTTGATAATTTCAAAGAATGTGACAAATATTTGAAGCTACATTTTCTAGCATGTTGTTGTCTCTAGTTAATCTATCAACACAATAATTCTAAAAGCTTTCTATTAATACCATATGGAGCTATCTATTCATTTTTGGATGTCTAAGAATGTTTGGTGATGTAATGATCTCAAGTCTTTGAATTTGTATTTGAGTGTAATTGTAAAAGCTTTCCATTAATATCAGATGGAGCTATCTATTCTTTTGCTCAAAGAGATATTAGTAAGGTTGAATATTTGGAGGATGGATACTAGGAATGAGGGGAGTGAGATGGTATTGGGAATTTTGAGGGGATAATCCTTTGGGTTCCTCAAATACTTGTTCATACTTATTAAGGAGGCCTTGTAATTCTAGCAGAGGAGAAGAGGTGGAAAGAGGCTAAACCTATAGAGAGTGCAATTAGGACAAGATACTAGAACACCCCTATATTACAATAAATTTTCCATGCAATGGGAACTAACCATCTAAACCTCACCTACCTTTAATCCTTGTAATGTATACTCTCAGCCATCATGGTGAAATCTGAGCCATAGCTAGGAGTAGTCATTGATCGAGACTAAGGTTTACAACCATTAGACACCCAACACCACATCTACTCCATCTAAGGAAAGAGAAAACATATCTTAGGTCAATTGACAATCCCGCAAAGTAAGATTTACATTGCGACACTTGCCCACATAGGACATAATATTACCATTAGCCACCATAATTTGAAAAATATTTCAAGAATGGGCATAGAAAGGTAGTTGGTCGTTAAGATTTTTGTTGATTAAGTTATAAGTTTTACCACCATAAATCACTATCTTTTTTCATTTGATTTAGCTAATGACCTTAATTGTTTGGGATGAAGAGAAGATTTCTAAAGCATGAATAGAAATATGAGCGTTAGGAGTGGAGTCTTATTTTAGGGAAGCCAACTCTTCTTTTGCATCTAAAAATTCCTCTAAGTAACTAGACACTATTTTAGAGTCAATAAGATATAAGTGAACTGCTCTTGACATTTGTGACCTTTTTCCCATTTTTATCACAATTGAAACACAACTCCTTTGTCTTTCTCTGTACTATCTCTTCTTGGGATAACCAATAAATTAGGGTGGATTTAGTGCCTCAATATGATGGGCCTTTTTTGGGTTTGAAATAGGAGGAGAAATTAGCAACTTTCCAATGTGCTAAAAATTTGTCTTCCTTAATCCAAGACAATAACTAGAGCATTGTGATAGGATCTCAGTTTAAATGTGAGAGCCTTTGCCTAAAGATCCTCTTTGAGACCGCTTTTGAAACAACTTTAGAAAAAAGAATCATCAAGACCATGGTCTAGTTTGCTAGTTTCTCTAACTCGCTTTGATATTCCCATACTGACTATGTCCAATGTAATTTAGTGAGGGCACCAATGAAGTATTCATAGGCACTAGGGCCAAAGAAAATGAGGGATTCCTTGTGAAAGTTTGTCCATGTGAGAAATGTGCAAGTCCTATCCAACCACTAAATGACTTCTTTTTCTAAGTGAAAAGATAGAATAGATAGCTTTTGATCCTAGGGAATTTGATGTACGACAAAATATTGGTCAACTCTTACAACTAAATTGTAGGATCTATACCATCTAATTTTAGGAAGTCTAGTTTAGGGAGGCATGAAAGTCCAACCTAATTTGGAGAGGGGGATCCTACTATAGGTATGTGGACAAAGACAGGGAGCCAAAAATTGGTTGAAATCTATTTGGAGGTGAAATAGAGTATAACACACTCACATTATAATGTGTTCATGTTATAATACAAGCATGTTGAGGTTTGGGAAACTTATGAATGCACTCATGTTATAACACAAGAGTGTTTAGGTCTGATAAAAACAAAAAAAATGTACAAACCCACAACTTCATTTCCATTCTACCATGCATACATAGATAAGAACGTGATTGTAGAATAATGTGTGCACATTTCTTTGTCAATTAATGCCCATTAATAATGCCTCCAAGTCAAAGAGGTATTTTTTATCAATTTTTTACTAGATTTAGCTAAGGTGAAATGTTTTTTTGTTAAATTGGTTTTGATTGGTTAAGTTTTTATTTTTTTCTAATCAAAACCCTCCTCCTCCAACTCAAAATCCTCCTTCTCTGCATCAAAACCCTCATCCACCTAATGAAGAGAATGATGAACCAAACCCCCCTCAAAACTCCTATAATTCTCATCCATACTCAAGAAACATAAGAAAATATCATAGAACAAATAAAAAATAATAAAAAAGAGCTTAAAATATTAATATAAACCTTAAGTATCGATAAGGGCGTGGTTCAGTGGTTAAGTCGCTCAGTTGTAGTGGTGGTCACCAAAGTTCAAACCCCCGCTGGGCCAACGAGCTCGCGGGTTTGAAGTGTTCTTGCTAGGGGATGAGGTCCCCCGTGTTGTGGCCTCACTGGTTTATTTCTCCAAGAAAAAGTATTCGCATGGAGCCGGAGGACGTGTCGCACTAGCATCACCGGTCACGTTAAAAAGTTTACCAGCGCATTTAAAAATATATATATAAACCTTAAGAAATATCGATGTCACAATCACCCACTAGAAAGCTCTAGCAACATCCTTAAAATCCTTGATCTTACTCATATTGATTATATCACTAGCTAAATTAACACATGGGCAACCTATAGAGAAAGCTATCAAGAATAATATGTAACAAAACTATCATACAATATGGCAAAGGATAAAAAATAGGTAAAGAAAAATTATGTGCATTATTTGTTGACCTAAAAACTAATGCACCATTAGAAACAAGTTGCAAATGTTTCCCAAATCATTGGTGTACCTACTAAGAAATTAAAATTAAGTTTTGTGATAGGTGGCAGATGGTGTTTGACCAGTCTCCATGCAATAACTATGAGGTACCTCAATATTTCTTGTGAATGTTATATTGTTAATGTAAAGGAAAAATTAAGCTACAACTAACTTCTACTTTACATTAAATATGAGTTGGGTTGGAAAATTCTAAATTACAAAAAAATGAAATATAGAATTGAAAAAATAGATTTAGAATTGTAAATAGATAAAATAAAATAACCTAGCTTTGAAAGATGGAGTTCATTATCTCAAATGCTAGCATAGTGCGTGGATGTCTATGTGATGCACTATAGTTCTACTTTCATGTTGTTGTCTTAGTCTTGCGCTCCATGTGGTTGAATGCCTCCCAAAATACTTATAGCTAAAACAAGAAAAAAATGTTAGGATTGTTTGAGAGCTATCCTTTAAATTGAAAGCCCCTATGTTGGTGTTTTGGCCTCCATGGACAACCAATAATAGAAAGATTGAAAAATAGTGTGTGCCTATCCTACGTACATCTAGGAATTAAGAGCAATGACGATAAAATAAATCTATAAGTATCAACCCTAGTCTATAGGGAAGAATACCCTAGTGTGCATAAAGAGATAAATAAGGTGGTGGTCTACACCAAAGATTTTCCAAAGTAAATAGAGAGGAAATATGATAGAGAAGTTACAACAATAGTATTCAAAGCAAGAACAAGAATAATATTACCAATACAATGTAGAAGAATAAGAAATGAACTCTTTGGAGGAGTAAACCATTATATAGCACTAAAAATCCTTGAGAGAGCTTCAATAATGGTAGTATTTCAGCAGCATAAACCAATATTGAGAGAGAGAGAGAGAGAGAGGTTGCAAGAGAATAGAATGAGATAGATTGAGAGAGATTCAAAAATTCTTTTGCATAATGCTTGTAGGGAAGATGAAGGGTTAGATTCGAGTGTTAAAGGCATTTTTTTCTAATAGATGAATGTTACAACAGGCGACAATAGATAGCTAGGTAAGAAGAAATGTTAAATTTTTAGAAACTCATGGGATTGGCGTCTTAGAGAAATCACTCAAAATTCAACATGTGTTCCCAAGACAACAAGAAGGATTGGAATTTGATAAATAAATTTGGCAATTTGGTGAGGACAAAGATAAGGATGCGCTAAAATGATCCCTAAAACATGAGCTAAGAGAATGGACTGTTGGGATAAGGTGCCATTAACCTTGTAAATTCCAATATTGTATTTATTCCATTTATTATATGTAATTTGTAATTATCCATGAGGAGATGTACTAGTTTCACTGGCAGGGGTAATTTCAAAGTAACCAGAGGTAATTACGGAGTGACTTTTATTGTTGCCAAATATAAAAACTCAAAGTAAATGAGGGTAGGCATGCTCCCTTGAGGAATCTACTATTTTTAGCATGTATGACAACTGTCATAATGTTGGTAAGTGAATCTATGACAACTGCAAGTTGTCATAAGATTTTGAGATTCTATGACGCATATGACAGATATGTTAGTTGTATATTTGCTATATTTAGCCCAAGGTTCCTATCTTGGAAAGATACTCTTTTGTGGAATCTATGACAGTTATGATGCATCATAAGATGTTGTAAGAGGTTAGATTTAGTCTTGGGCCCCCAATCTTTGCATGGTTGTTTTTGGACAAGTGTAAGATGCTTGTAAGATGGTAATTAATGTTTACAGGTTGGAGAATCTTAGGAGAGAGAAGGTGAATGCCTAGAATGGTGTGGAAAACATTTCTATAAGTATTTTCTATGTATTTGTTGCTGCAATATAGATTTTAGGTACTCAGGTGCTGCCAGAATGCTATTGGATTGAAGACTTGTGGAGAGAGTTGTGTAGTTGATGTATTGTATAGATCTTTTATAGATTAATACAAACTTGTGCCTCTTTCCTGGTGGAGTTTTTCACCCACAAGGGTTTTCTCTATGTAAACACTGTGTCATTGTGTTGAGTTCTTCATGTTTAATATCTTTTATGTAGTGGGTTTTATGTTTTGTTACAATCTCCATTGTTAATGCACACTTAAAGATTGCTCAAATTTATTTGATTCAGATTTCCATTGAAGTAGTGTTGCTTTCATTTCTAACATTTGGTATCAGAGCCTAGCCAGATTTGACTCTTGGGTGGTAGTGTGGAAGCTGTAGCTGCAGTGGGAGATTTGGTTACATTTGTTTTGCAGATCTTGTGTTGTTATTATGGTTGCA
Organism: Cunninghamia lanceolata; assembly: GCA_027924645.1. Classification (NCBI taxonomy): domain Eukaryota; kingdom Viridiplantae; phylum Streptophyta; class Pinopsida; order Cupressales; family Cupressaceae; genus Cunninghamia; species Cunninghamia lanceolata. The sequence continues at coordinate 305,763 of BSBN01001646.1, forward strand.
TCCACCGTTACATCAACCTCTTGAATGGACATTAAGAAGTTTAATGGAACAGGGTATGAGTTATGGAAGCTGAAAATGAAAGATTTGTTGGAAGAAAGAAACCAATGGTTGGCTGTCCAAAAATAGAAGAAACTTGACGATGTCTCTCAAGATGAGTGGGATAGACTGGATAAGAAGGCACGGGGAACCATCCGGTTGTGTCTTTCAGACTCTGTCCTATTGAATGTCGCAAAGGAGGAGACCGCACACAAGTTGTGGAATCAGTTGGGTGAGATCTATCAAGCCAAGAGTATGGTAAATAAACTTTATTTAAAAAGAAAATTGTTTTCCATGAAAATGCGAGAAGGTGAATCAATTGTAGAGCATTTAAATTCTTTTAATTTGTTAGTGAGTCAGCTTGATTCAGTAGATGTTGAGGTTAGTGAGGAAGATAAATGTATCTTACTTCTTTGTTCTTTACCTGAGTCTTGGGAGAATGTTATCCTTGCTATCACTGCTAACCTTGCAGATCCGAAGTTGGATGCTCTTGTTTCAGTGCTACTATCACAGGAATTGAGGAAGAAGAGTTCGGATAGTTCAGGGGATGCTCTCAATGTCAGGGGAAGGTCTAAGGAAAGGGGACCTAAAGGAGATCAGAAAGGGGCTAAGGACAAGTCTAAGGTCCGGTCTAAAATTCCTGGTAAAAAGAACAGAGTTAAGTGTTGGAACTGTGGTAAAAGGGGACATGTAAAGAAGGAGTGCAAAAATCCCAAGAAACAGTGGGAGAGTGCTTCGGATAAGTCCTTGAATGCAGGTGAAGAAGTTTTACTTTCTGCGTGTAATTTTTTTTCTAATGATCACTAGTTGGTTGACTCAAGATGCTCGTTTCATATGACCCCGCATAAGGAATGGTTCTCCTCATATGAAGAATATGATGGAGGTAATATCTACCTTGGTGACAACTCTTCATATCTGATTGTCGGGAAAGGAAAGGTATTGTTGTGTTTCAGTGATGGGAGGATTAAAACCCTCCCTGGTGTTTTGCATGTTCTTGGATTAGCTAGAAATTTGATTTTAGTTTTGAAGTTGAATGATTTGGGAATGCATGTGACATTTGACAAGCATGGCTGCAGATTGGTGAGAGGGAACTTAGTGGTAGCGAAAGGGAAGAGATTTGGGAACTTGTTTAAGCTTGAAGCCACTACAGTTTGTAATGCCTCCTATGTATCTGAGGTCACTACTGAAAATACATGTATGTTGTGGCACTGTAGATTGGGCCACACAAGGAATAATGTATTAAAAACTATTAAGAATAAAGAATTGCTGGACGGGTTCTCTTATTCTGATGAACACTTTGATTTCTGTGAGCATTATGTGTTTGGTAAAAAAAAATAGAAAATCATTTCCTTCAAGAAGCAATAGAGCAAAAGAGAAGTTAGAAATTATTCATATGGATGTGTTTGGTCCTATGGATAGTGATTCTATTGAAAAATCTCATTATTTTGTCACCTTCATTCATGATGTATCCAGATTTACATGGATTTATTTTATGAAACATAAATCTAAAGTTTTCACTAAGTTTAAGGAATTTAAAGTCTTAGTTGAAAACCAATCAGGATTGAAGATAAAAATATGAAGATCTGACAATGGAGGTGAATATTGCTCTAAGGACTTCAATGAGTTTTGCAAGCATGCAGGTATAATCAGACAAAAGACCTCCGTATACACCACAGCAGAATGGTGTTGCAGAAAGGATGAACTAAACAATTATGGAAAGAACCAGAAGTATGCTTAGTGATGCACAATTGGATAAATGCTTTTGGACAGAGGCTGTGTGTACTGCTTGCTACTTGATAAATAGATCTCCTTGTAAGGCTCTTGATTCGACACCTTATGAAGTGTGGATAGGTAAGAAACCTTCTGTTTCACATTTAAGGGTTTTTGGCTGTGAGGATTTTGTTCATGTGCCTAAGGAAAAGTGATCTAAGTTGGATCCAAAGGCTGAAAAGTGTACATTCATTGGATATGGTGATAATGTCAAAGGTTATAAGCTTTGGAATCCACTAACCCACAAGATTCTTTTCTAGAGATGTTATTTTTAGGGAACTTAGAGCTATTTCTGAACCTGAGCAGCCAAAAGAAAAAGAAGAAAAGGTAAAGAAGGTGCACTTTGATTTAGAGTAGCAAGATGCACCTCAGGAAGAACAGAATGATAGATTGGGGGGTGAAGAAGAAGAAGAAGATTCGAGTAGTTCTGATGAAGATGAGTCTGTTGTTACAGAAGAAGTTGTTGTAGATAATCATGTAGAAGAATAAGTAGAGTCACTTACTCCACCCTTGAGGAGATCCACAAGACAACAGAATCCAATTGATAGGTATAGCCCACCAGATTTTTGTTGTGTATACGCTTTATTGAGTACTAACAATGAGCCTAGATCCTATAGGGAAGCTATTTCTGCAGATGATAGTGAGTCTTGGCAGTTAGCCATGCATGAGGAGATGATGGCTTTGGACTCTTGTAACACCTAGGATATTATTCATTTTCCCAAAGGAAGAAAGGCCATAGGTTGTAAGTGGGTCTTCAAGAATAAGTTTGGAGCAGATGGGTCATTGGAGAAGTACAAGGCTAGACTGGTAGCCAAGGGCTACTCCCAGAGAGAGGGAGTTGATTTTGGTGAGATATTTTCTCCTGTTGCTGAATTGACTTCTATTAGATTTCTCTTATCCATTACTACAGCTTATGATTGGGAGATTGAGCAAATTGATGTTAAGACTATGTTCTTGCATGGAGATCTTGAAGAAGAAATTTATATGCAACAACCTATAGGTTTTGAGGTAAAAGGAAAAGAGCCTTGGGTTTGCAGGTTAAAGAGGTCTCTTTATGGTCTGAAATAGTTCCCCAGAATGTGGTACCAAAAGTTTGACTCATTTGTTTTGAAATTGGGTTTTGGTTAGAAGCGAGGAGGATCATTGTGTTTACATTTATTGTGTTGATGATTCTATACTAGTTATTGCTTTGTATGTTGATGACATGTTGTTTTTCAGCAATACTAAGGGTATGATCAGTGAGCTTAAAGCCCAACTTTCAAGTGCATTTGAGATGAAGGATCTTGGTGCTGCAAGGTATATTTTAGGAATGGAGATCAGGAGGGACAGAGTTAACAAAATTCTTTGGTTGTCACAAAGTAAGTATGTGAATACTATTTTGCAGAGGTTTAGTTTGCAGGACTGTAACCTAGTTAGAGTTCCTTTACCCATTTGTACTAAGCTTTCATTAGATATGTGTCCAAAGACTAAGGATGATCTTGAAGATATGTCTAATGTGCCATATGCTAGTGTTGTAGGGAGTTTGATGTATGCAATGGTTTGCACTAGACCAGATATTGCCCAAGCAGTGGGAGTTTTGAGCAGATTTATGTCTAACCCTAGTAGACAACATTGGAACTATGTGAAAGGGTGTTTAAATATCTTGCAGGTACTCATGATTATTGTTTGGTTTATTCTGGTACTAATAGTGCTGACAAATCTTTGGACATACAGGGTTTTGTTGATGCAGATTGGGCAGGTGACTTAGACAGTCAAAGGTCCACTAGTGGCTATGTGTTTACTCTGTTTGAAGGAACAGTGAGTTGGATGAGTAAGAGGCAGCCCACAGTTGCTTTGTCCACCACATAAGAAAAGTATATGGCTACTACTCATGTCTCTAAGGAGGCAGTTTGGTTGAGGAGACTATGTACAAGTATTGGATTTGATTGCAGGATCATTCAGATTGGTTGTGATAGCCAGAGTGCTATCTGTTTGGCTAAGAATCCCATGTATCATGCTCAGACTAAGCATGTTGATGTTCAATATCACTTTGTTCGAGAGTTGGTTGTAAATGGAGAGATTGAGCTGAAGAAGATAGACACTCAGGAGAATGTTGTAGATTCAATGACCAAGCTTGTGAGCATAGAGAAGTTCGTATGGTGAAGAGAGGCCATGGGCCTTGTTTCTAGTGCCTAATTATTTTCATTTGATTTCCTATGAATTGATTTACAATGTATAATGTCAAGTGGGATAATGTTTGGATAAGGTGCCATTAACCTTGTAAATCCCAATATTGTATTTATTCCATTTATTATATGTAATTTGTAATTATCCATGAGGAGATGTACTAGTTTCACTGGCAGGGGTAATTTCAGAGTAACCAGAGGTAATTATGGAGTGACTTTTATTGTTGGCAAATGTAAAAACTCAAAGTAAATGAGGGTAGGCATGCTCCCTTGAAGAATCTACTATTTTTGGCATGTATGACAATTGTCATAATGTTTGGTAAGTGAATCTATGACAGCTGCAAGTTGTCATAAGATTTTGAGATTCTATGATGCATATGGCAGATATGTTAGTTGTATATTTGCTATATTTAGCCCAAGGTTCCTATAGACACCGAAAATTGGATTTGCTCTGCAAACCAATTTCTCGTACCTCTACACTAATCCACTCTCCCCATCTGCATATCCCTGGTGATCAATTAATTCACCTAATTAATCCATTTAATCTTACAACCCTATCCTAGCAATTGAATGAATATTCCTAATATTTATTTAGTTGATTTATCCATTTCCCTAATCCCTGTTAATTAGATAAATCTAGCTTATCTGATTAACCTAGACTTAAGTTAATTAAGATTAACACTTAATAACCCTGCTTACCTCATCATCCACTCACTGAATTTAAAATTCAGTTGTCTCCGACTATCCTCCACTAAACTGAATTTAAAATTCAGTTGTCTCCCACTATCCTCCACTCACTGAATTTAAAATTCAGTTTTCCCCCACTATCCTCCACTCACTGAATTTAAAATTTAGTTGTCCCCCACTATCCTCCACTCTTCCCAAAGATGAATTATTTATTCATCCACTATCCTCCACTCTTCCCAAAATAGGAATTATTAATTCATCCACTAGGAATAAAAGATTCACTTTTATTCCTAGCCCTTGATCTCATCAAATGAATCCTCACCCTCCATCTTTATCTCCAAAATTCTATAAATTGGACCCCTCTCTAAGCCATTTGGAGAGACCACTTCATGCATCAGAACTCTGCCAAAATCACTCCACAAATCTTTTCATCCTACCATCCTAATGTCAAAATTATCCCTCATCTCCATCTAGTCTATCAATCCATCATCTAATCTCATTCACATTGTGTTGACGGTCTTGAGCAATCCACATCTACACACTAATCACGGGAAAAATCTGAGGAGCTCTATCGAGTGCATCTCCTTCCCAAATGTAATATGTGAAATCAAAATGAAGATTAAAACTAATCAAATGCAAAACAGAATGATTATACCTTCCTTTTGACTCATGAATCCATGCGGGACATTCTGTTTTGCATTTGATTAGTTTTAATCTTCCTTTTGACTCACAAATCTATGTGGGAAGGAGATGCACCCGATAAAGCTCCTCAAAATTTTCCCATGATTAGTGTGTAGATGTGGATTGCTCAAGACCGTCAACACAATGTGAATGAGATTAGATGATGGATTGATAGGCTAGATGGAGATGAGGGATAATTTTGACATTAGGATGGTAGGATGAGAAGATTTGTGGAGTGATTTTGGCAGAGTTCTGATGCATGAAGTGGTCTCTCCAAATGGCCTAGAGAGGGGTCCAATTTATAGAATTTTAGAGATGAGGATGGAGGGTGAGGATTCATTTGATGAGATCAAGGGCTAGGAATAAAAGTGAATCTTTTATTCCTAGTGGATGAATTAATAATTCCCATTTTGGGAAGAGTGGAGGATAGTGGATGAATAAATAATTCATCTTTGGGAAGAGTGGAGGATAGTGGGGGACAACTGAATTTTAAATTCAGTGAGTGGAGGATAGTGGGGGACAACTAAATTTTAAATTCAATGAGTGGAGGATAGTGGGAGACAACTAAATTTTAAATTCAGTTTAGTGGAGGATAGTGGGAGACAACTAAATTTTAAATTCAGTGAGTGGATGATGAGGTAAGCAGGGTTAATTAAGTGTTAATCTTAATTAACTTAAGTCTAGGTTAATCAGATAAGCAGGATTTATCTAATTAACAGGGATTAGGGAAATGGATAAATCAACTAAATAAATATTAGGAATATTAATTCAATTGCTAGGATAGGGTTGTAAGATTAAACGGATTAATTAGGTGAATTAATTGATCACCAGGGATATGCAGATGGGGAGAGTGGATTAGTGTAGAGGTACGGGAAATTGGTTTGCAGAGCAAATCCAATTTTCGGTGTCTACATTTGCCTCTCTTTGAGATGGTGTTGCGGCTAAGTAACATCATTTCAAAGAAGTTAGAACATAGAGATGGATTTCATGATCTCATCAAATGAATCCTCACCCTCCATCCTCATCTCCAAAATTCTATAAATTGGACCCCTCTCTAAGCCATTTGGAGAGACCACTTCATGCATCAGAACTCTGCCAAAATCACTCAACAAATCTTCTCATCCTACCATCCTAATGTCAAAATTATCCCTCATCTCCATCCAGTCTATCAATCCATCATCTAATCTCATTCACATTGTGTTGACGGTCTTGAGCAATCCACATCTACACACTAATCATGGGAAAAATCTGAGGAGCTCTATCGGGTGCATCTCCTTCCCGCATGGATTCGTGAGTCAAAAGGAAGGTATAATCATTCTGTTTTGCATTTGATTAGATTTAATCTTCGTTTTGATTTCACCTATTACATTTGGCACGCCTAGTATCGAATCTACTCATCATTTCGTGAAGGTTTCTTGTTAAAAATCTTCGTTTTCTAACAATTTTTGTCAAGTTTTGGAAGTGAACTATTGCAGGTTGCGTCCTGGGCAAAAACTGACCTCACCATCGCGATCAAGACGTCGATTCCATGAATTTTGACTATAAAGTTCGCTATATTTTTTGAAATTTTTTTAGGGCCACAGGCCGTATCGTACGGATCCGTACCATATGGAACCCGCAGCCCCTAGTGCACTGATCATTGATTTGCTGTGTTGCAGGGATTTTTTGTTTGTTTACAGGTTTAATGTGTTTTGTTTGCAGATTAAAGGTTAAAAATTGTAGGTTTTTCTTTGGGTCGCTGTCCAAACCCCACCTGCCGCCACCCGCATAACCCTCGTCGCCACCGCCTAACCCCACCTGTCGCCACCCGCATAACCCCCTTCGCCACTGCCTCCCTCACTTATTGCCACCTCCGGTGGCGACCTCCTCTTGTTGCCACCCCCCAAAACCCCTATCCTCTCGACCCGCCGCTCACTGTCTTCTCTCCTCCCCCAGCTCCCGCCTCCCGCGACACCTTCCCACCTTGCTGCTTCCTGCGCGTCGCTCAGCCTAACCCTTGCCTAACCCTCTGTTGACACCCTTATATCTCCCACAGCACCGCCACTCCTGCCCAAAACCCCACACCACCACTTCCCCCCTCCCCTTCCTCCCACCCGATCCCCCCTCCCCCGCGGCCTCCCATTCCTCCCTGCTTCCTTCTGCGACGCCTGGCTCCCTGCGACGCTGCCCACCTCCCCTCTGCTCGCCGCCCTACCTCTCATTTCCTGCACTCACAATACCCTAACACAAAACATTGAAACAAAAAAAAAACCTAAACCTAGGCTGCGATTAACATTTAGCCCTAACAGTTAGGGCATCGGGTGGTTCTCTCACGGGTCCTGTTGACTTTTTCCCAGGCTGGATGCTTATTCCCAGATTTCCCTACAAGGTAGCCATCAGTGATCAACAGGATCTCTGGGCCAGGGGGCCAACAGTGTAGGAGATAGACTCTATATTTTATCTCCTCTTCTTCTTCAGGCTCTGCAAGACCTAGGGGGGTATTCCCTACTCAACATCCATGAGGATATGCATGCAAGGCTGGGATGTTGACAGAAAGCAGATAGTCCTCCTGTAAGTAGACCAAAACTGAAAGATAAGGGCAAAGGGGCTAGCTTTGGGCCTATTTGCAGTTGTAGACAGAGGACTGAGGTTCCTAAAACTAACTCTAATGTCCTAATGTTGGTTTTAGATTTTGCTTTGGAGTTCAAGTGTGGATGCAAAGCTGGATATGGTTATAACACAAAGCAAAGCATGATTGGTGCCTATCCAGGGCCTGGAGTCAATAGACATACACCTATGAATGATCAGCATAAACAACTAAAACTGGATTTCAAGGGGATCTACGTGATACCTGCCTTACAGGCATCTCCCAATACAGAGTGTTAGGTTATCTCTACTTATGGTATCCCTACTGCAGTATATCCCTCCCAATGTTCAACCTGAAAACAGTTTAATCTACCCCTTGAATAGAAGTTAAAAGATCAGACATTCAACACAGGAATTCTATGCTCTAGAATCTAAACATTACCAAACATCCAGATTCAGAAGAAGGATACATGCAATACTGGAGACAGAATTAACACAACACATGCCAAACAGCATTTCTCATATAAGTTTAATCATGAAATCAGTGGGTTCATGCCAAGAACAAACAACAAGAGATACATAAACTCACAGGTAAGCTGTACAGAGCAACCAGATCAGCTTGTCATGCATTACAGAGCCAAAATCATCAACTTTCAACAACCCCAAATGAACAACACAACCTGCTTATATCAGCCAGGTAGGTGCTCAGCAATTAATTACAATGTTGACCAAAATTTCGCCAGATACACAGTATCATGAAAATGGCGCTCAAACACAACCGGATTGGCGCCCAAACTTGAATGCAGCAGGTAGGGGAGGAGACAGGAAGATTTCTCGAGCCCTGCGCCATTATCCGCTGATTGACACCTCCAGTCGGGTACAAGATCGACCCACGCCATCGCCCACACCTCTGCAACAATCGCCATTAATGGCGCACCAACCCGCGGCCTAGGGAAAATCATCATACAGACCATCGCAAGCTTTTCCCACCGAGACTCATCATCATGATATTTGAAAATGCAGGATAACAATATCCCACATGCACCCCGCGATGACCTCAATAACACCTTATATACTAGGTCATGAGCATATATCATGTCGGTGCTTTTGCTCCTGACGACACTAGTATAGACTTCATCATCATCATCTTCCAGCAGCGTGATATCCTGTTGTTCGAAAAATCACCCTGACGTCATCATGATATTTGAAATATAACCTTCATGATAATCGGCACAACCTGATCCTTCGGAGGAACATCCTCCTGCTGAGCTTATAACAAAAGTCTGGCCGATGAACATCCTGATGACGTCATCATCATATCCTGCTGACGTCATCATCATATCCGCCTACTGCGCACCTCCTCACATCCGGATGACGTCATCATCATGTTTGCAAATATCAGGAGGTCTCTTCAAGATGATCAGTTGTTAGAAATTTGACCCCCGCGGACCTTGATGACGTCATCATCATATTAACATCATCATGATATTCGGAAGACAACCAGATATTTGGAAATATCCTCCTGACGTTCGAACATCAGGTTGCACTGTAGCTCCTCTGTAAGATCGGGGCGAAAACTGAATATGATGATGCTGCTTGAAAAGATCACCCCAGTAGATAATGCGCGAAGCTAGCAGGCGGATATCTCCTTAATATCAACATCATCATGATGTTCGAACAAACATATATCCGGGTGATATGAAAATATCACCCCCTCCTTCGCGAATATCATGATGCAGATAGGCAGAAAGAAAAACATCACCCTGATATACGGATGACGTCAGCATCATCAGGATGAGAAACAAAGAACAAGAAGTGATACAACATCATCAGGATGATATTGACTAAGATCATCCTGACGTTCCAAAATATGATGACCCTAGTGAATATCGGGTCGCAATTACAACTCTTCAACAACATCATCAGGATGATGTTAACCAAGATCACCCGATGATAAAAATATCACCCCGGCGAAATATCATGAAGGCAGAAAATATGATGACCTCCGCAAGCAGCAGGATGATAACTGGAAATATGATGATGATGAACACGACCCTTAGGAAAAAACAAGTTAGGTCGAGCAATTCAAAGAATAAGCAACATCATCATCATGCTCGCGCAAGGTGATAAATGGAAGATCACCGGAGACTTTGAAACATCACCCTCGCAAGCAGATGAGGGCGCACTGTAGCTCGGCAGCATCATCATGATAAAAACCAAACATCACCCGATGACTGAATATGATGATGACGATGAAAAACCCAGTCGACGAAGAACATGATGATGCAGACCATCGAAGACAAGATGATGATGATGACCTCCTCCTCAGGAAAACATGATGCTGCAGTTGAAAAATGCTGAGGAGGTCCAACACTTAGAAAAAATGGGCAAGATGATAAAGGCTTCAAATGAAGAAACCTCCTGATCATGACAAAACAACCCCTGGTCAAAATGAGTGTCAACAGGTCCCACACCAACCATTAACCTTAAACCGCCAGACTCATAACTACGACATGTGACCAGAGATTTGCACCATCAGCGGTTATTTTCAAACAGTCAAGTTAACATTAAACAGGCAGCTTGACCTCCTAGTGCCTTCTACATACCAAAGGAGGCATTTTTTTTCTCTCGCACATAACTTGGTCATACGGAGGTGAAATCATACAAACAAGGACTCATCAGAAAGAGGACTCCGAGTACTATGCAGTTGTGAGGTTTTTATCAGGTGACTGTGCCTTTTTCCTACCTTTTTTTATCAGTCAAAGTCAAACTTCATTGCAAATTCCAAATCATCATATCTTTTGCGTTTTTGATCGAATTTTCACAATTTTTTTTTTGAAATTGCATAGAATTTCCTAAATTTTCTGTTCATGCAATCCATTTTTCTGTATCAGTTTATTTTTCAGCAGATTTTATCATATTATCAATTTTCACATAACAATCTTCTTGGAAGTCTACTTGCTTTGTTTTCGGTTTTGTGACTTGCAGGTGATCATTCGGGGCTAGAGCAACATCAGGAGCAGCATCTACATCAATTTGGATAGCAATTTTATCAGGTGCATCCATTTTCATCCTTTATCTCCCAATCATTACTTGCAAACACACTTCGGTTTGGGCATAAAATGAACATTGTTTGATCATCACACATTGAAATCAGGCTTAAAATCAACTAGTGTCTTCAATCACACCTTGAAATTGGGCTAAAAAGAACCATTGTTTGACGTGTTTTTCATCACATTTCAATTTCTAAGGGTCAATTAATCAACTGCGAGTGTGAATCAAGTGGGTGTGTGTATGCTCTCTCCTCGCACCGCAAGGTGATCTTGGAGATCAAAAACACCTCACTTGATTCGCTTTTGTCAATCCCTTTCCTAGTAGGCCTGCTAGGGGATTTCATCACCCCTAGGGACGACATCATCCAAGGCTGAATCGAAAGACACCCTCTTTGAAACTAGAATCCTATCACTCTTGGCTAAGCCCCAAAGAACTTTCTACCTTTGGGAAGTGAAGGTGAAGGGTGGGTTACCCCCTTCTCCCGGTTGTGTGGCAAGATTTCACTTTCAAATTCCTAGTCAACCTCATGTAAACATTTGCCCAACCCTAATTGGCCATACCTTCCATCAAACTAGACATTAGGGCATGTTGATTTGTCTTACACATGTGCTTGTTAATCATTATCATATTCTTCAAATTCAAATTTTCAAATTTGCTTTGTCTTGTGTGAGTGATTCTTGTTTGTACATGTGATCATTTGCTAAACATTGCCAAATCAAACTAAAACATCAAACACATAAGACAAGTCATTCATCACATTCAAATCCAATCACACTCATCCTAATCACCTACCTTATCCACATCATCATCCAAATCATTCAATCTAATCTTATCCTAATCACTCGCATCACCCTTAATCCAATTCACCAACATCATTCTAATCCCATCTCATCCAAATCAAATCCAAAATTCAACCAACATCAATCCATAATCTTCCAAACCATATTCCAAATCCAATCCAAAAACAACATCAATCCCAATCATTATCCAAATCCCTTAACATCATTATCACCCCAATCCAAAAGTCAAATCACCCAATCAAAAAAATCAAGACCTTAGTTGATCACATCAACCCTCTTGCTTAAGATCATTAGTCTATCAAAAGCATAGAGAACCATTCATCAAATCAAATCAAATCAAATCAAATCATCCTAAGGTCTTGAAATTTTGATTCCCAACATCACAATCATCCCCCATCATCCCATACCATCTCCAACAAAATGGATCTTTATGCAGCAATACAACAAATACAAAGACTTAGAAAAGTCTATGAGAACATGGATCCTAATGCTAAGGAACAATTCAAAAATGACATTAAAGATAGCCCCTTAGCACACTTCATCATTAGAGAATCCCAAACCCCTCCCCCATCTTCATCATATCAACCTTCAACATCTTACATATCCACACCATCAACCTCCCATCAACCTTCATCATATCAACTTCCATCATATCAACCTCTATCATCCTCATATCAACCTCCATCATCCTCATATCAACCTTCAACCTCATATCAACCTCCATCATCCTCATTTCAACCTTCATCATCTCAATCTTTACCCTCATATCATTCACCATCCCCTTACACATTCATGCCATCATACTTATCCAATCAACCACTATCTCCAACTTATCCATCCCCCAACCTTTGTCATGCTAACTTTGATCAAGGGAACACCACTCTAGCACACCTTATATATGAAACCCAAACCTCATATCAACAACCAAATCCCCCATCTCCTAATCCCCATCCTCCAATCCCCCCATCACAATATCCCTCCAACCTTATCAACCTTAATTCATCACCTTATGTATCTTCCAATCGACCAATCCCTATCACCCATCCACCATCTAATCCACCATCAAACCTTCGAAGTCCCAACACTATCACATCCAAAGAATCCTTGTGGGATTTTCTCCAAAGACCATCACCAAGCAAAGCAATGGAATCCCCCACCCCTCCCACACCACCATCTCTAGTCCCACACCTATCCTTGAACCCATCCAAGAACCATCACTACCTAAACCCATCACCCACCTATCTAATCCCAATCCCAATTCTACACCATCCACCATCATTATCCATCCATTATATTGTTCTTCCACCCATACACTCATGAAGGATGTCATCCATTGGCTATTAGCAAGGAATCAAACACCCTCATGCAATCCAACACCCACCAAATCTCTTAAACAAGCCCCTATCATAAGTCAAGCACCATCATGTAGCCATGTTCAAGAGCCCATAAGTCAAACACCTATCACATCCATCCAAGCACCCACCACATCTATCCAAGTCAATCCCACTTCTACCCAACCACATGAGCTATGCAAAGAATCAAATCTGAAGCATGTTGAAACATCAACCCCTTCTCCTAATCAAGATCTAACCATTCCATCCAATCCCATCCCCCATTCCCTCCCATCTATGGATCACCTTATTGATCCCACACCTTCTTCTACCACCCCTTTACCATCCTCCATTAATCATTCACCTCCATCTACCAATCCCATCCCAAATCCATCCCCTTATCCACTTGGCACAAGCAGTTTCATCTGTGGTGACTCCCTTGTAGGAGGCGAACAACTTCCTTCCACCACCTATCTATCTCCAACAAATAATGGATTCGCGTCTTGTTTCCAAAGCACCAAACATCCCATTGCATGTCGCATGCTCCAATTTATGAACTATCAAGGCAAAGGCTTAGGCCTTCACGAACAAGGCATCTTGGAGCCCATTCACACCACATTCCATCCATCTTCGCATGGCCTTGGCTATACATCTCAAGGCAAACAACCTACACATGTCGATACCATCCATCCACCTTCCAAAATCCATTCATCCAATCCCAAACATGGTGCATATCATCGCACTCCCAAAACATATGTCGCCATCCCTCCTCCATCATCCTATCATTTGCAAAAGCATGTGACCATCCATCTCCCTCCATCAAATTTACCTCCACTACTTCCAACTCCAAAGATCCCTATCAAATCCACTCTACCTCCTATCCTACCAACTCTCAACATCCCTATCCACAAATCCACTTTACCTCCTATCCTACCAACTCCCAATATCCCAATCATCAAATCACTTCAACCATCTATCCAAAAATCTACTTTTTACCCCTCCACCCATAAATCCCCTAAAATTCCCAATCAAGACCAACAAAAGCACACATCTTTCAAATATGAAGCTTCCCCCAAATCCATGGGATTCAAAAGAAATAATTTCAATGCCTCAATGCATAAAGCACAAAATCCTAAAGATGTTATCCCTTCCAAGCAAAATCAAAAATCCAAATGGCTATCAAAGCCCACACCATCCCAAGAAAAAGCAAAAAACAAAAATGGTGTGGGTCCCTAAGCAAAGATCAATCAAAACAAATGAGGTATCTACATCCCAATCCACTCCAAACTCCCAAACATCTTGCTCCACATCTAAAAATCCCATAAATCCTAAGTCTATTTAGGTCCCTAAAACCCCAAATTGATCATACAAAAATCCCCCATCCCAATCCCCATTACTCCCAACTCCACATCCAAAGTACAAGCTTCTAAATACATCACGGTGTGTGCAACCATCGGTCTTGGTTCCCCTCCACCACTTGCAATTCCCACATACCTCCATCTCTCCATCTTTCATTCATTATCCTACATATCTTCCCCATCACATTCCTATGGTCCATGCTTTTGCATAATCCACATTATACACACCATAATCCATTATCCATAATCCATTCCATCTTCTCCTATCTACCAACAATCCATGCAATCATAATCCATAATGCTATCCAACATGGGACCATCTTCTCCTTGCTATGGAAACAGACGCTAGAGTCCCCATCCCATCAAAAAAGCAAAAAAAACAAAAAAATTAAAAAATCAAGAAAATAGTTAAGAGAAAAAAATCCGTCCAATGATGAAAACCACTCCTTGTGGCGCCTTGGGCAAGTACCATGATGAAAACCCCTTGTGGGCATCATGCGTAATCCCTTCTCCATCCATTTTGTATCCCTACGCTGGGGGCAAAACCGTATCCTTCATCACATCCATAATATCCTTGCACATCTTATCCATTGTCTTATCTTTATCCTATCATATTCTTATCCACCATCCCCTATGTATCCTATCATTTCCCATCCATCTTATCCATCATATCTTGTTTTAACCATCTCTCACCCTAGATCTTAATAAAGACAAGGGGCAACATATCAACAACATGCTTTGGAGACCTCTTGGCATACTTCCTTTCCAAGTATATCCTCCATTCATCTATTGCAAAGACCATCCATTCACACATGAGCCCATCATGCAAGATTCTTTAGACATTGGGGCATATGATTCCTTGCAACCTAGCCCTTGGAGAAAATCCTGCAATCCCCCATCCATATATCATGTATACCTATCCTACCCCTCATCCTTATCTTCCATCTATCTAACACACATCCCTATCACTTGTCCATTCATCTATCATGATCTAGCTATCCAATCCCCCTATCCAACCCCATCACTTTCACCTCTAGACTTGGTGTTCCCTTGTCATTGGTATCTAGCGCAAAGGTTATCCACATGAAATCCAATGCAACCATCTCATAATAAACCATTCCTTTTCAAAAATCAAAAAATTCAAAAACATCACAAAATCACAAAATCCAAAAACATCACAAAATCACAATATCCAAAAACATCACAAAATCAAAAAAATCCAAAAACATCACAAAATCAAAAATCCAAAAACATCACAAATATCAAAAAATACAAAAACAATAGAAAACACACAAAATTCCAAAAACAATCTATCCATCACACAAATAAAACTTGCTCCATCACACTCTCATCATCATCACATCTATCCTCAATAAGCTTACACTAGATCCAAGCATTGCATCACCTATCAAAGCATTATCCCTTATCAAAAATCATCAATTATCAAATCAGCATCAACCATAACTTGTCACCATCATATCTTGAGCCAATCTTACATCAACAAAACATAATCTAATCATCAATCGATTCTTGCCTTAGGATATGTTGTTCCTACGATAGGCAGAATCTATCCAATCATCACAACATCAACTAATCATGATCCAATCATCAATTGATTCCTGCCTTAGGATATATCTTTCCTACGATAGGCAGAATCTATCAAATCATCATCCATTTTGGCAAAAGATACAATGGTTACTTGTTTGGTTCGTTGGTCTTTTGATTTTGTTGATTTTTATCTTTTGTCCTATTCGAAGATCACATCAAAGCTACCTTGATCTTACTATATCATGGTATGTGGCGAAAACATCTAGAATGGGGTATAGTCTTGCTTTTGTATGCTGTGCTTGTGGGTTGGTCTCATTACTCCAAGCTAGTATTCATATCTTGTTGATCATAGGGTCGGTTCTAGCATATTGGTCTCCTTATGCATCTACGGTTCATCATACCTTTTGTGTACTAAGGGCTTATGCTATGAGTCCCCTTCCCTCATCTAGACAAGGTTGTACTACCTTGGGCATGCATGGGGTCATCCCTTTGTCTGCATGTCTAGTCCATGCAAACGTTGGATAAACATCATCACCCTGGTCTTCTATACCTTGGTGAACATATCCACTTTGCTATATCAAACCTAGGATTGCTCAAATTCAGTTTCAGCACAATGATCATCCACCAATCATCTCCAAACATCATCATCCTTTCATCCCACCACTTATCCTCTGACTAGTTCAACCAATATGTTCCATCCATTTCGAGAGCACAACCGTGTTCTCGCAACCCGCCTATCCTCTCAAGGGGGCATCACCCTTACCAATTATCCCCAAACCTTACCCTATTCTTCCAAACCAAATTTTTTTTTCTATCCAATCCATCTCTATGTTCTAACTTCTTTGAAATGATGTTACTTAGCCGCAACACCATCTCAAAGAGGGGCAAATGTAGACACCAAAAATTGGATTTTCTCTGCAAACCAATTTCTCGTACCTCTAAACTAATCCACTCTCCCCATCTACCTATCCCTGGTGATCAATTAATTCACCTAATTAATCCATTTAATCTTACAATCCTATCCTAGCAATTGAATGAATATTCCTAATATTTATTTAGTTGATTTATCCATTTCCCTAATCCCTGTTAATTAGATAAATCCTGCTTATCTGATTAACCTAGACTTAAGTTAATTAAGATTAACACTTAATTAACCCTGCTTACCTCATCATCCACTCACTAAATTTAAAATTCAGTTGTCTCCCACTATCCTCCACTAAACTGAATTTAAAATTTAGTTGTCTCCCACTATCCTCCACTCACTGAATTTAAAATTCAGTTGTCCCCCACTATCCTCCACTCACTGAATTTAAAATTCAGTTGTCCCCCACTATCCTCCACTCTTCCCAAAGATGAATTATTTATTCATCCACTATCCTCCACTCTTCCCAAAATGGGAATTATTAATTCATCCACTAGGAATAAAAGATTCACTTTTATTCCTAGCCCTTGATCTCATCAAATGAATCCTCACCCTCCATCCTCATCTCCAAAATTCTATAAATTGGACCCCTCTCTAAGCCATTTGGAGAGACCACTTCATGCATCAGAACTTTGCCAAAATCACTCCACAAATCTTCTCATCCTACCATCCTAATGTCAAAATTATCCCTCATCTCCATCTAGTCTATCAATCCATCATCTAATCTCATTCACATTGTGTTGACGGTCTTGAGCAATCCACATCTACACACTAATCACGGGAAAAATCTGAGGAGCTCTATCGGGTGCATCTCCTTCCCGCATGGATTCGTGAGTCAAAAGGAAGGTATAATCATTTTGTTTTGCATTTGATTAGTTTTAATCTTTGTTTTGATTTCACCTATTACAGTTCCTATCTTGGAAAGATACTCTTTTGTGGAATCTATGACGGTTATGATGCATCATAAGATGTTGTAAGAGGCCAGATTTAGTCTTGGGCCCCCAATCTTTGCATGGTTGTTTTTGGACAAGTGTAAGATGCTTGTAAGATGGTAATTAACATTTACGGGTTGGAGAATCTTAGGAGAGAGAAGGTGAATGCCTATAATGGAGTGGAAAACATTTCTATAAGTATTTGCCATGTATTTATTGCTGCAATATAGATTTCAGGTACTCAGGTGTTGTCGGAATGCTGTCAGATTGAAGACTTGTGGAGAGAGTTGTGTAGTTGATGTATTGTATAGTTCTTTTATAGATTAATACAAATTTGTGCCTCTTTCCTAGTAGAGTTTTCACCCGCAAGGGTTTTCTCCATGTAAACACTATGTCATTGTGTTGAGTTCTTCATGTTTAATATCTTTTCTGTATTGGGTTTTATGTTTTGTTACAATCTCCATTGTTAATGCACACTTAAAGATTGCTGAAATTTATTTGAATCAGATTTCCAATGAAGTAGTGTTGCTTTCATTTCTAATATGGACACTAAAGCAAGCCTAAATTATAGCATGAAATTGCAAGGATATGCAATTTTTTATGTTACAGTTAGTTCATCCTCAACAAGCTCCAAAATTATTTTAATCATAAATATTTTTAGGGTAGGGGTAAAGGCTCTACTTAGTACAGAGAGTGGCCTCTATCCACCATAACTAGTAAGAAAGACACCTTGGTTGGCCTCTATCCACCATGCCATTGTCCCTTCAGCTATGAAGGATAGTGTAGAGGTTCAAACCCTGTAGTCTAATAGTTCCTTGACATAAACCCTATCTAGACATAATGTACATCTATCCCAAGGTGATAAGGGTGAGCCTTTATGGAATGAGTTATAACCACACATATATTAGTTATGTGGCGAATTATGCAGTTATTACTCATAAGACTCTATGATGAGGCATAGTGCATAGGGTATGTATGTTGATGAGGATGTTCAACAAGTAGACAATGGTGATCCAAAAGCATACCAAGATGCTCCAGACATTGATTACGCCACACAAAATGAGCCACATTATGCTAGTATGTTAGAAAATATGGTCATCATAGATGCCTTACTAGAGAAGACCTTTGGTATTGACTCACATGTAAATTTAAATAAAGTTATGCAATTTAGTATATTTTGTAAATTTAATTTTATAATCAACTATATTAATCCATTACGACTGAAAACTAATGAAAATTATGTATATATTATAAAATTTTAAGGCCAATCAATTCTTCTACATCCCATGGAACCACTTCATCACATACTGTTGTAGGCCTAAAAACTTCTTGGGTTTATTTGAAATAAATTAGTAAATATTATTAGGTGTCATTTTATTTTTCATATAGAAATGTTTATCTTAAGATGACAATTTGATGTTGAATACGTGGGTTTGGACCTTTGACATCTAGACATGTTGGTGGTAGCAATTATTTCTCTAGTTTTAAAGATATAAGTATTAGTATTTTTAATCATCATGTTATGTATTGCATTTTTGTAAGTTTCAGTATTTTGGTTAGATAAGCTTGTTCTTGTATTCAGTTAATGACTTCATTAGAGACTTCTCCCCATCTTCATGGATCATTAGAGATGGGTGGTGTTGTAGTAGTATTATCTCCTATACCTCTTACATAGCTATGAGCCAATAATTTAAATGTCATTATGAATTTCTTGTACTAACATTCATCTTTACTCTAAAATACTTCTTTATGCTTGCCACATGAGGATGTGAGAACTGAAGTTCCTAAACTTGCTCATGAAGACAATGATGGGAAGTAGAGGATGATTCATAAGGTCATGAGATTGTGAAATGTGATTGTTTATTTATGTCAATTTATGTCATATTTTAATACTAATGTGTATATGGTCTAACTATATTAATAGGTGGAGCTACAAGCTAGTTATGAGCAATGGAGGTTGCTTTCATTGTTGAGACGTTATCAAAATAAGATTCTTGTGTACCCTAACTACCTTAGTTTTTAATTCATTTTTGTATTTTACATTTGGGTTTTATAAAATTCACTCAACTCTATCTCTCTATCCCTATATCTCACCCTCTGTATCTCTCCCTCTCTCTCCCTCTCCCCCTCTATCTATCTCTAGATATCTCTACCTCCCTATCTCTCTCTATCTCTCTCTGTCACCCTCTCTATCTCTCTCCCTCTCTATCACTCTCTTCCTCTCTCTAATTTTGTTTAGAAAGTTTAGGGCTTGAATATGCTTGTATGTGCATGGATAGTGATAAGGGAGCCTATGTGAGGCTAGAAATTCTATACAACAATGAGTTATAAGCCATGGAAGACTACAAATGTATAACACAAATGCTATCAAAATGTGAAATAGTGATCGATAAAGATTTATATGGCTATCACAATGGAAGAATAATGACAAGTAAGGCCATTTTATATCTTATAAGGCCTAATTTAATGCACATAGTAAATGTAAATTGTTAACAATATCTCAACTTTTGTAGGTATATAGTTCTTAAGAGACTTTGCTAAATCAATGTAACACAAAAGGATCAAGATGTCTAGATATCTCTTTGATGTCTCCAATAGCATTAAATAGCCCACTCAATTGTATTGGCATGGTCAATTTAGTGCCATGAGGTGTGAAATGTAAAATATTGCTCATAACACCCTTTCATTGAATGTAATTGAAGCATTTGGTAATGACTCATTCATAATTACCACAAGAAAACAATTTGAGTTGATAAAAAATGAAAAAAAATTAAAGGTGGACTCAACATCCACTTATAGGTTCAAATTGGAGATTCCTGGGTGTCACAATTTGAGAGAACAATCATGCCAAAGTTGGGCATTTTTTGCTCTCAAGGCTCTTAAGAGACTTCGCTGGTCTAATGTAGCTCAGAAAGATCAAGACACTTGGGTAGTGAAATGGTGCCTCTAATATCATTATTGAGCCTACTTAAACATGTTCTCATGGTCATTTTAGTGCCATGAGGTGTGAAATGAAAAATATTACTCATAACACCCTTTCACTAAACGTAATTGAAGCATTTGGAAACATTGTATTCATTGTCACCATGGGAAAATGAATTAGAGTTGAGAAAAATTGAGAGAGGTCTTTGTAGGTGGACTTGACTATCCACCTACAAATATTGTAGGTTTAGACAAGAGATTCTTGGGTTCTGCAATTTAAGAGAATAGTCATGCAAAAGTTGGACACTTTTTGGTCTCAAGGCTCTAAAGAGACTCTATTAGTCCAATGTAGCCAAGAAGGATTGAGATACTTGGGAAAAACATGATGCCTCTAGTAGCATTATCCAACCCATTAATATGTGTTGGCATAGTTCTAGGTTTAGTTCCATGAAGTGTGGAATGCAAAATATTGCTCATAGCACCCTTTTGTTGAACATAATTGAAGCATTTAGCAACATTATGTTCATCATCACCAAGGGAAAATGAATTCAAGTTAATAAAAAATGAGAGAGGTTTTTGTAGGTAGACCCAATGTCCACCTATAGGTTTAGATGAGAGATTCTTGGGTGCCATAGTTTGAAAGAACAGTTATGCCAAAGTTTGGTACTTTTTTAATCTTAGGGCTCTCAAGAGACTTCATTAGTCGAATGTAGCTTAGAAGGATTGGGATGCTAGGGTAATGAAATTATGCCTCCAATAAAATTATTAAACACACTCATACATGTTGGTGTGGTCATTTCAATGCCATAAGGTGTAGAATGCAAAATATTGCTCCTAGCACCCTTCACTAAATGTAATTGAAGCATTTGGCAACATTGCATTTGTCGTTGCTGCTGACAAACAAATTCAAGTTGAGAAAAACTAAGAGAGGTTTTTGTAGGTGGACCTAACATCCACCGATAGGTTTAGATGAGATATTCTTGGGTGTCATGGTTTAAGAGAACACTCATGCCAAAGTTGGGCACTTTATTAGTCTCAAGGCTCTTAAGAGACTTCGTCGATCCAATGTAGACTGAAAGGATTGAGATTCTTGGGTAGTGAAATAATGCCTCTAATGAAATTATCTAGCCCACTTAGACATGTTGGAATAGTTGTTTTGGTGTCACATGGTGTGGAATACAAAATATTACTCATAGCACCCTTTCACTTAACAAAGTTGAAGCATTTGACAACATTGCATTTATCATCACCATAGGCAAATAAATTTGATTTGAGAAAAATTGAGAGGTTTTTTTAGGTGGATTTGACATCCACCTATAAGTTTTAATGAGAGATCTGAAGTGTTATAGTTTGAGAGAATAGTCATGCCAAAGTAAGGGAACTTTTTTGGTCTCAGGGCTCTTAATAGATTTCATCAATCCAATGTAGGTCGAAAGGATTGAGATGCTTGGGTAGTGAAATGATGCCTCCAATAACATTATCCAGCTCAATCAAATGTTTTAGTTTGGTTGGTTCAATGCACAAGGTGCAAAATGCAAAATATTGTTCCTAGCACCCTTTACTTAATACAATTGAAGTGTTTGCAACATTACATTCATCGTCATCATGGGAAAATAAATTCATGTTGAGAAGAATTAAAAGGCATTTTTGTGTATGGACCTAACATTCACTTGTAGGTTCAAATGAGAGATTCTTGGGTACCATGGTTTGGGAGAATAGTTGTGCCAAATTTAGACACCTTTTTGGTCTTAGGTCTCTTAAGACTCTTTTCTAGTCCAATGTAACATGAAAGGATCATTATGCTTGGGTGGTGAAGAAACACATCTAGTAGCATTATCCATCCCACTCAAATTTGTTGGCATAGTCGATTTGATGCCACAAGGTGTAGAATGCAAAATATTGCTCCTAGCACCCTTTCACTGAATGCAATTCAAGCATTTGGCAACATTGTATTTGTTGTCACCACGGAAAAGAAATCTAAGTTGAGAAAATTTGAGAACTTAATTTTTTGTAGGTGGACCTGCCTTCCACCTGTGGTTTAGATGAGAGAGTCTTGCATGCCACAGTATGTGATAATATTCATGCCAAAGTTTGGCACTTTTTCGGTCTTAGGGATCTTAAGAGACTTTGTTTTTTATTAGGGGTAAAATAGGTTTTGAAGGGACTTGAAACCCTTTACAACCAAACATTGTCTAACAGAATGGAAGCAAAAGAAATGCCAACAACAAAAACACACAGCCAAACATCAGCATCCTAGATGCTAACCCACAGAGAAACAACAACAATACATTGCAACCAAAAACAACAGTTAATGAGAAAACTCACTAACACCCACTACGGCCACATCATAACATTCTTATAGTCAGAACAAGAGACCACAGGTTACACACTTTCTAGGGTTTGAAACCCTTAGGCAAGGAAGCCCTTTTCCAAGGATCTGAAAAAACTAGAACAGGAACACAAAGAGTAATCTAGCAGAAAGGCATCTCCTCAGAAGGAAACCTAGAAAGCTTTACAACAGTCACTGGGATATGAAAAAACTTGCTCATCAAACCCATGATAGGGTTGGACAAATAACCATCATACCTGCCATTAGAAGCAACCATGCTCCACATGTAGAGTATAATAACATGGCTTCCAGTTTCTTTTAGCCTACAATCTAAAAACATCACTTTATGGTTTATTCCTGAATAGGGCAAAATATCTCTTGAAGACAAACTACTCCAAAGTAGAAATAGGGACCAGATCTTTCCATACAGATTCTCACCCATAAAAAGATCAAAGACCTCCCTAGCCATGTGTCAAAATCTTGGATATTTTGGCACTGGGGAACAAACCCCAACCCAAAAACCCCACCATCTTCGCTAGTTTGTTCCTCATCACAGAAGAGAGAAGAGGCATTCACTCCCTCATCATGCAACACCTTGTCAGTCGCCGCTGACACCAAGCATTCTCTATCCTTGGTTGACATCTTCAACCAAGCTTCTAAAATTTTTTGCACAAAGGAAGCCTTTATAACCACTAAGGCCCAAGGGGAAGACATCCACCATGGGATGCGTGACATTCCTAAAGGCTAACCCCAATACACAAAGCCACCAAAACCAAACAGTCTAGATGTCGAACCCCATAACACAGAGTAACACCCACCAAACTGATCGGCCTCCACCTAGAAGACCTCTGTCCTAACACAAAACTGCAAGATCTTAGCCCTGGATGGGGAGCAAGAAGGAATGCACCACCTAGTGTCCACATCCCCGACCTCGACAACGTCTCCCTCTTCATCCGTAGCTGTGCAAGAAAAAATGCAGAGGACACCTCTGTAACCACAAAAGCCCCTACAGGAGGAAGGAACCAAAAGACCTGAGAAAACAACCTCCACCCAGAACCACCAAATATCCGCATCCGCATCCCCATCCCCATCCCCATCAGCATCATCATCTCCATCCTCCTCTGCGTTGTTCAAAACAATGCTCCTGTTCTCATTCCCACTCTCCATTTTATCTTAAGAAACTTTGTTGGTCCAATGTAGCTACGAAGGATTGAGAGGCTTGGACAATGAAAAGACACTTCTAGTAATAGTAACTCAACCACTTGAATGTGTCTGCCCTATCAATTCATTGCCATGAGGTGTAGAATGCAAAATATCACTCCTAACACCCTTTCACTTAATGAAATTGAATCATTTTGTAACATTAGATTTATCACCACTATGGGCAAAGGAATTTGAGTTGATAAAAACTAGGATAAATCTTTATATGTGGACTTGACATCTACTTTTAGGCTTAGATGAGAGATTCCTAGGTGCCATTATTTGAGAGAATAGTCATGCCAAAGTTTGGTACTTTTTTAGTCTTAGGGATTAAGAGACTGCTAATCCAATGTATCGTAGAAGGATTGAAATGTTTGGGCAAGGAAATTACAACTTTAGTAGTAGTAACCTTCCCACCCAAATGTGTTGGCATTGTTAGTTCAGTGTCACGAGGTGTGGAATTCAAAATATCACTCCTAGCACCCTTTCATTAAATTAAACAGAAGTATTTTGCAACATTGTGTTCATCACCACCACAATTAAAAAAATTTGAGTTGAAAAAATTGAGATGGTATTTGTAGGTGGACTTGATATCCACCTATAGGTTTAAAGACAAGACATTCCTAAGTGTCATGGTTTAAGAGAATAGTCATGTCAAAGTTTGACACTTTTTTGGTCTTAGAGATCTAAAGAGACTTTGTCGATCCAATGTAGTCTAGAAAGGGGCACCAAAAAGACACCTTTAGTAGTAGTAATGTAAGGGTGCCAAAATCCTATCTAATAACTTTAATGGTAAATATATCGAAGTTTTCTTATCTAGTTAAATTATGAGTATAGATTTTTATTTTAAGATATTAGACTAGCTGATCTTCATGAAATTATTATGCTAATTATTATTGTCAATTAGAATTCTTGAAAGGATTTTAGTTATAATAATATCAAGAGACATTAATGGTAAAGGAGAATTTGGGAGCTAAACAAAGTATGAGATTTGCATTTTCATCATTTATTTCATTCAGGTATGCAACTACTTTATGTGCCTTGTTTACAATTATGTTTCCTCCACATGCATTGGTGTAAGTATTATTATTCATTTAATTTGAATATATTTATAATTCTATTACGCTATAGAAATAATTTTATGTATAATTATTTGTTTTTAGAGCATCTGTGTGAGGCCTAATCTCGATTAACAATTTCTTATATATATGATAGATTTGTTTATGAAATTATGATATAAATTATACTGAGATTAGAATTTAGCAATAAGGTCTTGATATGGTTTAGTTAATTGACTTAAATTAATTATTCTTGTGTGTTGTGGGGAATAAGAGCTCTTTTATCATTATTTTTGGTAAAATTAAGACCATAGGTCAATCACCTATGGGTAGGGTACTTGTTTATCCATAAAAAAATATGTTTTAGAGTTGTTTTAATGCATTTTTAGTGCACAAGAAAATAAGTAATGAGATTGGCAGATGAAGATTCATCTTCTCTTGAAGGGTCTTCGAGCATCCAAGTCATGAAGAAAAGAAATAAAAAGGAAATCCCAAAAATCACATTTCTGGAAAAGAAACGAACGCCACAAGCAAGAGGGGAAAAACAAGAGAAGAGTCCAAGTTTATTTTTGATTTTTGCAGGTCAAGAGGACGTGGATAGTTGATGGTGAAGATATTCTTCGAAGGAATTACATCCATTTCGATGAGGCAAAGTAAGTGTACATCCATGGTGACTTGTTAGGTGAAAAATCTTTGAATTTTATGAGGAGGACAATAGAATCCCAGATAGAAGAAAAGAAGTGCATAACTAAATAAGATGGAAGCTTTCACATTAAGGAATCTTGGAATATCTCTTCACGGGCATTTGGAGGTATTCTTCATTAATAAAATCCTAGAGGTATTTCCTTGAAAACTCACCATTATTTATATTAATGTTTTTCTAAAAATTTTCAAGAATAATGTTTTCATCTTTTTGAAACATCTTACGGTTTTAAATTTCATTAAGTATTAAGAAAGTTATTGTGATTTTAGTACTATTGTTACAACCTTGCTAAAACCCTGTTGATGTTTTATAAATTTCTCTCTGCACAGGAAAGGGATTGTAAAATCGATGAAAATATTTATTTAAGATTTCTGGAACATTTTACGGTTTTAGATTTGGTTAAGTATTTTGAAAGTTATCGCATTTTTACCACTACTGTAGAGAAAATTGAAAGTCTAGGGTTTTGTTGGTAGTTCACTTTGTTGGAAATGAATTATTTTCATTACATAAGTGTGTTAGATGAATTTATATATTTCCTTTCTTGGAATGGGTATGATTAGATAATCTTTCATATATTTAGTTGCATGCAAAAAAAAAAGATTGAATCAAGAATATACTTGTATTGCAAGATAGTCAAATTAAATCCTTATGTTGATTAGTTTATAAGAACAATTGTTAGATCAGACATATATATATTGCATATTTATTTGAATTTCAAAATTAAATCAAAATAATAGATCTTTTATCTTTTATGATTTCTATCATTCATTATAATATAAGGAATAGTTTTGAGTAATCAAATCATTCTCGATTTATGATCAAGTTTAGGTTAAATCTGGATTTGTGGGAAATAGATTATTGCAATAAACACTAACTCCTCATCTTATAGACGTTTTCTAATTGTTTTCTGGGCTTTATTCCTCTTATTCTTACCTTTCCAAAACATCTTGAATTTTATAATTCCACTAAGAAATAAGAAAGTTATGAAAGATTTACTACTGGATGGTTTTTCATGTTAAGGCTATTTCTATTCAATTATTTTATTCTTATTCTTATTCTTAAATTTATTTCTATTCATTGAATTAAGTTTGAGATCAGATAAGAGATTAATTTAATTAAACACATTTCCTTTTTAATACATTATTTATATTATGTTTAATATTATTGTGTGCTTGTATTAGTAACAATGGTAAGAGATAGATTTTGAGTTTGAAAGAAGATAATAGAAAGATTTTATTTCCACTCTAGAATGTTTTGTCAACACTTGAAATTTTTTTTATATAGGTCAATATTTGAAGTTGTGAATCTCATTTAAGTAAGTAGAGTGAGTTATTTTCTTAGAATCTTTAATATGTAACTAGTCATGTATGAAAGATTAGAACTCTAGAGTTACTTGCGCATTGCTCTATTGACTTAGGAATTGGAGGTTTTCTTATTGAATGGAAAATGTAGTGCTCTTCATTAAATACCTTAAGCTATATTTTACTTTTTTTTGGATAATAGAAATGTATATTAGAATTTAGGAATGAGGCTAAAACTTTAAATTATAGTATAGATGAGGATGAGAGAAATATAATAGAAAGTGTGTTTCATCAATATCCATGGGAATGAGTAGGTAGAAATTACAAGTTGAAATTATGTTTAATTTATTAATATCATAAATGTTCCTAGATCTCTAATAATTATGTTTTCATACATTTGTTCTAGTATGGTGTAGGGTTGACTATAAAGGGTTCATTCTTTTAATAAGTTTAGGATGATATAATGAATTAGTGAATATATGATGATAATTTTATATTGATGTTAGAAACTAAATCTTTAATGATTTGTCTAGAATCTTCTTATATTTAGAATTAAATTGGTATTGAATTATTTAGTAAGAGCAATTAATATATTTGATCAGAGAATTTTGTCTAGAAGAATCTTTTTATGTTAAATCTTCATTCATATTCTACCTTTTATTATGATTTGGTTAAGAATATTTTATCATGTTAGCCAAGTTAGGATTAGAATTAAAATAATAGACTAAATAGTTAGTTTGGAAATGCTAGTATAGTTAGAAAAATCATATAAGATATAATCATAGATTAGACAAAAAATTGTGGAACTACTTCAATACATTTGTCTATTTAATATTTTTTATCATTATTGTTGACTTCGATGAAGTGTGAATACTTGATTTGGAAGTTACCATATTATCTTAAATTATTGATAAATTTGAGAAAAAGTTTGTTGAAGACTAGTCCTTGAGAACATTATTGTAACCTTTCTATGGTGGTCAAACCTAGGATGTACCAATGGTAAAATGATGACGAGTTATGTCTGTCTTTGCTTGGTGCATTGTAGGAAGTTGAATGTCAAAAATAATGAGTAAATTAGTCATCTCTATTTGAGCATGTGTAAAGGATGTTCTTTCATATATTCTAAGTGAGTAGATACTGCATGCAAAAGTAAGGTGTCGATAATGGTTTTATGTGTTTGTTAATGATAAAATATATATTGCGGAATAGTGCTATAAATCATTTTATTTAGAACTTGAATATAAGATGATAATTTTTCATAATTATGAGATTTTTTCATTTATTGCAATCTAAGTAATTGTCTGTGGAAATTTATGCTTTTTATCCAAGAGGATGGTTGGAATATTTTTGTTGTTATAACTTCCATTTTTTACCCCTATAGGGATTATTTATAAATTTAATAGTTGCATGCACTTTTTAGAACTTGAATGATTTAGTCAGCATATGGTGTATTTAATCTTGAGAACAATAGGGATGTGTATATTAATTGGTTTATTGATTCTAGAAAATATTGTGACGAACTAGATCCCTTATGAGTTATTGTATCTAAGTCAAACTTATGGTTGCAATACTAGTTTACCCTGAACTACGAAGTCTCTGTGCTACGCATACATAGGCAAGGCCATCATGAGCCCCCGAGACACTAGGATGCCC
Source organism: Cunninghamia lanceolata (assembly GCA_027924645.1). Classification (NCBI taxonomy): domain Eukaryota; kingdom Viridiplantae; phylum Streptophyta; class Pinopsida; order Cupressales; family Cupressaceae; genus Cunninghamia; species Cunninghamia lanceolata. The sequence goes on from BSBN01001646.1 coordinate 334,778, forward strand.
CCTTAGGGCCTTAGTCTCGTTATCTTGTACATTGATATCTGCTATGCATATCTATTGACTATGCGAAACTAATGTTTACATTTAGTGTGTAGATCCAAGTCTATTAATCATGCAAGACACTAAAGCTAAGGAAGTATTTTCACACTTTGCGAGTGGATGATCATTTGGTGTTTATTGTAATTGATTGTAATTGTATAAGAAATGATTATATCTTAAATTTTCATTTATAATGAATGATACTAAACTTATGTTTAATTGAAATTTGTTTTTTTATTAAGTTAGAACAAGTGAATATTCTCCTATCATTGTATTATTATTATTTTTTATTATTTCTTACTAAATTAATTTATTATTGTTAATTATCGACAATTTTCATGGGTAGGTATTACAAGTAATCCATCCACCTCTCTCTCTCTCTTCCTAACATTGCCACTAAATCATTAAACACAAACCACTAAATCTTAATGTTAAACATTATATATTGAACTCATAAAGATGAAAGCTAAACCTTAAATGTAAACCATAAACCTTAAGTTTTAAACTCTAAACCTTGAACCCTAATTAGTGAACTCTCTCTCTCTCTCTCTCACCCTAACTCTCTCTTCCTCTCTCTCTCTCTCTCTTTCTCTAAAATTAGTGAACCCTAAACCTTAAGTTTTAAATTCTAAACCCTAAACCCTAATTATTAAACCCCCTTTCTCTCCCCTAACTTTTTCTATCTCTCTCTCCCTAAATATATATATATATATATATCTCCCTCCTTTAAAAATTTATCCCTAAACAATGAATGTTAGCATCAAACCTTCTACATATACAATTGAACCATGAATTACAAACACTAAATAATGAACCTTAGCATTTAACCCTCTAGACAAATAACTAAATTTGAATGTGAACCGTAAACCTTAAGTTTTAAACTCTCTCTCTCTCTCTCTCTCTCTCTCTCTCTCTCTCTCTCTCTCTCTCTCTCTCTCTCTCTCTCTCTCTCTCTCTCTCTCTCTCTCTCTCTCTCTCTCTCCCTCTCTTAATCTCTCTCCTTCTCTCCCTAACTCTCTCTTCCTCTCTCTCTCTCTCTCTAATTAGTTAACCCTAAACCTTATATTTTAAACTCTAAACCCTAAACCATAATTAGTGAACTCTCTCTCTCTCTCTCTTCCTTGATGGTTATGAACACTAAATACTACACAATTAACGTTTAATGCTAAATCGTAATGTTGAATGATGAATTTTGTAACCTAGGCTCTAAACCTTAAACCTTGAACAGTGAGCCTTGAGCCATAAGACTTGAGTCTTTAGCCCTAGGCCATGAAGCCTAAACCTTGAGAACTAAATTTAAAACCTAAACCCTAACTACTAAATGATGAATTCTAAACCTAGGACCAAGAACCTAGCACTCTAAACTTTGAAACATAAACCTTAGATGAACCTTGAAGTTCTCTAAACCATACACCTTGCATATTTATCCCTAAATAATGAATCTTAACATCAAACCTTGTACGCAAACAACCAAACCACGAACTAAAAACACTAATGTTGGAATTAGGTCAGACAACTGAGAGGGGGGGTGAATCAGTTGTCCCATAATTTTAACCTTTTCTGCTTTTAATCTTCTTTCACAACTTACAAACAGATTAATGATGTAAACATTAAAGCATGAATCAACAACACATGAGCATAAACAAAATGAACACACATGACACCAAGATTTTTACGTGGAAGCCCGGTTAAAGGAAAACCACTGTGGGGGTTAACCCACAAGATTCGTACCCTGTTAAAAGTACTTAAAAGAAATGGGAAGGCACTTGCCTTCAGGCACACTGCCTAGAGCTCACTGCTCAAAGAGGCTCATTGCCTATAGGATTTTATGTTTAATACAGAAAGAATGAACTAAGAAATAGCATCTTCTTCATGCCTGGTTCAGTCCCATTGAAAGCTCACAAAACTTTTGCTTTTCCCCCAAACAATTCTTCTCTATCTCTTCATCCTTTACTGCTCTTGTTCTTCTGCTCCTCTTCTCTACTCTGCCTCTGTACCTTTCTTAGGATTTTATCATTTTCACACAAGGACAACTCATCCACAAGTATTTATATGCTTCATCAACCTTGGAATGAACATCAAGGTCAGCTTGACTCAATGCAGATCACTGTACTATCGGCCAAACATAGCTGGGACTTGAATCTTCCTCAAACAGCACGCCACGCTTCATAAAATCTCTCTTAGATCATCCGCAACATGCACAAAGCATCCGGTCAGCCAAAACTAGAATGAATAACAACACTCAAGAAGAAATCTTCAGCCACAAGCTCAAATCTTAATGTGGACCACCAACACAGTAGGTACACAATCCAGAGACCTCCACAAGCATAATGAAATCATCAGGAACAATCACACCACTTCAGATCACCATAATCACTTACATCTTCATACCGGAACTCAAGAACACTGACTGCCATGATTGTCACACTAGAAACATTGCTTGCGGACCTCCAAACCATGAACCACTTGAGTTGAGGATACACATCAACATCCCAAACATGCCTCTAGAACCGCAGACCGTAATATTTCAATGCGGATCAATCCGGACCAACTTATTGTCACTCTGTTTCCTCTTAACAACTAAAAAACCTGGTTCTACTTAGATGGCCATAACTTTGTCAATACGTCATGTGGACCTCTCAAATCTTGACTAGAACAACTACAAACCATCCTCTATAAACCCTTTAATCTGCAGACTTTGATCTTCATCTTTCTGGAAATGCAAAGCAATCTACTTCACTGAACTGCACTATCTTCATTGTTTCTGACAAAGAGGTATGTGACTCACTTGTTCCTTCCAGAGAGGCTAATTTTCTCAATATCCTCAACATTCCAATCTTCTAAATAGGCAATAGAATAGGATACAGTTGACACCAATGACAACAAGGATATGTTGACATCAATGACAACACCGATTAGGCACATATTTGCAACAATCTCCCCCTTTGTCATTGATGGCAACATATGATGTGAAAAACTGATTCAACCATCAAGACAAGAACTTCTCCCCCTTTCTCTTATCACACTTACAACCATTTTCTTCGTAGCTCCCCCTTTCACCAACAACTACTTATTTCCAAGTTTTTCACATGACTTCTCTCCCCCTTTGACATCAATGGCAAAGGGCACATATTTGCAATCATCTCTCCCTCTTCTTATTCCTTAGATCAAATCAAACCGAATTCCAGAATTAGCATTTTGACTACTCCCCCTGAGTAGAAACCTCTTAACATCAATCCAGATCACAAGATATGACTGTGAATTCCACCGGACTAATGCACATAAGTGCACCTTAGTTCTGAACAGGAGGGGTAATAACCCCTAGCTTCCCTCTAAGATACTCAAAAGTATCCTTAGGCAGAGGCTTGGTGAATATATCCATAATCTAATCCTTTGAAGAAACAAACTCCAATCTAACTTCATTCTCATTTACCTCCTCTCTCAAGAAGTGAAACTTGATGGATATGTGCTTTGTCTTTGAATGCAACACCAGGTTCTTGGAGATGTTTATTGCACTTGAATTCTCACAAAAGATTGTAATAGGCTCTTCAAACACAATTCTGATATCCTTCATCATTTGCTTCATCCACAAGACTTGAGTACAACTGCTTGTTGTTGTTATATACTCTGCTTCTACAGTAGACAGAGATATTGCCTCCTACTTTTTGCTCAACCAAGAAACCAATCTCCATCCCAAGAAGAATGCACCACCACTAGTACTTTTCCTGTCATTCACATTCCCTGCCCAGTTAGCATCTATATATACATGAAGAGTGAAGTCATAATCCTTGGGATACCATAAGCCATAATCAGATGTCCCCTTTAGATATCTAAAATTTCTTTTGACTACTACATGGGATTCTCTAGGATCAGCTTGAAATCTAGCAACAAGTCCAACTGCATTCATAATATCAGGTCTAGTTTGAGTTAGATAGAGCAGTCATCCAGTCATTGATCTATACCTTTTCTGATCTGCCTTGGGGGAAACATCATCTTTACTCAACTTGCATCCAGTTACCATAGGTGTACTCACTAGTTTTGAATCTTCCATTCCAAACTTTTTCAACAATTCTCTCACATACTTAGACTGAGATATGAAGATACCTTTATCTGACTAAGTGATTTGCAGACCTAAGAAGAAGTTCATTTCACCAAACATGGACATCTCAAATTCACTTTGCATCTAATCAGCAAATTTCTTACACATGCTTCTATTTCCACCAAAAATGATATCATCAACAAATACCTCAACAATCAAGATGTGCTCATGATCAATCTTGAAATAAAGATTATTGTTAGCTGTGCCTTTGCTAAATCCTAGCTTTAGTAGATACTTATCTAATCTTGCATACCAGGCTCTTGGGGCTTGTTTAAGTCCATACAAAGCTTTTCTCAATCTGTAAACCATATCTTCTTGATCAGACACCTGGAACCCTTCTGGTTTCTCAATGTAGACTTCTTCCTCTAACTCTCCATTCAGGAATGCTGACTTGACATCCATCTTGTAAACTTTAAAATCTTTGAAAGCAGCAAATACAAGAAATAATCTGATTGCTTCAATTCTTGCCATCGGAGCAAATGTTTCTTTAAAATCAATTCCCTCTACTTGATAATATCCTTTGCATACCAATCTTGCTTTGTTTCTCACAACTTCACCATCTTCATTCAGTTTATTCCAGAAGACCCATTTAGTTCCAATCAGATTTTTATTTTCAGGTCTAGGAACAAGATCCCAAGTATGATTCTTTTCAATTTGCATTAATTCTTCTTCCATTGCTTTTATCCAATTTTTATCATTACAAGCTTCATTCACTGTTTTTGGTTCAATCTTTGAAATCAAACAATACTCCACTTGATCTTCAACAATTCTTCTTCTAGTTTGAACACCTTTATTCTTGTCTCCTATGATTTGATCTTCAGAATGATTCAACCTTCATACCTGGGGTTTTTGGGAATTTCTTGAATTTCTGATTCTTGAGCTTGTTCCTCAACATTTTCACTAACTTCTTGAGTCACTGGGTTCTCCGGATCAGTCTAGATCTGAGGTTGAGTTTGGACTTCATTTGGACTTTCATCATCAGATTCATATCCACAAGACCTGGAAGGTCTCTCCTTGCTTTCATCAACTCTGACATTAGTACTTTCAACAATCCTTTTCAATCTCATGTTAAAGCATTAGTATGCCTTGCTATGGTTAGAATAACCCATAAATATTCCTTCATCACTTCTTGCATCAAACTTGCCTAGATCCTCATCTCTTTTGATATAGCATTTACTACCAAAAACTCTAAAGTATTTCACAGTAGGTGCATTACCAAACCATAATTCACAAGGTGTTTTACCAGTATTACCTTTGATCTCCACTCGGTTGAGAGTGTAGACAACAGTACTCACAATCTCTTTCCAAAAGACATGTGGTAGATTTGCCTCCATCATCATGGTTCTAGCAGCCTCTTGAATAGTCCAGTTCTTCCTTTCCACAACTCCATTCTACCGAGGAGTCCTAGGGGCAAATAACTATCTTCTTATTTCATGCTTTTCACAAAATGCATTAAACTCATCGGAGGTAAACTCTCCACCTCTGTCAGATCTTAGACATTTTATCTTCACACCAATCTCATTCTCCACCATAGCCTTGAACACCTTGAATCTATCAAGAGCCTCTAATTTCTCTCTTAAGAAATTGACCCACATCATCTAAGAGTAGTCATCAATCAGCAACATAATGTACCTGTCTCCTTGCAAACTCCTAACTCTGGTAGGACCACACAAATTAGTGTGCACAAGTTCCAGTAATCCGCTTGAAGATTGTTCCTTACTTTTGAATGTAGTTCTGATCTATTTGCCCAACTGATATTCCTTGCACATGCTATTTGCAGGTTTCATAAGCTTTGGAAGATCTCTCACAGCCTGAGTAGTACTTATCTTGACAATGTTATCAAAGTTTACATGACACATTCTTCTATGCCATAACCAACTCTAATCAATTTGAGCAATCAAACAACTTTTGCCAGTACCACTTAAATGATAGATGTTACCTTAGTTTGTGTACCTGATGCAATCACAGTTCCGAAGCTTGCTAAGGTTTTGCATTTTCCATCCTTGAATCAGAGATCATACCCTTTGTCAACCAACTGTCCAACACTGAGAAGATTATGCTTCAGTCCTTCTACATACAGAACATCATTAGTGTTATTCTTACCATCAAAAGAGATGGATCCTCTGCCACGAATTCTAACAGCTGAATTGTCTCCAAACTTCACGGTTCCACCTTCATATCTTTCCAAACTTATGAACTTACTTTTATCACCAGTCATATGATGAGAACATCCATTGTCAATCACCCATTCATCCCTTTTCTTCAATCTGAGCAGCCAAGGCACTTTCCACACTCATACAACTAGTAGATTCAGTAGACACCAGATCTTCTTCTTTGATGGCAATGAACACCCATTCATTTCCTGAGTTACTTCCCATATTAGAGTCATCATCAGTGACACCTTCTTCAGCTTCTTGGACATAGTAACATTTCTTCTAAGCCCTTGATTTGTTAGGGTTTGGCTTTGAAACCCTCTCTGCACACCTTGAGGCAAAATGACCAATCTTATTACAAGCAAAACATTTGAAAGGCAACTTTCCTTCATACTTACCGGATCCTCTTGGCAATCTTTTGGCAATAATGGCTTCAAGTTCATCAAACTCAGTTTCATCTTCTTAATGTTCCTTCTTTGCCTTCTGATATCTGGTTAACTTTCTTGAAGAGCTTTCACCTAGATCATATCTTTGCTTTCTGGAAATACTGGCCTTAAATGCAGTTTCATATTTAGGAAGAGAATCACCAAACTCACTCATTTCAAATGCTGAAAACTTACCAACCAATTGATCCCTTGTAACAGTTGTCATAGTCTTGATCTCTTCAATGGCAGCAACTTTATGCTTGTATGCCACAGGTAAGGATTTGAGCACTTTGGCAACAATCTTTGATTCTTCCAATATTCCACCAGCACTCCTGATACCACTCACAAGTTCATTCACCTTCTACATCTAGGAAGTAATGTTTTCATCTTCACTCATCATCAACCTTTTGTATCTACCCTTCAGGCTCTATAGCTTGGCACATTTGACATATTTATCACCATACAGAGTTTCCAACTTTTTCCAGATTTTATGAGCAGCTTTTAATTCCAAGACATTTGTCATTTCTGTATCAATCAGGGCACTCAACAATGCTTCTTTAGCTCGAATGTTGTATTCAACTTCCTTGAGTTCGTCTATAGTTGAAGGGCCTTTCTCCAGAATCTTATACTCATCCTTAGTTATCAACCAATAGGCATCACCCGTACATTGCAAATGACACTGCATGCGCATCTTCCAAAGGGAGTAATTTGTTCCATCAAATCTCGGACAGTCCTTGTAAGTCAACATCTTGGATCTTCTCAAGCAGTCAAGCTTCTTTTAGAGGAACCAACTCTGATACCAATTGTTGGAATTAGGTCAGACAATTGAGAGGGGGGTGAATCAGTTGTCCCATGATTTTAACCTTTTATGCTTTTAATCTTCTTTCACAACTTACAAACAGATTAATAATGTAAACATTAAAGCATGAATTAACAACACATGAGAAGAAACAAAATGAACACACATGACACCAGAATTTTTATGTGGAAACCTGGTTAAGGGAAAACCACGGTGGGGGTTAACCCACAAGATTCATACCCTGTTAAAAGTACTTAAAAAAATGGGAAGGCACTTGCCTTCGGGCACACTGCCTAGAGCTCACTGCTCAAAGAGGCTCACTACCTATAGGATTTTATGTTTAATACATAAAGAATGAACTGAGAAATAGCATCTTTTTCATGCCTGGTTCAGTCCCATTGAAAGCTCACAAAACTTCTGCTTTTCCCCCAAACACTTCTTCTCTATCTCTTCATCCTTTACTGGTCTTGTTCTTCTACTCCTCCTCTTCTTTGCTCTGCCTCTGTACATTTCTTAGGATTTTATCATTTTTGCACAAGGACAACATTCCACAACTCATCCACAAGTATTTATATGCTTCATCAACCTTGGAATGAACATCAAGGTCGACTTGACTCAATGTGGATCACTGTACTATCGGCCAAACATAGCTAGGACTTGAATCTTCTTCAAACAGCATGCCACGCTTCATAGAACCTCTCTTAGATCATCCACAACATGCACAAAGCATCTGGTCGGCCAAAACTAGAATGAACAGCAACACTCAAGAAGAAATCTTTAGCCACAAGTTCAAATCTTAATGCAGACCACCAACACAGTAGGTACATGATCCAGAGACCTCCACAAGCACAATGAAATCATCAGGAACAACCGCACCACTTCAGATCACCAGAATCACTTGCATCTTCATACCATAACTCAAGAACACTAACTGCCATGACTGTCACACTAGAAAGATTACTTGCAAACCTCCAAGCCACGAACTACTTGAGTTGAGGATACACATCAACATCCCAAACATGCTTCTAGAACCGTATACCGTAATATTTCAATGCGGAGCAATCCAGACCAACTTATTGTCACTATGTTTCCTCTGAACAACTAAAAAACTCATTTCTACTCAGATAGCCATAACTTTGTCAATACTTCATGTGGACCTCTCAAATCTTGATTGGAGTAACTACAGACCATCCTCTACAAACCCTTTAATCCACAGACTCTGATCTTCATCTTTCTGGAAATGCGGAGCAATCTACTTCACTGAACTGAATTGTCTTCACTGTTTCTGACAAAGAGATATGTGACTCACTTGTTCCTTCCAGAGAGGCTAATTTTCTCAATATCCTCAACATTCCAATCTTCTAAATAGGCAATAGAATAGGATACAGTTCACACCAATGACAACAAGGATATGTTGACATTAATGACAACACCGATTAGGCACATATTTGCAACAACTAAACCTTGAACATTGAAAGTTAAACCTTCAACATGTGAAACTTAAACTATAAACACTAAACAATGAGCCTTAGCATTTAATCTTATAGATAAATAACTAAATTTGATGCTAAATATTGAGCATCGAACACATACCACTAAATTTCAATGTAAAACATTGAATTTTGATCCCTTAACATTGAAAGTTAAACTCATTATTAAAGCATCTCTTTGCTTCAAGAATATGAAATTCTCTACTAACAACACCAACCACAAGAAAGTGGAAGTTTTTTTGGCACCACTAACCTACATTGATAGCATTAGTAATAATAAATAAATAAGATAAAGAAAAAATATACTCAAATCACAAAACTTGATAACTTGATAATACACTTAAACAAACTATATAACTTATGTGTCATTCTACCAATTCAATCCAATGAACCATGTGGATTTTCTCTACTCTTTATGGTGTCAAGTATTGCTTCATAGTCAAACTCACGAGCTTTCCAAAAGTTCTTATTCAATGACCTATATCCCTATATTTGATCAATTGTACATTTTATGCAACAACAAGGTTAGAATAATGAAGAATTCGCCTATGTGTGTCAAATTCCTTGAATAGCCACACATTAGACTTTTTCATTGGGTACCTTCTAAGCCATTTCTAGTAATAACCATAGACCCTGTAGGATACTTAATGTATTCTCCATCTATGATAGGGACTATCAATTTATTTTTTGTCTCAACACAATGACACATTATAATATGTTCATTCTTCATTATCTTCATTCACAATAACTACATAAACATGTCCTGCATTAAATTGTATAGAAAAGTTTAGTTCAATAAATGATACCAAAATACTATGTAATGATGTAAAATATTAATTTTAATTAAATAATGCATCTATAATACCTGATTGAACTAGATTGAAAATATAGTCAAAGTCAATTGATGATTCCATCTCCATGAGTTGTAGTGCTCCTAAAGGTCGATACATCTCAAGTGGAATTAAAGTTCTAGAACACTACTCATTAACCCATGAAGAACAAAAGCACGTCATCCACCTTGTATGTATAGTCCATGGCCTTGTATTTGAACTTCTAAATGAGTGGAACTCCCTCAATCCTATTACTATACAACAATCTTTATATTTTGCAATGCTAGCTTCTTCTACTAACCAAAAAAATCTACAAACTATAGACTTACCTTCATTTCCTAGACCCATTATAGAGTTACACCGTTTAATGATGGATGTTGCATCTATCAACTTCACCTCATCTTTGTACTTCAACTCCTCTCATGCTAAGGCTCTTTTAATACATGCTTGTGCACCATCATGCTCCTCTTTTACATGCCTAGACTCAAAGAAATCCCATATATATGCTAAACATTACCCATTATATGCATCCTACTCAACCAGTAGAACATCCATGAGTTCTTAAATTGTGATGTACAATTATCTAACCATATGATATGATGAAAAATATAATGTCCCTGCTATTTAAATTAATATGAAACATCTCAATGCAACCACATGAACTCTATAGAATCTATACAATCATAAATAATATAAAATGATATTCCCTCAAGATCTTTTTGTCTTACTCTATACTATCAGGCACATAAATGAATGTTGTATGCCAAAATATGGCAATCTAAGTGTAGTTGTAGTACTGTGATTAGATTTCATTCTATGGTTGTAGTCTATAATTCTTTGCAAAATCTAAAACTAGTACTAACTACAAAGCACATGTGTCATACTAATACTAACATATAGCAGAATGGGATTCATAACAGTAACTCCCAAACACATGTAAGGGGATCTCTTTTGCATTTTGATTACTTAGCTCATAGTTTGAGTCCATTGTATTGCAATAAATTTATGGTTTTCTAGATTCTATTTTCCTATATTAAGGCATGTGATAGTAGTTTGTATGGTTTTATAGGTTATGTTGTTATGTTGTCGAAATACTATTGGATTGAAGGGGAAAGTTATGTTGATGTAATCTACATTTGAGATTAATACAAGCTTGTACTCTTAGTGGTAGAGTTTTTTATCTAAAAGATCTTTTCTTGCATATATTGGTGTTCTTGTGGTTTGTATGTTTTTATTTCTACACTATTATTTCTATTTCCATAATGTTCTATCATTATTAATGAATTTGTAAGCATTAAAGATCAATAGATTTTACTATATTTTTCACTTGATTTATCAATAGTAGATTGACTTGAAGACTATGATAGTATATTTATGATATGCGATCAAAGTGATGTAAGACAGTGTAAAATCATAGGTTGTGCACTTTTATCCCTTATACTTCAATCAATAAAAGGTGAATAAAATGAAATTCAACATGTTTAAAAAATTAAAATATGTTTAACAACATTAATACTTAAAAATTATCTCATTTATGGGACCCTCAAGGTAAATTATATCACCATTAAAAGAGAGAAAATAAAATGGATCCCACCCACCATGGTTCTTCGTAACTAAACTATGATAGATCTTTCAAAGGAAACCCTAGCCCTTCATGTGTAGGTTGCACATCATTAAAGACTCAAATAGTAAGATCATCAAAGTGACCTCTTGGAGGCTCAAACAAGGAACCAATAATGAATCAAAATCTATAAGTAGTAAAATTGCATCAAGCCTACATAGTAGTCTGATGATGATAAAGAGGTTCCTAATCATAGCCATGTATGCATGAATTACACTCCTCTCAGTAGTTTCATTCTTGGTGACATGTCTCTTCTATTTTCCCCTCCTTGACCATCTTCTTCAACCCCCAATTTGAGTTTCCAAACCTCACTTTATCCTAACTAACCATTCCAAATCCTCTTCTTAGGGTTGCCTCCTTAACCTTCTAGGTTGCTTTGGTGACTCATCCTTAAGTTGTAGGGTCACCTGGGCGACCCTAATTGGAAAAAGGGGCAACCCTGTCATTGTTGGAAGTCCAAAATAACTCTTAGTTTTAGCTTTTCTTCTTGATTTTTAGCTCATTTTAACTCACATTTTTCTATGCCAACTCATCCTCTTCTCGCTTTCTTTTTATTATGAACTCATGATAAAATATTATCTCTTATAATTTATTTCCATTTTCTCTTCAAGTTTGCTTGAGTTCTCTCTAGTTTTCTTCAACTTTTCTTCTTGTTTTCTTCTTATCTTCTTATCTATTCTTGGAAAAGTTTATATTTCTTCTTCAGTTAACTAATTCTTTCAATCTTATATCTTCTTCCCTCCCCTCTCATTTCCACCTATAAATATCCCTTCATTATTCATTATTTATCATCAAGAAACTTCACAACTTCTCTCACACAAGCTTCTTCAAGCTTCTTCATGGGCCTTTGAGCCTTTTTCTTTCTTGTATTTAGTTTTAGATGTCCACATAGCTTAGATATCTATTTTCAATTCAAGAAGCCCTAGAATATCTCACACATCTCTCATTCACATCTCATAGCATAGAAGCAAGAAAGCTTCTCTCGCAAGACTTAGAGAGCCCTCATTTTATTTCTTTTAGTTTTAATTTTAATTTTGCAAAGCTTCAAAACTTTCCTTTTAGGAGCTTGTTTTCATGTATTCTTGCCTTAGCCAAGCTTATGCATAGCTTCCCCTCTAGCTTTGTACACTCACACACTTGGATCATGCATGCCTTTTCCTTTCAAATTTGCTATTGCTTCTAAGTCAATTTTCATTTCCTCACATCCCCATTTTTATCCCTATCACCAAGAGGAAGACCTCGCTATTGCAAAGGAGATTGTTGCCACAGGATCCCTGAGGACATAGTCTACACTAGTGCCCATTATTATAGGTTTTTTATTATTTTTCTAGTAATTAGCTCACATTTTGCTCTTTAGGAAGTAAAATGTTGTTTTATCTTTCTCTTGATAGGATTTAGAGTTGAAATAGAGTTATTTGCTTTTCTTAGAATAAATTTCCTGCTTTGTTTAGAGTAATCACAAATTTGTTTAATTAGATTATAAACTTCAAATCTTGAAAAAACACAAAACATAGATCCTGCATTAGGAAAAGCCATATAGCTTGCACACATATTTCCTTTCAATAGAAATTAGATCACCAAAAATTAGAAAAAGAACCAAAAGTGCATGCAAATTCATTTGGATTAAATTGTATTTAGAAACTTCATTTTAAACATTAAAAAACTCACAACTTTCAAGCCCTCAATTTGTCACTAGGTATAGAAATCCAACAACATTTCAAATGTTCAACTTTCAACATTCAGAAAAACATCAAAGAAGCCCTCAATTGCATCATGAGGCATAAACAATTCAACTCAACAATTCAATATTCAAACACACAACAACTTCACTATCACTCACAACAATCTTCTTCCATGCAGAAAGAATAATCAGTCCTATTCACCCCTGCCTAGTTGGATTTCCTCAAAAAGGTAGGAGTAATTCAATTGACGCCTTTAGCAAGGGTGTTGTACATGTGTTGTCTAGAGTCTGACTCAACCACGTTGTGTCTAAGTCACATTCTAAACATCACATATTTTGGTGAACTTGACATGAATAAAAAACTTTTGAGAGAGCCTCTTCATGTTTCCACTACTTTAAAAAATCTATTTAGGATGGGTTTTTTTTACATTTTTGTACATTTCTTCCATTCCACTTTCATCTTTCTCTATTTCACTTCTATGTTCATTTCATTTATTCTTTAGTGGTTCTTGCACCCCCCAAATTAGAATAAAATCACATGGAGTTCAAGGGAGCTTCCCCTTCAATGAAACTATCACATGTTTAGATCCAATAGATCTGATTTCAAATCAACTTGACTTTAAAGACTTAGATTTAGAGGGAACCCAAAAAAAGCCTCGTAGCTTCTTAGTTTTTAACAACCCAACATACGAAGATATGATCATTCAACCAGACCAACCCAAAGCATGCCAAGTGAGCATTCAGTCCAAAATTCATCAATAAGGCCGACCCATAACAAGCTATAATAAAATGACCACCCAAATGGACAACGAGATGAGCCATCTAGAGAACAACTGGCAAGATGCTCAAGAGACACGAGAAACCCTCCACATAGCATAACAAACTAAAAGATCTGTGGTACATCGAGTGTCATCAGAAGGAACAAATAGGGCCACTCAAACCCCAATACAAAACAATCCATTGCAAGGTGGTGAAACTCAAAGAACAAAGGAAACCACACCCACAGACCTTATAGCAACCTTGGTCCAACAAGTCAAAACACTTGAGGCTAAAGGTTTTGGACAACCCTCCCAAAATAGAATTGAGGAAAGACTTGGGGTACAGGGAAATCCTGTTGTTAAGAAAATCAAATCAAACTAGGGGCAACCCAAAATCCCCCTCATCTAAACTTCCATTCACACTTGTACACAAGTAATGAAGCATTCATGCCTCCCTTTCCCTCATCATTCTACATGACAAGTTTTAATAAAAAAGGTGGGATTCCTATGATGCAGAATCAACCACAAACTAAAAGGAAGCAAGGTATGCAAAAAATGCTTCCTACACTGATCTACTGAGGAAAGATTTATGCAAATTTTAACTTTTACAGTTACAGATTAAGATGTACATTAATAGAAAGATAATAAAAACTTTCAAATGCAAAACTCACAACACAAGATATACGTGGGAACAACCCTTTCAGGTAAAAAAACCCACACTCCAAAGCCGCTCAATATATTATTCAAGAATCAAGAAGATTACAATATACTTGCAGAGCAAGCTTTCACGGGAGTATAACCAACCAGAGATCTAGGAGGTAACTCAACATCTATAAGACTCTTACACCCAACCACCATCTCAAGCTCTTGATATATAGGAGATACAATATAGTATCTATCAACGGTAATTAAAAAACCATGAGCCAAAACCACCCAAAAGTGGCACCCAAATTATCTCCAATAAAGGATGCCTTGTGATGTGCCGAAACACACACCAACATGTGTAACTCTCCCCTTTACAACTCTTTTAAGTGTCCAACACATTTTTACATTTCCCAAAAATAGGAGATCCAACTTCTGGAGGCCATAACTTTTGATCCGGGTGTCCAATTGACGACCATTTAATGCATCAAAAAGCTTATGAAGAGATCTATCATGCTATAATAGATGTAGTCGGTTATGATGAATTTCAAGACGTTTAGGACCTCTAAGTGCCTCAAAACTTAGTTTGAAACTTTTTTTGACAGTTTCAAAAAATAAAAACTTTAATATCTCGCAATCCAGATATGATCTTGAGTTGAAACTCACCTGCGATGTTTACTTAGCTATTCCACACCTTTTGGGAAAAATTTTGGGTCAATCTGAGGTCAAATGTAGAGTTACTAAAAATAGTAGGTCCCACCCCTTTGGAAACTTTGAAAGTTCTAGACCATTCTCCAAGATAAAGGGTATTCAAAAAGACCAAAACTGGGAAGAATAATAACCTTTCAAAGTTGCAAGGTTGAGACATTTTTCCTAACCCACCCAGTTTTCAAAACATAAACATTACACCATCTAGTTATCCAACTTTCTCTAGATATCAACAATCTATCATACCCTTTCAAATACAACAAGCTCTACCTATAGGGATAATGTTTGGAGGAACAAAACCCTCTATACATAACCCCCTTTTAGGAAAATACCTCAAGTTTTTAAAGGAGAATCTTGACTAAAACATTTATAATGTCATACTACACATCCTCTCCCTGAACGTCTAAAATTCAAAGGAGAGGGTGACCCCAAATCTCATATCAAGGCCTACATCATGGTAGTGTGGAAATTCCTTCCTTGGGATGGGGTGGTAGCCAATATTTTTCCAAAGACTTTGGAAGGTATTGCTCTGGATCGATACTAAAGACTTCCATAAGCATCAATCCACTCTTTCAAGAAACTCATTGATCAATTTGTGGCTACCTTTGACATGAACAAACTAGTCAAAATAGGAATATGAGAATTTTTAACAATAAAACAAGAAACCAATGAGTCAATCACACATTTTATCACATAATGGAGGCAAGTCTTCTACTCTTCAACTAGTCTACCAAACATGGATCATAGGTAAGTCTATGATCTCTTCTTACATGCTCTCAACATGGACACATGAGAAGGTGTCCAGAAACTCCCTTATAAATCATACGAAGAGGTGCTTGAAAGTGCTCTTAGAATTGACCAAGCTACTAGTGATAGTGGAAGAAAGGAGTATGATGCCAATGGAAGGATGGTAAACCATAATAGCAACAACAATCCTTCAGCATTGAAATCCTAAAAATCAATCAGAATATAGATGAGGTAACAGATATTTCACCATCCAAGAATGATAACAAGTGTAACTACAATAATCATGATGTTAATAATTACATGAACTTGGTGAACCAAAGTGTCAACACAATTAACTATCCCCCAAGAAACAACTATGAGAAAGAAGGTAGACCAAATGAGCATTCATACAAGAATCATTGCAATCCTAATCAAAAACCTTAGAATTATGATCATGATAAGTACTGCTCATTTCACAAGAGAAGGGGCATGATATCGATTCATGTTAGGAGTACCATCACCTCATAACAAACCTCCCAAAAGCACAATAAAAAAACATTCATGGACACATTCCTACACTCACAAGACAAAGCAAATAGCCTCTAAAGTTGCCCACAAAACCTTCAACCCACCTTCGATCAAAACATGCTAAATCACATAGAGTTGGACATAAACCAAGGCATTTGTACTACCCAAGGACCAGAACGACCAGATGATACTCCTAATGATTCAAATTTTTCTCACATGCTAGAACTTCTCAAGAGTTCTACTCATAAGAATTTTTTACTCAATGCCTTAGATTTAGGTCATCTAGTTCAAAACACTCTAAACGGAAAGTTTTCTATTTCCACATTCAATTTCAAAAACATGCCTTTAGATGACAACATAGCTAAATAAGGTGATCTCCCCCTCTACTTAATAGTCCAAGTTCAAGACTATTCCATTAAGCATGTCATGATTGACAATAGGTTTGTAGTCAACATAGTCTCTCTTTCTCTTCTTCAAAGAATGGATTATGACAAAAATCACATCATGTGAGGAACTTCCACCCTAAGAATTCATGACAGTCCAAACATCCAAAGAATGGGAAAAGTCAATCTGCAAATCACATTGGGTCCAAAAACTCTTCTAACTAAATTTTACATCATCAACAAACAAACCACCTACAACATGATCCTAGGAAGACTTTGGATTCATAGGATGAGGGTAGTTCCCTCCAGCCTATTTCAGGAAATCCACTTCTTGCACATGGGTCAAACCCACATCATCAAAGGAGACCCCAATCCTTTCAGCATTTACAAAATTAAACAAGCTGAGAAGAAGGGAAAGGCCATAAAAACTACCAATTACCCAGGGATTAAACCTTTGAAAAAGGAGAGATATCTAAATAAATCACAAGCATCACTAAAACTTCAAAACTTTACAAGCGAGGGGGCAATAGGAGAATTCCCCTTTGATCCCCACTCAACAAAATATTTTGTTCCCTACAACTTAGCGGCCATTCCAATCAATGTAGACATGAACATCCATATGGTTGAGATCATCACTAAAGAAAAGAAGAACTAAAACCCACACATAAACTAGGAGTGTCACTGAAAATTGTCCAAAACCCAATACCAATTGCCCCTCATAAGTTCAAGGAAGGCAACCCATTTCCAACTAATGAAACTACCAAAGCAAACATTGGAACTCTAGAAGAACAAAAAATGATAAAGCTAGAGGGAAAATTATCAAATGATGAAATATGTGAGTACACAAAACTTCTCACCAAATTCAAGGATATTTTCACACCAAGTCTTTGAGTATCCTTGCAAATAATTTTAGATGGTGGAGGATATCAAACAACCAACTCAACAAAAATAAAACAAATAATACAATAATAAGGTCATCCCAAAAGCATTCAAAGTTGGAGACCTCCTACTCAAAATCAATAATCTGATCAACAAAAGAACCGTCGAAGGCCGTAAATTTAGACCAAATGGGATAGGTCCATAAATAATTAAGGAATATGTCAAAAACAATGCCTATCTCTTGTGCATAATGAAAGGTGAAGAGTTTAGTGAAATGGTTAGTTCCTTTCACAAGTAAAATATTATACCTAAAAATCTCATAAAAATCATCAAAACAAAAAAATCCAAAAAAATAAAATAAATCAAAACTAAAAAACATGAAAATCAAAAACATGCATTTTCATTTTGTTCATCATGCATTTGCTCATGAAATTCTCTTGTTTGATTTTTGTCCTAGCAAGGAGTCCTAAGGTTGTCAAATACAGGATGTTCTTACTAAGCCTTAGAGATTCCCAAAACTACTATCCATTGCCCATTTCACACCCAACAATTTTTAAATAAAGTCAAGCTTTAAGCTCATACTGATCCTGATCTTAACTAACATCTAGTCAAGTCTAAACAAAGAAGGTTTTCAAACCTATAGTGTCCAATAGAAGCCAATATGTAGATTTGATCGATTCTCCTTGGTAGGGGGGAAGTCTTAGATATTGGTTATACTTTGGGTTATATCTAGTCCCTTACTCACCTTACCTAGTATTTGGTGATCATGAGCCCTTGCTTCTTATTGGTAGTATGAGGTTAGCTTAAGGGGGTCAAAACTCTAAGCCCAAACTTGCCTAGTCTAGTATTTGTTGATGATCCCATGTATCTTACTAATTGCATGAGGTTAGGCTATAGGGGTGATGATAGAAATAAAAATAATAATATCCGTACTCACAAAGTGTAAGATAAAAAGGTTGAAGCTCTGGGAAGTGGCTAAAAATATAAAAATGGAGTTTATAAACAAAGCACACACATGCATAAACTAGAGTGATAAATCCATACCTAACTTTGTTCGTCATCTTTAGATTTAAGTCTAGTGGATACCCATAAAGTTTGTTGACCTATCTGTGTCAAAAACTAGTCTAAGCATTTGGTCTAGATAAGGATCAATGTTTAGCCTTCAGTGTAAATTAAATATAAAAGTTGTTCCATTTCCTTTCCATTCCCACTTGATTCCCTATAATCCTATCTCAAACAATTTAGTAGGTCACCTATCCTAAGTCAACCCACAATCCCCTAGGTTAAAAATTCTACTAAAGAGTAATCATAGTGTTTGTTCCATTTGCATACATTTAAAAAATAGAAATAAACAAATCATGTCATTATATCATGATATTCATCATAGTATCAAAATAATCATATTACTTTGCATTCCCATGTGTATCAAATGCATTTATACATACTACATACATCATAAACAAAAATGATAACAAAAACATCATCATCGTTCATATGTAATCATCATAAGTATGCATCTTCACAAGATAAATAAAAACTATAGCCAATCATGTGCTCAAGAGAGAAATAAACTCGTATAAGATGTCAACTAAGACTATATATAGATATCAACCAATCAAGTCTCACAACAATAGGTGCATGACAATGCCAGAGTACAAGTTGCTCCTTCGATGGAGTCAAAAGAGAAACACTATGCACTCAAGCATGCAAGTCTCCCCACGAAAGGAGGCAAGTGAAAATCTCTATAATAAATGTAGGTCTCTCAAAGACCTCAAGATTTCCTACAAGGAAAAGGACATCAAGTCATATCATCACAAAATCTTTAGAAAAACCATAAAAATAAAAAAATAAAAATAAACCCTAAAAATCAAATATGTTCCTCAAAAATTAGCAATAAAAGAAGAATCTATTCTTCTCCTCTCTATCTTAGCATGTGTCTATAATATTTTGTTTCCTTATCCTATATTTTTTCCTTGTGTTGTGTGTCTTGTTTATCATCATGGTAGGTTATTACAAGGTGAGATGACTTGGGTAAACTCAACATCTATGGTATGTTCTCTTGTCTCCCTTCAAGTACTTACTTTGACCTTGTCATATATTAAACTTACACTTGAATCAGTTTATATTTTAGGTCTAGATGCATGATAATGACAAAAAGTAAGAGCCATGCTTCAAGAATGGTACCTACCTTTCATGTAGACTACCATCCCCAAGGGGGTAAATATGTAAGTACTAAAATCATGCTAGGCCTACATGGTAGTCTAATGATGATAAAGAGGTTCCTAATCATGGCCATGTAGGCATGAATTACACTTCTCTCAATAGTTTCACTCTTGGCACTGACATGTCCCTTGTGTTTTTCCCCTCCTTGACCATCTTATTCATCCCCCAAATTAAGTTTCCGAACCTCACTTTTTCCTTACTAACCATTCTATATCCTCTTCTTAGAGTCACCCCTTTGACCTTTTGGATCTCTTGGGCAATCCATCCTTAAATTGTAGGGTCGCTCGGGCAACCCTAGTTGGCAAAACAGGTGACCCTATCATTTGTGGAAGTTTGAACTCAGTTTTATCTTTTTTCCTGATTTTTAGCTCATTTTAACTCACATGTTTTTGTGCCAACTCATCCTCTTCTCACTTTCTTTCTATTGTGAACTCATAATAAAATCTTATCTCTTCTAATTTATTTCCATTTTATCTTCAAGTTTGCTTGAGTTCTTTTTAGTTTTCTTCAATTTTTCTTCTCACTTTTTCTTGGTAAAGTTTCTATTTCTTCTTTAGTTAACTAATTCTTCTAATCTTATCTCTTCTTCCCTTCCCTCTTATTTCCATCTATAAATACCCCTTCATTCTTCATTATTTATCATCGAGAAACTTCACAACTTCTCTCACACAAGCTTCTTCAAAGGCCTTTGAGCCTTTTTCTTTCATGTATTTCATTTTAGATATTCACACAACTTAGATATCTCTTTTCAATTCAAGAAGCTTGTCATGTCCCTTTTTCCGAACTAACCTTATTTTAATATTTAATATATATAATAATAATAAAAAAATATATAATGTGATTTCAAATTTTGGATGCAAAATAGGG
Organism: Cunninghamia lanceolata; assembly: GCA_027924645.1. Lineage (NCBI taxonomy): Eukaryota > Viridiplantae > Streptophyta > Pinopsida > Cupressales > Cupressaceae > Cunninghamia > Cunninghamia lanceolata. Next base: position 355,626 of record BSBN01001646.1, read on the forward strand.
CCCATGAGTCCTAATATTTACAAGCTTCAATTGTTCATTTTGATCATAATTTTTTTTATGTTCTCATTATTCTTTGAGTTCAAGTGCTCATGCATTGAGAACAAAACACCTTGATTGTAACTTCTAAGGTTAGGACGGAACCCCTACCCTCTTTCTTGGTAATTTCCACTAAGGAATTGCAGAATGATCTAAGTTTGGATAAATCTATGTGTTTCAAGGTGGCAAAGTCAGTTGGGAAGCAAACCAAGAGAATCTATGTTGGATTCTATTCATCACCATCATCATGGAATCATTTGCAAAAAAAATATAATTGTTTTTCTATTTTAGCCCAAGCCAAAAGAGCCCAGATTCCCCTAAATCCTGCATTCCTTCCATCAAAAATTTTTGATCTAAGAAAGCCTAAATGGAAGAAAGTCCCCCTTCAAAAAATCCTAAATTCTTCTAAGTGTTTTGCCTTAGCCCATTTTGCAATGTCGGCAAACTTGAAGGTTCACGAACTTGAAGGTTCACGAACTTGCCAATTTGCCAATTGGAAAGTTCGCTAACAAGCCAGTTCGTCGACAAGGAAAGAAGAGAATTTTCCTCTAAGGCAAAAGGAGGCGAAGTTGGAGTGTTCTATCAGCAAAATGTGAAGTTCGGGAACCTCTTGGTTCGCTAATCAACAAGTTCATCGACTGGTAAACTCGCCGATAAAGGAAAGAAGACAAAACCAAGGCAAAGAAAGAAGGAAAGAGTTAAGCTATCAATGAACTTAGTGGTTCACAAACCGCTAGGTTTGCCGACTAGCTAGTTCGCCAATAGGCATTTTTGCTGACAAGAAGGCGTGGAAGATAAGAAGGAAATGGTTCGCCGACAGGACAAATCCCCGATAAGACAGAAAGAGGAAAAAGAAAAGAAGAGAATGAACTAAGTGTGGTCAACGAAATGGGTGGTTCACGAATCGCCAAGTTTGCTGACCAAGAATTTCGTCGATAGAAGAAGTTCTTGACAAGGAGGGAAGACAAAGAAGATACAGGATGGACAGCTAAGTGTTGTTAGCAAGATGATGGTTCGCTGATCGGCTAATTCACCGATAGATGAAATAGCAATGGAAAGGATAGAAGAAGAAAGCAAACATAAGGCAAAGAGAAAGACAAGTCATTGACAGAGAAAGTGGTTTGCTAAGGGATAGATTCGCCGACAAAGGAAAGATAATGAAGATAGGAGGTTCACAATTTCATAGGTTCGCCAAAAGGTGATTTGGCTGACTAAGGGGTTTGCCGATGGCAAAAATTGGCGACAAGGGGCCCAAAAGATAGAATATTAAAATTGGCCAGGCAAAAATGAAAAAAAAAAATCAAAAGGTGCCAAAATATATACAAACACTTTTGAAGTGTTGTAAAATCTTAATCGAGGCACAATTTCCTGGGTGCCTAAAAACACGCCTCCATAAGTGATGCCATTGTTGCAGGTTGAGGTCGTGCAGGTAGCTGAAATAGTGCAAACCTTCAATGCACAAGTACATGAATTTAATGAGGATGAAGTGTTCTAGTGGCCAATACTTCTGCAAGTCCTTCCAAGGTCAAAATCAGTGCACAGGATATGGGCGGCCATCCAGACTGCGGATTCTTCACAAGGCATAGAAATCCAACAACATTTTGAACGTTTAACTTTCAACATTCGAAAACAAACATCAAACAAGCCCTTGGTTCCGTCATGAGGCATAAACACTTAAACTCAACAAATCAACATTCAATCACACAACTACTTCACTGTCACTCACAACACTCTTCTTTCACATGAAGAGAGTAATCAATCTTATTCACCCCTGCCTAGTTGGCTTTCCCCAGAAAGGTAGGAGTAATTTGATTGATGCCTTTAGCAAGGGTGTAATGCATGTGTTGTCTAGAGTCCGACTCGCCCATGTTGTGTCTGAGTTACATTATGAACATCACATAAGCTTCCACCATGATTCTAGAACTACATTGACTCCATCCTTGTGAAAGGTGATTCAATACTCATTTTCCTCTCACTAAGAAATAGAAAGACTTCCAATTGGAAAATTGCAAATATGCTAAGAGAGGCATGGCCATTATTAGACTTTCTAAAATCATTTTCCTTGCATCATTACTATAAAGAGGCAAATGGGCTGGGTGATCAAGAGATTGGCGATTCACAATAGCTTATCATTAGTGATGACATCAATAAACGACCAAGTTTAAATTTTGTTTGGGATAGATTTCACCACTCATTCATGATCACCAGTCAATCTCAAGAATTAAAGGCTTAATGTCATATCCCTTTGTCAACTCTTCTCATGTTTAGAACATGCAAAGAATTGGAGGTGATAGCATGTTACAGAGTTTCTTGAGAAACAAACCTAATGATTCTGAGTTTTTTCAACAAGAACATTTCATTATAGGCAAGGTAGTGAAGGAGATCACGTATCTTTTTGTATCGCAAGCCTCATCATGATACGTGGTGGATAATTCAACCAAGTTCTTTAAGATATAGATACCATAATCAAGATAAATATGTTCTATCATTGATAAATATAGCGAGGCTCTATTTTCAACATGCATAAATCTGTAATATGAATGCTTTGTTTGTAGTATATATGAATTTGTAATTAGTCATACCTTCCTAGAATTTCTAACTAAGAGGCATTTAATGTATTCCTTGTACTATGTATGAATTTGTAGTTAGTAATGCCTTCTTTAAGTTTCAAACCAAGAGACATTTAATGTACTCATTGATAAAAATGTTAGACAAACTATATATATATATAAAGGTGCAAGCCCCAAAACAATTAATAGGAACTAATAAATATATTAACTTAATGCTAGAGGAATTAAATGGAGAACAGAAAAATGAGAAGTTGGAACATTAGAATGACTGTTGAGAACAATCAATGAAGAGTCCATTTGATTATGACGAAGTGCAAATTCTTTCCCCTTTCATAGCAAGAGAAAGAGGTGGTAAGTTGCTGCCCGATTCCATACAAACACCGGGCATCACCACCCCTCGACTGCCCACACAACCTCCTTCTCCAACCCTAGTCCCACCATATTTCACTCTGCCTCCCTCGTACACGTGCCCAAACAACATGGCGTTCCGCCCCACCGCTCCATTCTTCTCTATCGTTACCATCTTTGGGTTCACCAATGCTTCCATACTATCCACATAGGCACCCTCAGCCCACGCAACACTGGCACCCAAGCTCCTCATATATACTCCAAAAGCAACAGAACCCCTACAAAGCTGCACAAAGTGATCCCCTGCCACAGTCCTCACTGCCTGCCAAATGGTGTCCAACGATGCTTCTCGGCCCCACAAATCAACTCCATCACCCCCTTCCATTTCCCCCACCATAACCCATTTACATGCAACAGTCCACACCACCATGATAAGCCCTGTGAAAACATAAACGGCAAGCAAGAAGATCAAGATGCCCACGTAATTGAGAAAATTTCCTTCAAGGTTCACAATGTATTGGGCCCAATTTGAGATCAACTCAAGAGACACCACAAAGGCCAGAGCGAGAAAGGCATAGGGTAGCCCCGCTTGTACCAACGGTTGGGCCAGCAGTAACCACACGGATCCGGCCCGACTCCAGACCGACGCCTCCGGTTTTCCAGAGTTTAAGTTGGGTCCTCCTGTTTGAGCTTGGGCATTCACCATTACCAGTTTTTCTGTTCCCACGTACACTCCCCCGGCTTGCAGTACGCAGTCTACAGGCGCCAGGGACAATGCTCCCAGCGTCACTCGGTCCTGCAATGTGGAGCCTGGCAAAAGTAGACTCTGAGTGCCTGTCACACAGTTTGATCCAATTTGAATTTTCCCCAATGTGAAGCTCTTTGGGCTTTTGTGGGTTGCTGTTATTAGGTTCGAGAAGTCGCCCAAGTGGGTGTTGGGTCCGATCTGAAGGAGGTCTGGATCGACTATGGCATTGATTGCCCTGATGGATGCCGTGCTGCCGATTTTTGCGCCCATGCATTTTAGATATATGCAGAAAGCTTCGGTTCCTGATAGGAGCTTTGTGAATCTTTGATGGCATAGAGTCAGAAGCCTGTGTATGAACCATATTCGAAGACCCAAATTGGACACGGCTCTCACAGGAATTCCCCCGGTAGGTTTTACTTTTCCCACAATACACCATTTGAGAATGCAGGTTATCAAGGACAGCACGAGGCCGTAGGCTATGTAGGTGCACCCAACACAGAATGCAAGCTGTAGGGTTTTTGCTTGTAAAACAAGTTGGGACAAAGTTTTCAGAACGTGTTCAGGCTCGTTCAGTACAACCAAAGCTGTGAGAATGGCAGGTGGCCAGTGGAATGCCCCGGCTAGGGAAAATAGAAGAAATCCCCTGTCCGAAAAACTGTGGACATGTGGCAACTGCATTGACTTTGCAAGCCATGTAAAAAATGGATATGCTATTGCTGCAGAAAGAGTGCTAACCATGGCCACTGTGTATAAGCCGAGTAGTTGCCATATGTGGGTGGTAGTTGTTGCCAAGCCGCACTTGTCATCTCCCTGCATTCAATCAAGGATGTTCGTTTTATCAATATCATTACTGAAATAAGGTCAGCTTTTTTTTTTCCTATCCTGACATCCAGTAACAGCAGCTTAGCCACTCTTTCTTTGAGTGAAAATAAAAAGAGTGAACTCTCTCGGGAATCAGAGTAAATAAGAGAAGACTTGACTGAAAATAATCAGAGTAATGAAGAGTAGACTATACTTACTCTGGAGAATCAGAGTAAAAAATAATCAATTTCATTTGACTCTCTCTCTCACACACATTAATAATCAAATTAAAATCAAATGAGATTTTGACTCTATCTCACACATTTCTTATTAATAATGAAATCAAATCAAATGATTTTTTGATATCTCTCTCACACATTTCTCATTAATAATTAAATCAAATGAAATGAGATTTTGACATTTCCGAATCCATTCAGTCTAAAAAATGTAGAGTAAGGTCAGTCATAAGCCTCCGGTTTAACAATTGTCAGAATACAGAAAGAGGATAAGAACAAATTAAAGACAAACAGCGGGGGAGGCACTCCGGTTCTAACAGCCAAAGAGGGCCTTAAAATCTGTTCAAATTTGTGAGAAAATGTAAATAGAGAGATCATGATTGCATAGGAAACAGAAACATTAAGAAACTGCTAGACCAAGTACATAGTGTCAGTAATCCCCAATGGTAGTTTAAAATTTGACCATACCTTTAGCTTTGAATTTGGTGTTGTCTTCCGAATGTATTGCCCCATTTCTGTCCTGTGAAGAGCAGGAACAATAGATTCTGATGCCAAAACAGTACCCATTTGAAGGAAGGCAAAGGGGCCAACAGAGGAACGGCTTCCAATCCTTACAGAACCCAAAACCAGCATACCATTCTTTACTTGATGGCCCTGCAAAGTTGCTCCTTCTGAGACTACTGATTCGTCTGCTATAGAAACCAAAGAGGGGTCCGTGATGTCTATACTATCTAAAACAACATCTTTTCCAATATCTGCACCCAGAAGTCTGTACCACCAAGCAATGAAAACAGTACCACGAAGGTGGATGGCCAGCATGGTGGATGCAAAATCCCTGGCGCGATACAGAGTCCACCACTTCACAAAATCCACAGACCACACAGACACCCTGGGCTTCAATGTATAATTCACTTGCAACAATGGAATCCCAAATATAGACAGAGAAATGGCCGTCATAACTATGTAGATTATCCATGCAGCTGGACTGGCAAGAAGTAGAAACAAAATGGGATTCAATTTAAGTAGTTCCGCAGCAGGCAAAGCAACACGAAGGGGAATTGAACATGCAATGTACGCTGGAACAAGCAACAATGCTGCTGCATACACAATGCCAATTAACTGAAGAAACCCAATTGCAAGTCTCTTGAAAGCGGAAGGCAATACACATTGGGTATGTGAATTAATTTTCTCTGCTTTTGAAATGTTTTTACTTGTCTTTCCTTCTTGCTGAAGAAGTCCCTCTGCAAATGCTGCGAGTTCAGAAATATTGTTGGCTGTGAAAATATCAACTGCCGAAACATGGACACCTAGATAAGCTGAAAGCTTCTGAGCTGCCCAAACCACTCCCACTGAATCAATCCCGTAAGCAACCAGATTCTCTGTAGTAGAAATCTCCTTTACAGCCATTCCAGTCCTCTCTGAGACAAGCTCTTTCAAAAATTCCACCAAACCCCAAGGATTCGATTCTTTAACACTCTGAGTATTATAACCAGGATTTTTAATTAGATTTAATGATAACTCTGTGAGTTCAGAGATACTCCCAGCTGTGTAAATGTCGATTGCAGAAACCTGTACACCTAAAAATGATGACAACCTCTGTGCTGCTTCTACCACCACAATTGAACTTAGCCCATAGTTTACAAAGCTGTTATCATGTGATATCTGAGAGACTCCCAATCCAGTCTTCTTGCTCACCAGCCCCACTAAGAACTGTAGAATATCTTCTCTCCTGGGGATTAGCTCTGCTGGGCTTTCAACTGCAACTGGAGAATACTCAGTGACATCGAAGCCATTAGAGTTCTGAGACCTTTTTATGACCGGTGGCAACAAAGTCTTATGATTGGCCTTCCCTTTAGGTGTCCGAATGATACCCATTTTGTGCGGTGTTCCGGCCATGTCTAAGGTTCCATCTATAAATTGTTTCAGACATTCAAACCGACGAATTTTTCCAGAAGTTGTCTTGCAGATGGTCCTTGGTTTGATCAAATTTATAGCGGCAATTTCCACCCCGTGCTCAGCTGCCACTGCCAATTGAATCTGCTCAGCAACCTCCGAGTTATTGAATTTTTCATCCCTGATTTCTGCAATTACTACAAGCCCCACCTGGTCGGAGGATTCCGACAGGGAAATGCCTTTAGAAGCTAAGGTCTCTTCAGGAACTCCAATCACTGCAGAACATCCAGGTCGAATAAATTCGGAGCAGGTCTCGACTGTTTTCTCCACATCTGAAGAATATACATTCGTGCCACTCACAATTATCAAATCCTTTATACGCCCTGTCACAAACAATTTTCTTGCCACTACCCGGCCCAGATCTCCTGTCCTAGTGTAGTATCTTGTTCCTGAAAAAGGGAGAAGGAATTATATTAATGTCCACATGTGACCAAAGTAGATTTCAGACTAAAAATACAACTAGCTTAGGATAGACTAGTAAAGATTAAATTTACTTAAATGGCCTATTGGCATAGAATAATAGTTTGACAGAGTTCATATAGATTCACACAATGAAACAGTTGGTTGAAAGAAGATAAGAGAGTTCGCATGTATGGAAGATGCTCATGAATCAGTGAAGGTTCAGAAAAGACTAGAACAATTGGCACAAGAAACTAGAGCAATGTAGCTATGAGATCCATGATAAGTTTGGTAAATCCTAGAACAGTCGATAGAGGAAACCAATGCTCATGCATATATGATTTTTTTCTTGAGGTTTGCACATGGTTGGATCAATTGTCAGAGGAAACAAAATCTCATCCAGCTATGAAGATTTGACCAAGATTTTTAGAAAGCTCAAACAATTTCCACACGAAACCAAAGCTCACGTAGCTATGGAGCTTCCGTGAGGGTTTGGAAATGGCTAGATGAAGTTGAGTCACCGAACTCCTTGAAGCATTCTAAAATAAAGAATTGTCTTATAATGAAAAAGGAAGACAAGATGAAATGAGCTTATACAGAACCATCTAAGACTATGGAGCATTTAAGAACAAAGAGAGTAAAGATTGCCTATTTAAGCTTCAATCATTTTTATCCTGTCATAACAAAACCTTTCCACCAGAGAACTTGAGGAAAAGGAAATTCTGATTGCTTTGGAAAATCTAACACAAGCTTATTGCTGAATGAAAATGTGAACAAAAAATCTAGCTTGAATGAAAATGTAAACACAAATACTAGCTTATAGTAGATGAGAGAAAATCTGTTGTGTTCAGTCACCTGAACTAAGCTTATTCTTGAAGGTCTCTTCTCCCTGTGCCTCATGGCCCCAGTAGCCAATCCCTGCACTAGGGCTGCTTATCCAGATCTCACCTTCGACTCCCTCACCCTCTACCTCTTCCGATGTTTCAGTATCCACAATCCTTATGTCAACATCTGGGTCATTTTGCTCAACATAACCACAACAAACTCTCCCTTGCCAGTCCACATAAATGGGCTTCCCAGCCCCCCATGCCACACAAACAAAAACACTATTCTCTGCCAGGCCATAGCCGGGTGCCAACACATCCTCCCCCAGCCCACACGGCCCCAACAATTCCACAAACCGCTTCATTGTTTTCTGCCTCACTGGCTCTGCACTCACCATCAAAAACAGCATGGATGACAAATCATATTCCTGCAACAATACAGGTGATTTTTTCATACTGCTCTCTAGCCTGCGGATGAGGAGCTCAAATGCAAAATTGGGCCCTGCACTATGGGTAGCCTTGTGTTTACTCATGGTTTGAAGCCATAGCAAGGGGTTTCTAATGAAATTCAAGGGGGAGAAGAGAATTGCAGTGCCACCACTGAGCATTGACGTGAGGAGGCCACCAATGAGGCCCATGTCATGGTACTGTGGCAGCCAACTTACAAGCACAGTGCGTGACGTGCTCTTGTAATGACTGCGCATGAGCTTTACGTTGTGCAAAAGCCCTGCATTAGTGATCATCACTCCTTTTGCATCACCTGTTGAACCTGATGTGAATTGAAGAAAACAAACTTCTTCAGGTCGGGGTTTCAAATTGGCTGTGTTGTCATTGTCTAAAAGAGCTTGTTCTTGTTCTTCTGTTAGAGGGATCTTGGACCATGACCACGAACTAGGAGGTTTCAATTTGGTATAATTTTTGTTGGTCCATGAGTCAGTATGGAGCCATGGCAGGTCAGGCCAGCAAGGGAAGCCCTTGCCTTTGTAGGTGCTTGGCAGAATCATGTTGCGAAGAGCAGATGTACGAACAGCTGCATGGTATGAAGAGGTGGAGAGAATAGCCACTGCATTGCAGGATTTTGCTACATTCTCTACCTTGGCCAGTGCTTGCCCACTGCGGTGAAGTGGGTCTGGTGAGAGAAGTGGAACTGCCAATACCTGCATAAAGGACAGCAACAACTTCAGAAGTCATGATCGATCGAGGTCAAAAACACCATTATTTTATTGAATAGAAATTTTCAATCACTTTTATGGAAAGAATACCATATTTAAAAACATTTTGGAAAAGACAATCCATAATGATTCATCCTGATGGGACCACACATTCTGGGCTAAAACATCTGTTCACTGAATTTCTGCTGTAATTTGTCCAGAAGATTGTTCTTTTAACACTAAAGAAGTTAAAATTGATAAGAATATAAGAGACTGAAGACTGTGTATGCATATTGCATAATTTAATAAAGGTTGAAGGAATGAAAGAATATTGAAGCGTTCTAGTTATAGGATTGAAACCTTAAATCCAACAGATGAACTGAATAGCTTATACAATATAACTCTGGTTTTAGAATTTTGGAAATTGTGTGAGAAAAAAGAGAAAATTTCTTCTCAATGATTCATATTTTGTATCTATTCTACATTTAAGTGAAGTGGTGATAATTTGTCCAAAAAATAACCATTAATAAAAAAATGTTGAATTCACTTGAGCACAACAACACTAGGTGGAAAAGACATTCTCAGTATAAAAAAACATTAGTTCATGGAATTTCAAACCAATGAATAGATAAAAAAAAATTAACACTTGCTTATGCAAGTAATGACAAGGGAAAGAATTGTAAACAAAATATTATTCCAGGCATAAACGATGAGGCATAGCATAAATTCTATGTATTCAAGACATGAAATCTAAATGGATTGGTAAGGAAAATATAAATGGTGTTTGCACCAAAAGTAAACCATTAGGATTTAAGAATATAATAATCATGTAATTAATTGAAGTCTTAAATTGAGGAGGATTAGGTGCAAGTTATTGTGGCGTGCATGAGCTACTCGCAAATGTGGCAATGTGCATGCGAGAGATGTAGCAAATAAACAGGATATTCATTATTGTAAACTAGGGGAGTTTGTATGTTTATATGCATACCTCCTAGCATATGCAAGAGAGATTGAGAGCTATAAATTGGGATAGAGGATTGAATCCATATCCTGTAAGCAAGAGGACAAGGAAAGAGTGTTTCAGCTGCCTCCTTGTGCTTTGGGCAAGGGATGCCATTTGTATGTAACCATTGTTGTAATGTCAATAAGAAACTTCAATGTTTGTCCATTCATGTGTTCAGTATTGTTTTGCACGTATAGTTTGTAGTTGCAGATCTGCATGTTTAACCTCCATGGTAGGAAGCACATTTGGTCCCAAATTCACATGCACCTTAGGTGAGACTGCCCTTCAGGGTTGTCGCCATTGGCAAGCCGGTGTGAGAGTATTCAACGTTTGGCCAGCATGGTCGTAACATAATAGACAGTAAAACTTGCCAACAAATGGTGAATTGAGGGCACTAGGTATAAACTGAAAAAGTACTAAAAATCACTTGTATTGAATTGGTTTAAGAAAAAACACTCTTGGGAAAAAAGATGGAAGGTGATCCTAGACCCAAATTAATCATTGATGCTTTGTGTGTGCATAATCAAGTTTAGAACTTTTAAATCAACTAGCCAAATCAACATGGAACTTGAGAAGATTGAGACATTCATTTAAACCCTGTATAAGTGCAACTAAGAGCCTTAGTGAGAGAATAATTTGTTCCTTTTGAACCATGTCCTATAGGTATGCTAAGAAAATTTGACTTTAAGAAGTCTTCCGTAATGATCCATTAGTGCCCAAAAACATAATCTATTGCACGAATTACTTACTCGAGCTCGCAAACATCCAAAGAAGGCATCCACAAAATCAAGTCCAGGAGGATGAAGCAACAAAACCCTGTCCCCTGGTTTAATTATAGGCTTGTTGGATGTAAGCAACTTTCGGGCTATAAGAGATGCACTGGCATCAACATCCTGGTATGTGCGCTTGTCTGTAACTTTTCCTTCATCATTTAGCCATGAGTACAGAGTCCTATTTCCTACTATTTCATGGGATGCCCAAAAATGCAAATATTCATCAATGGTGACCAAGTCAGGAAATTCCACACCAGGGATTTCACCCAATTCTCTAATTTTACTCCAACTGTTTTTCTCCACCATATTCAGTGGAAACAGTCTCTGCAGACATACATATATTCATCTAATGTTAGGATATATTTTACACTGAAAATAGTTTATAAAATCCTTTAAAACAAAATAAGATATAATTATGACCTTGACATAAGGTACTGGTGGAATACGAGCATCTGAGGCAAAATGCTTGCAGACCAAATTGATGGCGTAAGTTGAATTTAGCTCTGTAAGCTCAAAGGCCATCAACCCACCAACATAATAAGTATTGTCTTGACCTTGCAACTCCTCTTCCAATATGTTATAGAATCCACCCTTCATGTCTGCATAATCACATGTAAAAATACCATCTTAACATAGCTACTCAATTCTCCATTCAAGTTAAGCTCATAGAAGGAAGATAAAGAAAATCTAAGAATTTAGATTCAAACCATCTTGGTATGTAATGTGCAGCCGCACTTCAATGTTTTAACTATTAATCAATATTGCAGAATTACATAAGCCATGCTTCATTGTCCCAAATATAAGCAGGTAAGGTTACAAGCTAAGTTGCAGGGTTCGCTTGCCAGAGGACCGGGTGCGGGTGCGGCGAGGCTCGGGTGCGGAGTAAGGGAGCTGGGTGGTCCCGGATGCACCTGGGTTTGCTGGGTGCGAACCCAACCTTAAAACAAGGAACCCAGAGCACACCCACGCCCCCTTTAATTTTTTTTTATATTTTTTTCAACTAAAACACAATTGTATATTATTTTAAACATTCTAAAATGCAAATGTAACCCTAAAAAGTCATTATAAACACAATTTTGCCATTTTCAACTCATTTTTTCATTCCAAAACACAAAAACTCTCCATTGTGGCTGAACTCAAAATTTTTTTTGTGGTTGAAGAAAGAAGCTTGAAGATTGAAACCTGAAGGTTGGAAGTCCATTGCTCCACCATTCCTACTCATTTCCAATGGTTTAGAGGCTGCCAAGAAGATCAAAGGAAGAGATTTTTGCAAAGAGGTAGGTTTTCTATTCTTTTTTTTTTTTTTTTTGCATTTTTGAACAACAAACAAATTCTTTTCAACTTGTTTTTTTTTTTAAACTATTTATATGAATCATGAATGTATCACCATGCTTTTGTTTTTGTTTTGATTCTTGAAAGTTTTGAGTTTTCATTGTTTCCATTTTGTTTACAAAACTTATTGCCACACCCACAGGTGACAGGAATCAGAATGGCAGCTAGTTCTAGCTCAGTATCACAATCAAAATTCAAAATCGATCCATACTCACCTCTTTGGAGGCATGTTGAAATGATTCAACAACAACCAGGTGGTGGGGGTTACCTTTGGAAATGCAATGGCTGTGATGTGCAATATAACAGTTCATATAGTCGGGTGAAAGCCCATTTGTGTAACATCCCTAGGATGGGGATCAAAGCTTGCCCAGGAAAGAGTAATAAACCTATACCACGAGAGCAAGTGCTGGCATATATCACCGAGCAAGAAGTAGCAGATGAAGCAGCAGGCCGTAAATCAGTAGCAAACGTGTTAAGGAAAAGAGGCAGAAATCAAAGAATGGATCCTCCATCTATTCCTAGTTCCAATGTTGTGATAGAGAGCCACCCATTTTTGGTCACTCCTCAAGAGCAACCCACAAGCACTACAAACAAGAGACCAAAGGGACCTTTGGAAACATCATTTCAAAATGAGGCTCGAGATATTGCTGACCAACATATAGCCAGATGCATTTATGCAAATGGTATGTCATTCAATGTTGTTCGCTCACCATATTAGCAAGAGATGGCGAGAAAAATTAATGAGTTTCCAAAAGGGTATAAAAGCCCAGGTTATGAGAAGGTGCGTGGCACCTTATTGGAGAATGAGGTGAAGAGTATAGAAGATGCATTGAAGCCATTAAGGGATTCATGGAGTGAGACAGGGGTGTTGATTGTCTCTGATGGATGGAAAGATGCAAGAAATCGGCCTTTGATCAATGTCATTGCAGTGTCCCCTAAAGGGGCAATGTTTTTGAGAGCTGTGGATTGTGAGGGATAGGTGAAGGATGGTGAATTTATTGCTCAAATCCTCATTGCAACCATTGAGGATGTGGGACCTCGTAATGTTGTTCAAGTGATAACGGACAACGCAAAAAATTGTAGAGCTGCTGGGTTGTTGGTTGAGGAACGATATTCACATATCTTTTGGACACCTTGTGCTGTCCACTCTCTCAATCTAATGCTACAAAAGATTGGAAAAAAAATTGACTGGATTAAAGAGTTGTATGTAGAGGCCGAGGAGATACGAATGTTCGTCACCAACCACCACATGTCCCAAAGCATATTTAGATCATTTTCTACATTGGAGTTATTGAAGGTAAGTGAAGCAATATATTTTTAAATTTAAAATTTTCATAGTGCTTTAAATTTTTAATTTCACATATTCTATTTCTTCTTAAAAGTTAAAGTTTGTTTTCAATTTTTTAAATGTTTAAATTAAATTTTATTTATTGTACTTTTTATTTTTGATATTTCAATAGGTTGCCGAGACCCGTTTTGCCTCAAACACAATTGCCTTGAGACGACTTGTGAAGGTCAAATAGGCTCTTATCAACATGGTAACAAGCACTACTTGGTCAGTATGGAGGCAAAGCAACACTGAGAGGGCAGCAAATGTTAAGGGGATGATCCTAAATGACTATTGGTGGGATCGTGTGGAGTATCTCCTTAGTTTCACCGAGCCCATTTTGAGCATGATTCGTTATACGAACATGGACAAGCCTTGCATGAAGGAGATATATGATGGCATTGATTCAATGATAGAAAAGATAAAGAACATCATAAATGAGAAGGAGAAAGATCCTCAAGAAATTCTCTTCAAGCAAGTGCATGAAATTATTGAGGCTAGATGGAACACAATGACAACCCCGCTATATCTTCTTGCATTTGCATTGACTCCAAAATATTACAGCAGTGAGATTCTTTCGGTGACAAATAGGATTCCCCCATGGAGAGATTTATAAGTGTCTGAAGGGTACAAGACAACATTTCGTAGACTCTTCCTTGATTCAGATTTGCATGATATGGTCACTGATGAGTTCATTGATTTGGTACACTCCAATGGTCTAAGCATTGAGGCTCTTCGTGATAGATTCAAGAAAGATGCTCACAATTGGTGGTACTTTCATGGCCAACAATTCCGGTGCCTACAGCCTCTTGCAGTCAAAGTTTTATCACAAGTAAGTTTACTAAATTTCTATGTTTTTTATGATTTATAATTTTATCTTAAAGACTTTAAAAAATTTGAAATTTGAAGTTCCATAATTTTTAAATATTATAAATTTTATAACTTGTAATTTTATAAGTTTTAACTTTGTAAGTTTTTATTTTTAACTCTTTCTCTCTACTTTGTCATCATAGGTTGCTAGTTCCTCTGCATCTGAGAGGAATTGGAGCACGTACTCTTTTATCCACTCGATAAAGCGCAACAGATTGCACTCCAAAAAGGCGGAGAATTTAGTGTATGTGCATTCCAACTTGCGCCTCCTTTTGCACAAAAAGCAAGACTATAAGGAGGGGGAATCAAAGTTGTGGGATGTGGAGCCAGAGCAAATTGACATGGATGCTTCTACTTCCCAATCCAAACATGTTGCACTTGAGGGATCAGAGAACGAGCATACTTTTTCAGCGAGTGGCAGTGGTGTTGGTTGTGGTTCTTCAAATGATCCTGCTAATGTCCAAGAAGATGATGATGATGTGGAAGATTTAGCAAATCCATATGATGATTGACACTTGTCATTTGACATTGAAACAATGAAAATTGATTGTTGAACATGATATTATTATTTTGAATCTTGTTATTGAACTTGAAGTTCGAGTTTTATGTTTTATGATATTCAAGTTGATGGTGGTTTTGTTGATTATATGATGCTATGTGGTGTTCTACACTTTATTCTTGCATTTCTACACTTAATTCTTGCTTCTATGCTTAATTTTTTTGCATATATATATATATATATATATATATATATATATATATATATATAATAACGAACCCAAACCCCCAAAAAAATTTTGGCCGCACCCGCACCAGAACCGGCAACTTAGGTTACAAGCTATGACACAGTCAACATATGAAATATCTTATGAAGAAAATCATTGAAATGTCCATTTAGTTAAGCTTACATTGTTAGGCAACTGAAATGAAGATGAAATTTAACATTACTAATTCTTAGTTCAAGTAACAAAAATTCAAGAAAAATTGGAGTCCATCGATATGCAAGCCGAAAGGTGAGATTTAATTATCTTTTAACATTTATTATGTAAGAGCTAATAAAGCTAAAACAAGTATAGTTTTAAAAATAAATTACTATATTAAATTATGTCTATATATAAAATTTTATATCGATTGTAAAGTTGTTACACTGCAACCAAACTTGTCTCAAACAAAAAGTATTGTTTTTTTGATACCTTGAGTGGTGATGTGGGGAAAATAGGTCCAACGTCTCTGTAGAATGACAGACTCCACTTGGGCTCCCATATTCTTGACATCCTCACATATAAAGCTTTGCACAGCAGCTTTGTCAATATCAGCAGAGTTTCCATAAGACCAGAACAAGAAGATATCTGAATCTTGGTAGAACTTTTGAATGGCTACCGGATGACCAATTGTATTAGGATCCTCTACATATGTCTTGCAGTAGTAGAATCCTACAGGGAGGTGATCCAGGCCTTTGATTTTTGCGACTGTTGTATAATATTCAATCGTTCTTACCTTGGAGAACAATTCTTCTTCTACCTTATTGAGGTCGAACAGATTTGATCTGATGCTTGCACCTACAAATTCAATCCATGTCATTATTCAGTACTTCATAGTGATTGAAAATCGTATCCTAGATCATAGAGCAAAATTTTTAGTTATTAAAAACCATACGTTACGAATGCAGAGCATGAAAATTTTGAACACTAATAATATGTACTTGTAGTCTTGTATGGTACGAAGTTGAGATAGTTTCTTACCAGGTAAAACAAGTTAGTTGCGACTGGCAAAGGAAGTATTATTATCAAAATATGGCACGAGTGATTTTATATATTTAAGACCGGAATTGAAACCAGAATAGGGTAATTAAGAAACTAAGATTGTCTCAAAGAATTACTAGTTATGAAGAACTTGATATAAAAGTGTAGAGGAAAACAATCTTTCCTTCAGTGTGATTTTGGCTAAACTAATAAGATGGATACAAATAAGTATAGATTAAAATAAGTATAGATTAATCTGCACATCTAATAGATGATAATTGTAGGTTAATGTACTCTGAAATTAAATGTTACAGAAAATAAATACAAAGGATAAGGACAAATAGCTCTATGATGAAGAATGAGTGCCTTTGTTGAAAATTTTGGAATCTAACTAATATCTACTTTAGAAACGGTGCCTTTCTATGTGACTCAAATTTTATGGTTTGTCTCAGATCAAGTCCCCAAATCTAGGTTTGCTCTGCAATTACAGACCCATCCTCTATGCACAAATTTGATCTTAATGTCCACTTCTGCTTTGCAGCTCACCTAATTGATCTTTGTCTACACAATTCTTTTATGATATCTAAAGACTAATGGTATTTTAAAATATCTTTTAAGGGTTATTGTTGTGTCACTGGGGGATATGTTCTCTTAAGTCAATCCTCATAAGTGTGTGCAAAAAATCGAAGACAATAGATCTCAGTCATGTAAATGCTTGTATGATGAATGTGTAGTTCTTGACTCATTTTAGCGTACCAAACTAAAGTGATTACTTCCTTAAATGTGAATGATATGTGAATAATGCTTAGAAGATTGGAAATGAATGTAATTGAATGCCTTTAAATACTAGCACAAAACACTAAATCATGCAAATGTGTACTTAGTCAACTTAGAGTGAGAAACTAATAGATGACAACTGGCCAAAATTTGAATTTAAGTTTTGAAAAGGCAATGGTCAAGTCTATGATTAAGAGGTTGACCCCATGATTGAAAAATGACCCTGGGTGAATAAATGGTCAAATACAAGTGGTTAACAATCATATTTGGACATGTATAGATAGACGCAATAAAAGTGTGGTCTAGGAAAATGCATAGGATTGCATGCACATAAGGATAGGTGGGTGCTAGATATGTGAGCATGTGTTGTGTAGGGATAGGCAAAAGGCTAGGAGAATGGGCCCAACTTTGCACATGATTGCACCATTTGTTGATATGTGCATATATCAAGACACTCCCTCAAAATGGGCACAAAACATGTGAAATGCATGGGTATGCAAATTTCACCATTGCATTTTGCCCCCACTTTGAGGTGCACATGAATCCTAGAATAATCAAGCATCTCAAAGTATGTAGCACTCACAAACATGCATATAAAGTAAATATTCAAACATAAAATGATACAAAAGGGGTCCATAGAATGTAATGGACCCTATAATATATAATCATGTGGGTCTATCCTTTATTATGTACTTTCCATGGGAACTGCCTATATGGAAATCGAAAATAATCTACCTCACTTGGAAGTTGATGGGTGGTAGAGCACATGGTGTTAATGGCATGCCATGCACTAAAGACGAGCCTTTGTAGACACATGTAACTATTTACAAAACTTAGCATGAGAGTGTTATAGACATAATATTCTCCCTATGTCAAAAAGAGTTGTGGTCAAGTGGTAGGACCACTTGGTTCTCATGTTGGAGAACAAGATTCAAATCTCCCCAAGTGACATCTTAGCATCAATAGACATGTTGAAATGGTAGTCTCACTTCAGTTGATCGATAGTGTGGTAGTCTCATAGGTGACATTGGAGGAACAAAGGAAGTAGAAAGGAGGAGAAGCGATTGCCCAAGATATGAGGAGATCAACAATGGAGCATTCAAGCTAGAGGTTGCCCTACAGGAGGAGATAGGAAGCTAGGTATTCAAGCTAGAGGTGCATGCTAAAGGTTTGTATGAAGACAATGTTCAAGTTGGAGGAGTGTATGAAGGTGATGGTGGTTAAAAGGAGGAGTGGTTGTTTTACAAGAGGAGATAGGAGGGGAGGCATCTAAGCCAAATGAGTGTAGGTAGGAGAATTGTAGGCCTAGTGGTATCCTCGTTAGGAGAGCATTAGATAAAACAACATCCTTGAATGGTATAAGAGGTGGGGGCCTTGTTACCAACCCTTACTAAATAATCTAAAATAAGGACATAGTATGCCCCCTATGTAATTGGTTGCATCTATAGATACAAGGAATTGGACAAGGGAAAAATAATACATGAAATGTAAATGTAGGTTAAGCAAGTAAGCATGTAAATCATATAAGGTAATAATTGTAAGAATGCATTATCAAGCAAGTAGTGTGTGTCAAATGATAATTGTGGCAAGCACATGGGTTGGAGATAATGTTGAGGAATACGGTTGCCCCTAGCATGGTCAAGCAAGATTGGTGATGTAGCTCTTAACATGGCTAGGAACACCCATGTAAGTGAATAAGACACTATAAAAGGCATATGCCCCTAATGGTAATATGAGGACATGATGTTATAGGTCCCTAGTGGTGATGAAGATCTCTCAATACATGGCATGGCATGTAATGCATAAGGTGAGAAATGATTGTAGTATCCCCAATGTAATAAGGGTCTCGATACATGACATAAACATGTAGTCAATAATATGATAAAGTGATTCTAAATAGCATATAATAATGTGATCATGAAAGCACATGTATAAAGCTAGTTACCCCCAAATGGGTACGATAGAACAATAAAGCTTGCAGGTTGAAAGGGGCATGAGAAAGGTGATCCTTGTGTATAGTGGTCAATAATAAAATTATTTTAGGTGCATGATGTTAACCAAGTCTTTCACTAGTTTTCCATCGAGAGCAGAAAGGCCAAATGTGTCAATGTCAAACCAAGAAGTAATGATAAATGGACCAATCCAATTGGATCAAAATTTTTTCCTTGAAGTTCCTTTTTGTCATTTGGCTTCTTTGGGTTTGCACAAAGGAACAAGTCACCTAGTTGAAGGTTTTGTTAGATGATACCTCTGTTATATATGTTTTTCTTAGTTGGTGTTGGTATATGCATAGATTGTCTAATGCATTTACTCATCTCTCATCAAGGGTCTTGAGTTCTTGTAATTAGTGAACTTTTTGTATGTATAATCACCGATGATGTCACAAAGGGAATCGCACAACGATGGAATCTCAAGCTCAAGAGGCATTATGGCCTAGATATATAATAAACCAAAGAATAAGGTGTGAACCCTATAGGAGTGCATATGATGGTATGGTATGCCCGCAATGTATGAATAAGTTGTGTATTCGAATTTGTGCCATGTTTATCAACCATTTTTCTTAATATTTGTCAATTCTTTTATTGGCACTATCTCAATTGTCTATTACCTTGTGGATAATATGGTGTTGAAAACTTTAGTTGTATGTGCAATCATTCTAAGAATTTGTTTACCTCTTTGTTTTTAAATGATGTATTATTATCCATCACAATGGTAGATGGCAAGTTGAATCTATAAAAAAGATCGTCCACTATTTAAAATTATAGATATTAGTGGTCATAGCATGACCTTTGGTGGTATTGCTTTAACCCATTTCATAAAATAGTCTTTCACAATGTTGATAAACATATGTACTTTAGAATATGTAGGGGCAATCTTACCCACCAAGTTGAGCCCCCATGTAGAGAATGGCCATGTTGATATATATATGGGTGGAGCTCATGGGCAAGTGTATGTTATGTTTTTGGCATACATAGTGCATTTTTAGACACAATCATATAAATCTTTTTTCCATTTTTCTCCAATAATAGCCCATTCATGAGATTTTCTATACTAAGAGTTTTAGACTAACATCATGCCTCCATCTGCCCCCATGGGCCTCTTACATATCCACTTGAGACATTGATAATAGGGGAAGAAAAGAGTTCAAAAGGGGTACAAGGAGAATAATCATAGGCAGAAAAAGAGTTTTCAGAAGGGAAATGGTCTTTTTGGTATTATTACATTGAAGCAATATACCATTAAAGCCTCATTAGTAAAGGACCCCCACAAGTAGTAAATATATAGTAGTGAATTTACAAATGTGGATTTAGGTTTTCTTAGAACATTGGGGTGAGAATGTCCTTGAATCTAAGTATACATACACATTATGAAACCAATATTTATGTGTGAGTGTAATAGAAACCATGCAACATGTGTCATGGGGTGCTCCCACAATATAGTGTCCCAGTTGTGGGACAAGGCAAAAAATTGAGCCCAAGGAAGCAAAAAATCAAAAAACACCTTCAAATGAAGGTTCTTTGACCTTTGAATGAAGGTACCTTTGTTTGAAGGTGGGGACCTTCAATCGAAGGTCCCTTTTAATTTTATTTAATGTTTTCATACTACAAAAAGGAAGGAACTTTCAAATGAAGGTACCTTCGAACGAAGGTCCCTTCCATGACATTTTTTTTCTGTAGAAATTTGTGTTTTGAAGCCTAGGTTGGACCATCAAACTCAATCACTGAGACATGAAATTTTGCTTGATCATAGCCCTCGGAATAAGCTTTCCAAAAGGTATAATTTTGAATATATTTAATTTAATTGTTATATTTATTTTTTATTTTCTAGTGAACATAAGTTTTTCACCAAACATCAAGGTCTTTATTCCAGACATGTGGAAAAATAGTAAAATAGAGAAAAAAATTCTAAAAAAATCTACATACTAGGTATTGATGTCATTGTTTCAACAAAAAATGTTAATTTGGATATATACATAAAAAGTTATGCTATATGGTATAAACCTATGTCTAAATTATAATTAATTTCACTTCAAAAATTAATTAAAAAAAATGCAACAAAAAATTACAAAAAAATATCTATGCACTAAATATTGGTGTTTCGAATCTACCTTTAAAAATTTATAATTTTAATCTTTTTGTAAAAAAAAGTTATGCTATATGGTATAAATGTCACTTTTTAAAAATATAGTTAATTATAAAAAATAAGTTATTAAAAGTTACGTAAAAAAATTCATAAATTATTTTTAAAATTATATATATATATATATATATATATATATATATATATATATATATATATATATAATCTGCACACAAAACCTCAAAAATCACTAGTTTACATCATCTTCAAATTCTTAATGGTTTAGTTGCTATAGGTGTCAGAAAGTGAAAATTTGGTTAAAAATGTTGATTTCCACTACAAAAAAGATTTTGTAAGATGTTGTATCCTTCGCCATTATGATTATCCAATTTAGATGAGGGTAAATGCTTTTCCTAATGTTGGCTAGTTGTGGATCCATGAGAAGTATCACCTTCATTATAATGAGTGTTCATATCAAAGTTTGAAGGTGATGTTGAACATAAATCAAGAACAATAGGGGAAGAAGAAGATTGATCTTCATGATTTTGTTTATCTTTTTTAGGACTTGATGTTTGAAAATCTAATGAGCACTAATAATCTTTGGGATTAGCATGAGGCATGGGAGACTTAGGGGTAATTGTATATGTGATTAATTTTCTTGGATACATCAATATTTTACCTTCAACTTCTTGGCAAAATTTGTATGAATTATCATTGACTGTTAGGACACATTGCTTATTGTGATGGATAAACTTAAGTTTGCAATGAAGTGTGGATGGGATGACACCAATTGCATGGATCCATGGACACCCTAAGAGAATGTTATGCACTAATGTTCTAGGCATCACATGAAAATAGTTTGAAGGTTAACGAGCCCTAAAGTGATAGGCATAGTGACATAACCAAGGGATTCACATATGATGTTGTCAAATCCTTTCATGGCTACCTTAGATTTTAAGAGATTAAAGTAGCTAATATAGATCACTTCTAGAAAATGTTTACCACATATATTCAATCTAGATCCATTGTCCACTAGTGCATGTTTAACTCTAATGTCTTTGGATACCTAACCCCAATATATAATTTGACCTATACTTGTGAATTACATGTGGTGATGGTATGTTAAGGCATTATCTTGAAGTATTGGTTGTAATATTGAGGCTAAGCCCTTAGGAGTAAGAGTAGGTGAAACAACTGTGCACCCTCGAATGTCCTTTGAGATGTTCTTATGATTTTCTAAGGAACATACCAAATCCAAAGGAGGTATTTTGGTGGGGTTATTATGAGAATGATAATATGTATCATACCCCATCTTTGCATGCCTAGGTGTAGGATGAGTAGGTGGTATAACAAAGGCATGGGGTGTGGGAATAGAATTAGCCATAGTGTGAGATGTAAAGCATGGGAAAGCATAAGCCATATGATATGTGGAAAGAGTATTGTAAGGTTCAATCATGACATCAAATATACCTTCATTAGAGGATGTATCATCCATAGAAGGTTAGTGTGTATCGTCTCTAATAGGTGTATTGTGCATAGGCCTATCACTAGTAATAGAAGAGAGATAATCATCATAAGGTTCATAAGTAGGATAATCATCATAAATAGGCAATCCCAGACCAATATCATTAGGTAAGGGAGAAGATTTCTTAGCAACAAGTATCTACATTTCTAGTTTCTCCAAGTAAAGATGAGTCAAGAAAGGCATATGGAGGATGATTCATAGATGTTGCAATAGAAAAGCTATCATAGCTTCTAGGTACCATATCATATGGGCCAAGTTCTCTAGTTGCATCAAATGAGGTAGCTAAGTCACTATCATGGCCCATAAAAGATGTATCATCATAAAGCATAGTAACATGAGAAGTGAATTTCGTAAGGAAGGAGGAGAGGTTATCCATGACGAAATAATGTAAATGGAAAAGGGCAATAAATCTTAGATTAGAAAAATAAGAGGTATATCATATTTGAAAACAAGTGTAAAATATAAACCATAAGGCCAAAGTAAGGGTCTGTTGGGTGCATACGAGATGTGATAGATAAATAAGCACCAAACCCTAAAGTAAGGATATACCAATGAAGCATAAAGGTGAAAAGGGCTCAATCATATGTAAAAATAAGATGTGGGATTAGAAAATGTAAATTCGAAAGCCCTTTAATGAGAATAAGAAACCCTAAGAAGGAACATAGGTTATTTAAGATCGGATAAATTAACTAAAATGCAAAGGAAAATAATATTTTCCTAAGTGTGAACTAGGCTAATCAAATAATATGCATACAAATACTTGCATAGATTAACCTAAATCTTATAGATGATAGTTGCGGGCTAATGTACTCTAAAATTAAATGTTAGAGTATGGAAAATAAATGCAATAGATAAGGGTTCTTAGCTCTATGAAAAAAATGAGTGCCTTTGTTGAACATTCTAGAATCTAATTGATATCTTCTTTGGAAGTGGTGCCTTTTTTGTTTGTCTGACTGCCCAAATTATGTGCCTGACCGATGTTCTATTCTAGGTAAAGTTTGTAAGTCCAAGTTTAGTCTACGATCATAGACTTATCCTTTGTGTGTGGATTTGATCCTTCTTAGTGTGTGATTTTTCTCTTCAACTTGCTTGATTGATCTTCATCTACTTTGCTCTTTTATGCTGATTTGAAGATTTGTAGTATATAAAAATACGTTTAAAGGGATGTTACATCACTAAGGGGCATGCTCTCCTAAGTCAATCCAAAAAATGTGTGTAAAATTATAAATCTCAAACATCCATTAAATTGTAAGGTTGTATGATGGAAATCCAAGTTCAAAACACTAAAATGGCATCTTCCTACTAATGTGCATAAATCATATCCCTATTAAAAAAAAATGGAATAAGGATTAAAACTGAAAAAAATTGGAGTAGGAATTAAAACTAAAGTAACATTTAACACCAATATACCTTTAAATGATACCCCATGAAAACAATAATAAACATAGTCTAAGAAATATAAACCCCATTATCAAACTCACTAAATAATCTTAAAAAAACATAAATTTTAAGTAAATTTTATTGAAATTTATTTAACAGACTTAACAAAATTCTTTGATATATATTTCTTTTAAAATAGACGTAAAGATTACCTGTGGAATTTGACCTGTAAAGCTTAGTCGCCCCAGCAAACGGAGCCGCACCAGAGATAATAATTTTATCAAACTCCATTGTTTTTTCTTCTTGTGTCTGACAGTTCCTGGTGTGGACACGTACTGAGTTCGAATCCCTTTGGACACGGACCACCTCAATACTACAGTGCACCTCGGCCGGCAACTTTACGCTCAGTTTCTGCCACAGGCTCGCATAACCGCCCTTCACTCGCCGGATTTTTCCCAGCATTGACGTCCGGGCAAATTCATGCAGGTAAGCATAAGGCATATCTTCAACGAATCCATAACCGGATGCCGTATACCCATATGCAACAGCTTTAGGAATGGCCTTCAAACCATTTTTGGTGACAAAATCCGGTGCCGTATCCGGCAACAGGCCGCTCACTGCGTGGACTCCAATGTTGCCGGATTCTTTTACTTTGGCCTGCACACAACGTATTTGCAATTCAATTCCAACGTTAAATCCACCCGGGGCATTTTTTTCATTTTTTCAGTGAAAACTATATAAAAATCAAAAGTCTATACTTTGGATTGAATAAAAGGGTATTTTATGTGTGTGCCTGAAGTTTCATTGTGAGAGGAATAATGGACATGTAATCAGCTTGAACGTCCAAATCCTCAAATTGGCCGCCATTGCAGTCTATTAGAGCTAGCTTATGCGACTTCATGTCTTCGAATTCCACACCCTCCAACTCCTCTGCTAAACTTGTGATTGTGGGGGCACTGTTTGCTGCCACCACCTGCCCACCCAAATCATAAGTTTTCCCTGCAATATGACATACACTGTGATTTTAGTTTTATTTAAATTATGTGTTACAGATGAACTTTGAATCCAAAACAGTAAACATTTGAAACTTAACAAGTAAGATAGAAATATGCCTAAATTGAGTTGAGAAACGGCTTCTGGAAAAACTGTGATAGAAGTTCTTACATCAGGATGAAGATGTTGAAAAATTATTACAGATTTTTTAGGAGCATTTTTCAATTCATTATGAGCTGTAGAAGCTTAAAGACCCAATTAAATTTAAATAGTTTATAGAATAAGATCATATTCATGCACCCATAATAAGACTGTTTCAGTCAATTCAAATGTCAAACTAATCTCTCATCACCATACAAGGAGATGGGATTTTTTTTTTAAAATAAAATTTTTAAGATGTGTCTCTCTGCCCTTATTTATCAAGAACTTGCACCTGGCTTAGTCAGTTGAATTCAGTAGTAACCTAACCACACCTAAAATTGAATATATTAATAGTTTACCCAATATCATTCCAACAATTGGGAATTTGAACATTACTATTCATATGAAAAGGAGATAAACAGATTAGAATACTCGGAAGAAACTAAATATTTGCTTTGGAAGTAAGTAGAAATTGAAGATCAATGTCATGTGATGCTGCAATACTAGGAAGTCAGGCATAGCCACTCAGTAAAGAATATAAAGAATATGGATTAGAATAGTGCATGTAACTCGCTATGTTTTCTTCCTAAGCAAGTATGAAGATATATTGAGTTTTTTTCTTTTAACACGGAAAATTCAGCATTGATAGGATATGCACTGGCTATTTTTAAATATCATCCACTTCAATAATTAAAGGTTAATTTTAGTTAATAAAAATAGACAAATATTTACCACTTTTTATTGTGAATGAAGTGTAAAATTGCTATTGACTGCTTGACTATTGAAATGGATGATATTTAAATAGAGTGTATGGAAGACTTATAATGACAACCTTGGCATACAAAACAATTGCTTAAATCTTATTGTAACTATTTTAGCCAGTCTCAGAGATCCTAAAGCCAAACTATATATGCCATTTATATAATTGCTTCTGTTAACAGTTTAACTAGCATTGACATTCAATCTTATTTCTATAACATTTATATAGTATCAATTGTACGTTCTAAAACATATAGAATGTATCAAGTCACTTGTTTTGTGATATCTCTAGCCACTTAAGAATCTTGTATTTGTTTTCATCTCATCTACACATACACAGAAAATGGGTTACCTTGAATTTCTACAGATTCACACATGCCACCCACAGTGTGATGTTTCTCCAGCACTATTACATTCTGGTAGCCCAATTTCACAAGAGCATAAGCAGCTGATAAGCCACTGGGACCTCCACCAACTATGCAAATTCTTGTGCTCACATCCATGCATGGATGCAGTTTCAACAACCTTTCTCTCTGACTCATCTCCATTCCTCCTATTTTTCTTAATCTCAAGACGCCCTCAATCCACCTCTTCAAGCCGTGCAGAATCTCTGCCACTCAGAACAATAAATCTGCATAAGACCCAAGTACAATTGTTATAATTGAACTGAACTTTAGAACTACTATCCCAAAAAAACAGCCAGGATCCTGAGTCTAGCTTAAACAACTTTAGAAAAGGGCTTACTTTTGAAGTAAAAGGTGAATTTCACAATCAGATGGGCATAGAAGAACTAACAATTTTCATTAGATGATAACAAAACTGCTTAGAGTGCTGTGCAATCAAAGATGAAATTCATGCTACTTATAGGAGGTTGGCTTTTTTCTACACTAAAACAGCGATTATTTTAAGACAGATGCGGTGAATCAATACCGTTGGCCGGCATTCCTTTTCAAAATGGTTAAGCCTTTAGAAAATGGGATAAATAATTCGAGGCATCTTTTGAAAATGGGTTCAAATAATTCGAGGCATCTTCCATTCTTACATCGATATTACCGTTATATGAAATTCAACTTCCTCGGTTGTTCATAACGTCTGCTGATTATTTTTCACATTTCCCCCCCAACAAATGAAGCACGTAATATTCTGATGGATATCTTATATCCGATCCCCTTTGCCACGTGAATCGTGATAATCGATTTTTTTTTAACATTACTAAAATGTACGATGTCAGTTCCTGAAGTAATCCAAATATACGATGTCAAGGACAAGATTTGCCTACTAGTTTAGTTGTCCTAATTCATTAAACTATGTTAATATGTGAAGCATAAACAACTATTATAGCATTCATTCTGATTTTATCAATTAAATTAAAAATAAGAAGTAAAGCGGTCTATATGAGAAAAAAAGGTGAAAGGTGAGAAATGTCTCATTCAACATTTGACGATGGTTATGATGGTTGACGAAGTTCAAAAGGAGGGATTGAGGGTCTAGTTATTTTATTTTATTTTATTTTTTTCCTAGGTTCCCTCAAGTTTGAGGGATGGGGACAGGGGGGGAATGGGGGACAGATGGCTACTAAAAAAATAAGATTTTCTTTTTAAATATAAGGAAATTTCAAATACGTATATGATAACATTGATAAGGCATTCATTATAGACATTATAGAACCTTAAAAAATGAATACATAACAATAACATTACATTTGAACTTCGTTTTCAACTTGTCACATGAGAATTGGCAAACAAATTAACAAAATTTAATTGTTTTCAATGACAATTTGCATATATATTATATCAAAATTACATCAAAATGCCCAAAGGCTGCAAGTTTCAACAACAAAATGACAAACACAGAGAATATATGGCTGTCCCTAATCAACCACCTGAATCACTGCCACCCTGAGGGGTTGCCTCATCCAGTGGAATCCCAACTAGTCCCTCTTGTGTCTCCTCATCAATCTGCATAACATCTTTGGGATCAACATCCCAACGTGCAGCTGGAGTCTGACGATACTCAGGTCTCTGTCGATCTTGTAGCCACAAGACACTATACACTACCACCAACTTCTCTAACCGTCTAGAGGTAAGGTTGTTCCTCTTCACCGACTGAATGAAGCTATATTTTGACCAATTCCTCTCTATGGACCAATGTCTTCTCTTGATTGCTGTTAACCTCTTCAAACTATTGTTGCTCCTCTTTCTCCTTTGAAACTGCTATTGTTCACCAATTCAAAATGTGAAAATGAGTTATGTTTTTTTCTTTTTGGGTGATATGATGCATGTTTTAGGTTTAGGTTGTGTTTGAAGGGATGTGGGGGTCCTTGTGGGCCCCCCATTCCCTTTTTTTATTTTAAAAAATGTGTCCAACTTGTTGCTGGGCCGTAGGAGATGGTTAGCCATCCCCAGGACTGTCGGGGGACGTCCCGATCGTCTTGAGGACGATTGTGTCCTCAATTTTTTAAGGGACATCCATAGGGAAGGGGGGCAGGTAGGAGATGTTTCCTACATGTCCTTGGATCCCCAGAACATCTTGGGTATGGTACAAGGGGTTTGGGGCAAGGGACGCATCCCTGTGGAGCACGGTTTTTGTCAATTTCGTGTCAACTACAAAGGAATTATAGGTGGCGGTGTCTAATCAAGTGTATCAAATGCAACTTGAGTTGGTCTGTTAGTGAAGCATTTGTCCTCATGAGAAAGAGGTCACAAGTTCAAATCTTGTAGGGGGTACGTTATGTATGCCTCACTTAATGCAGTCTAAGGAGGCGCCTCCTCATACAAGAGTAATGAGGTAGTCTCATATGCTATATAAGCTACTTGTAAACCCAAACCAAGTTACTTGGCATTGTGGGCTATAAATTTTTGTTTCTTTCTTTATATCTATACAATTGCAATGATGTTTGTTTGGTGTACTAGCATCTTGGATGAAAATAGTCCTTCTTGATTGTGTTCCTATGATCTATACCTACAGTTCAATATTGTCCTAGTTCCTTAGGCACATTTGGACATGTACCTTAGTCAAATCCTTACATGAATTTGAGAAAGGTCAAGTTCATTTGCTTGGGCAATGTGCAAAATGTGCATCCTAAATGGGTTGAGTGTGTGCGGCTAATAATGTTGTTCTTGTAGTGCAGAGTATTCATTTTGCCATTATTTATTATTGTTGTTGCTTGTAATTTTGCCCTATGTGCTTATGCTAAGTGCTTGTGTATTGCCTATTATGCTTATGTTTTCATTTCCTTTAATTATTCATTTATTAAACAAGAACTAGTCAGTAATGACCATTTGGGAGCAAGATAGGGGTTGCATGCAAAGTGATATGGAAAAGTAGGTTTTGAAATTGAAAAAATCAATTTTTGAATGTTGTAGATGTAAGTGCATGTGATCTAGTCTAGAGCACAAGACCACAAGCATGATAGTGTCGAGGGTGGTGAAATGACAAGGAACGATAAAGGGGAAAGGTGTTCAAGTGTGAAAGAGGCTAATTGTGATACATGATGCAAGTTTAAGAACACTTGAAGTGTGCCAAATAAGCAAAAATTGGACACACTCATGCTTAATAAACAAAGACAATAGAATCGAATGCCAAATGATAGGGAAAAGTGCAAAGAAGGTACTTTTCATATCTACATTTTGGCCCTTGTTGTAGTTGAGTATTGAGGTCCCAATTAAGGGATGTGCGAACCCACAATCGTAACACTCAATCCCATTCACACAACAAATTATACTAAATAAACTATGTACATCAATTGATATAGACAACAATACCATCATTGCTAAAAAATAATTGTTTTATTGTGCAATAGTATTACATCAAGCCACTTAGCAATACACTAGGGTCTTGAAGCCTTATGATTTCAATACACAATTAAGCCTTGAAGCCTTACAACTATCTTGATATCTAGGTCTTGAAGCCATACAAAAATCATTGATTCTACAAACAAGTTACCAACTCCACATGGGCCTCTTCAAATTGTACACTTGCTCATATTAAAGATCTTCAATGACAACTACTCTCTTGGGTTACCACTTTACTGATATTTATATATGTAGATATTTAGTGACTCCATTACACACTCTCAAGGAAGAGGGATGGGCTCCCATGTATAATTTACAATTCACAACTATCTTTTCTCAATTATGAGGCTAATTAGGCCCTCTCTTAGTTGGTGCCATATTATAACTACCATTGGCACTTGATTATAATTTGTATTCATAGAACAACAAATAACATCTAGCTATAGATAGAAAGCACATGAGTTAGTAAAAATGCATGTGCATAATTAGAGATAATCATGTATAGATTGTATTAAGAGACATGATACATATTTTGGGATACATGCAAACTTCAATTGATTGTAAGCAAGTTTGCACTATAATTGGAGTTATGTATGATTTTGTGAATAGGTTAGGTAGCACTAGGGGATAGATGCCTATATATACCGTTGATGTTGTATGCATTGACATATAGAGACATAGAGACAATGAATAAATATTGATACTTTGTGAGATTGAGTAATATATTAGCTATATTTTGTATGAATACTCTTGTAATTAGATTGGATGTGATTTCTTAGATTGCTCATGGATAGTTAGGATCTATCACAAGTGGTAATTATATGCACAAAAAATAACACACAAAGAAATGTTCATGTGGTTTGATGAATAGTCTTCTATTATTGGGGTTGTAGTAAAAGTAGACAAAGTGATGATCTAGTTGGAAGGATGACTAGATGTTTGGTGTAGTTTTGAGTAATTTTCAGTTGAGGTTTAATAATAAATGTAGTGGTAGTTGAACTATTGGTTTGAGTGGAATTCTAGAAATTATTGTCCAGAACACATATATTTGCTAACTGGTCTACTAAAATGTTGAGTTGATCAATGAAAAGAGAAAGAGGATTAGATGAAGCCTCTCCTTGTAGCTCTCTCACAAGGTTTGGTCACAACCTAGGACACTTAAAATGCAATTTTTTATTGAGTTGTTTGTTCAATTCTATGTTTGAATTTGTTTGTTTCACTTGAATGTTTGGATGTGTTTGATTGATTTGTGATTTTCTAGTTTAAGCTATTTGAACACCATGATTGTATTGTTTAGATAATTTATAAAATGATAAATATTTTTGTTTTGTATTTTATATTATTTTTGAATATCCCTATGTGTTTTAAATTTGAGAAAATAAATTAAATTTAATTAAATAAGTAAAATAATTTAATCTAATCTAATTGCTTTAATTAAACTAGATGTAGTTTGATTTGTTTTTATATTTTGTGAGATAAATAAATGAAATAGCTAACTGATTAACCAATAATAAATAATTGATAAACACACTAAATTAATAAAACTAATTTATTAGTTTAATATATTGACCAAATAAATATTATCAATTAATTGATTGTGACTAGATTTTAAGTAGTAGTTAGAAAATGAAAATTTCTTCTTCTCAATCTTTTCGACATAAGAAAAAATAGGTTGTAAATATACAAAAGCTTTCAATCAATCTTTCACAAATAGATAAACATATCCTCTTTTCCAACAAGAAATAAATTGCTTCTTTTTTAATATTACAAATAACACAAAATTTTAATTTTAAAATTTTAAGCTTTTCTTTTAGATTAATGTTTGATTCTTGCTATTGAATTAATGTATAAATCTATTGTTAATGGAAAATTAATGTTCACTAAGAAAAATCCTAGTATTCCCTTACAACTTACCTTTGAGAAATCTCAAAGGGTTCCTAGGAAGATACCACGGGGAAGATCCTCTTGGGAATCTAAGTTTTCTTGGGAGTTCTTTCTATAATATTTTTTAAGAAAATATATTTTTTAACTTAGAAAGTTGAAATGATTAAAGAGCTCCAAGATAGGAAAACATTGCAATACAACAACAAACAATTTCTCCTACTCTAATATCTTTAGACTAAAATATTATAAACTAATCCTTAACCAAATCTATGCTAATTCAAATAATATTTTATAGATAAATTTTTCTAAACTATCAAAATAAAATCTAAATCTAATTAAAACATGGAAATTGTACATGAAGAGCTAGGTTGGTGCAAGTGTAGAGCAGTTTCTAAAATGAAAATTGCCAATTGAGTCCTTATTGATTCCTTCTTTGTTCCCTTCCTTCTAGATAGTTATCTATGAGCCAGTCTTCCAAGGTAGAGGAGGCTAAAAATAAACCTTCAAAAGAACGCTGAGCAATTGTATTTTTAATCAATGGCTAAATAATTGAAAAATGTTCAAGTAAGAAATGGTGTAGAGTACTAGTTATAGATTTCCATTTCAATGACCAAAGAAATGAGTTATATTTAACATTTTGTAAGGAAAGGGTCAACACATTCAATCACAAGAATTTTGGATCTTAATTAGGCTAATTAGATGAAGAACAAATTAAAAAATGAAGGGAAACTCGTGTTTCAAAATTAAATCATGTGTGAACAAATCAGATGAATTCATTTCTTTTGCAATGATTTATTGCTTTACTGGTATTTTGTTTGCAAAAAAAATAGTAGATTACTAGGGAGAATGGTCTAATTTAGTCATGATGAACGTAGGAAAGTCATGGAGAATGAGAAACTACTTTGATAGAAATAAACTCACTGCTTGACAAACATACATTCACTACAAAAAAATTCTCAATGACCTCAGTGAATTTGGCATAACAAAGAGAAGAGAAAATTTACTTATGTGCTCAACCCTCAAAACAAATGGTGATAGGGGTAGAAAGTAGAGACATTTAATACAGACAAGTGGGACCTCACCTTAGAGAAATGTGTCAGCTACTAGATTTTTATTTCACTTGATGTCATTTATAGGCTTATTAGGGTCCTAATCATTATTGGACTTGCCATGTTGGCCATTTATTTTTGGGTTCTTACATATTGCCCTCTCAAGAAAGGCATTTGATATAAATTAGGATTCATATGCAACTAATCATTGAATATGAAATAAAATGTAAACGAAATGAGAATAACCAAAGATCAACACAATATAGATTATTAATATGAGGAAAACCTTTCGGTTAAAAAACCAACAAAGCATCATTCAATATTGAGGAAACTTACATCTTTCTGTAAAAGGGTGAGTGCAAGATCATGATGGGCCAAACACTACCCCTAAGTGGCAATGTAAATGTGAAAAATAGACTTAAGTAACTTCATGTCAAAAATTGAATGAGTTATCTACACAATCAAGAAATAAGGTAGTAATAAAAGTTGTAATAAATTGAATGTAGTTTATGGGCTACTACTTTTTTAATTTTAATTTTAAAAATAGTTTGGTGAAAATTAGATATTTCAATGAAGCACTACTAAATTTTTTAGAAAAAACATAAAAAGTAGGTGTCATTCCGGCCAACCTAAGTATGGGAAAAAGATAATATTTTTCCTCCATGATTTGGATTTAAGTGAAGGACACATGAGAAGATGTGACACATATTTTTTTGAATTTTTTAGATAAATAAATAATTATTTATGAATTGCCCCTGAGGTTTAGCTCATGTGGTGCGGCTGCCTGCTCTAAGTGTGTGGTAGCCCGCCCACCCGAGTTCAAATCCTGACTCACCCAGCCATGCACGCAGTGGGGCAAGCGATGGGATATCACATTGGCTCAAAGGGGACTAGTCTTGCCTGGTAACGGAAACTTAAGCAAAGCTCAGCCGATCGCGGGGACACCCTCTGAGATATCAAAAAAAATAATATAATAATAATTATTTATGAATTTTTTACTACGATTTTTTTAAAATATTAAAAATTAATTTTCCAGCCAACCTAACTTGGTAAAAAATATATGAAACTCAAAATTTTTAAATTTTAATGTATACCCAATAAATCCTAGAATGTGACACATCTTTTGGATTTAAAAAAAATTAATATGTTGAAAGTTATGAATGTTTTTTAATATGCATATCTATCAAGAAATCAGACATATCGTATGTAGAAAATTAATAATAATTACCTATTAAAATTATTATGAGGCATATATTATGTTTTTAGAATCTTAATAGATTCCTCTATAAACCCTTTTAATTTGATTAAATTTAGTTACAAAAAAGTTTGTCAACTTCAAAGATTAAATTGTGGAAAATTTTAGGATAACACTAAATGAGTGGTTTTGCAAGTTTCTTTGGCAAGTTTTGGGACTCCCACTTGCCTAAATATGAGGTAATCCTAAGGCATTTTTGGAGGTAATCCATATTTGAGCTAGAAATATTAACATCCTTTCCATCCAAATCTAAATATTAGTCTAAATGTTAGCACTTTTTCATCTAGTAAGTTTTTTCTCCATTGCCACTATTTGGCCCATCATGATCTCACACTCACAAAAATACAAATACAACAACCTATTTATAAATATTTTCTTCCCTTCCTACTTTTTATAATGGCCTCACATGTATATAAAATACATTCATAAAATACCTCGTATACCATCTTGTCTTTGCACATACTAATCTATAGGCTACATATTTGCTATGTGAGATAGGTTTTGAATATGATTGCTTGTATATAGGGTAATCCAAGAGGTTAGTGTTTAGGTTACAACCTTTCACCTTACAACCTTTTTGTTATAAATTTAATTAATAAACTAATTAGTTATTTTAAAGCTAAACTTTATAAATTCACCTCTAACTTAATATGACTAATGGACTAGGGTATGTGCATGGAAATGGGGGACCAAAAGGGGGTCAAAAGTGGCCACTTTTTTTCCCTCAAATAAGTAAAAACTAATCTTGGATGAGAAATTGAAGATAGCCACGCTCAAAATTAGAAGATGTGATAAGAACAAGATTTGTAGTGCTCGAAATCTAGTTTTTAAACTACTATTTTTTTAAAATGGTGGAGATTAAGAGGTTCAAATAGGGGGAGCACACAAAGTGCTTCTATTTTTGTCAGAAAAATATAACATAACGTTTGGTGTGCTCCCCCTAAAATGTTGACTTTTTAAAGTATTTCACAAATTGCTTCAGTAGAAAATTAACTAACATCATGTAGTTTATGCCTGATTTCTTTGTTAATTTTTTAATGAATATATGATTTTTTATGAATTTTCAAAGTGGACACATCCTAAAAAATTAAAATTTGACCATGTTCACCCCTATTTTTTAAAAAACTAATCAAAAATCAATTTTTCAATGTGTATAGAATTGGGTTTAGAATCTAAAAATGTAATTTGTTTCAAATTTTGATGAATGCGTAAAAAATGACAATAGAAATACTAGACATAGGTTTTTTGCAAAAAATAACACATTACCAAAAGAAATTGAGGATGGAAACCTTATGTTATCAGATTTTAGAAATAACTAAACATAGTTAGAAAGCTAATAAAAAACTTGAAGTCATCTTGACATTTTTCATATTAACATTGAAAAACATGTAAATTTAATGGAGAGCACGCTCGAGATTTAGTTGATTTTCTAAGTTTTGTTGAAAACACATCTTTGGTGTCCAAATGGCAGGTCCAACCCTTTGGGTTGGATTCCTAAGGCAAATTGAACCCTTAGGGTTGGAATTTTCCAAAGCAATAAAAAATGCGCTCATGTTAAATTATATTGGTTAAAATTATGCTATAAAATGGCTTGCAAAAAGGCATAGCGCATGATTTTGTCCCACATTCTCTATTTATTTCCCTATTCTATGCAATTCCTAACATACAAAGACACTTTTGTTGCTTTTGAGGATCTACAGTGATTGGTTGTCAAAATTAGTTCACTTTTATTCTTGTATCAATATAGAAGATTCCAATTACATGTTTTTAAATCAAATTTGATATTGCAAATCATTGTTTTCATGTTTTGATGAATTGGAATACTTGATTGACAAAATTAACTAGTTTTTTATCTTACATTGACAAAAAACATTCTAATTGCATGTTTTGTATGTAAATTTGATAAATTGTCAGTTGTTCTTTGTGTTTTTTGACCATTTGCTTTAGATTGATATAGAATTCGATATCACGCCAAGGAAACAACCAAAACTCAAACACTAGAGGACCGTAAAGCTGAGAATGCAAAGAAAAGAGAACAAATGAGACAACTTCATGAAAATAAGAAATTGAACTCCATAAATGAAGATCAACCATCTTTGCCAATTGAATTGGATCATGAAGCATCCAAGAGAAAGAAGGATTTCGAGAAACAAAGGGAATAAATGCAAAAGTTTTGTGCAAGTAAGAAATTGAATGCAGGAGTTGAAGGTATGTAATCTTTGCCATCTCAAATTTGGTAGTGTCATATAAATATCCTCCTCCAAAACACCATGAAGGAACATTGTTTTCACATCCATTTGCTCAACCTCTAGATCATAAGCTAAAGCAATAGCTCAAGCAAGAATTAATGGATGCCACTTTTTCAACAGGAAAAAATATCTCCATAATCAATACCATAACCTTTCACAACCAACCATTCTTTATACTTCTCAATACCTCCATCTAAACCAATCTTTTTCTTGAACACCCATTTGCAACCAACTAGTTTTTGTCCTTCAGGCAATGGTACTAGGTCCCATGTATCATTCTTTTTCAAAGCTGTCATTTCTTCATCCATAGCCATCTTTCAAAACTCTACATCATTCGTATCTAATGCCTCTTCTATAGATCTGGGTTCATCTATGTTAGAATTCAAAGAAAAGATACATCGAGCTAGTCATCAGGTGAATACCTTTTAGTGTTAGGGTTAGTTGGTAGAAGATATCATTTAAATGCAAATAAAGATTAAACAAAAGAATGAAAATACATAGAAATAATAACAGCGAGAGACAAGTTTTAACGTGGTTCACCCAAACTCGGGCTACATCCACCAACAGAGAGTCTAATATTATTATCCAGCAAATCAAAACTGATTACAACCAACAATCTCTGCAACTCAATACCGCTGCAAATGCTACAATACAATATCCACGGAAACCCTAACCCTTAGCCATTTTTATCACGACTTTTGTCGATTACAAAATAGGTTTTTTTTTTATGTTAGCCAATGAAAAATAACTCCCGCAAGGGGCACTACCCCTTGACCCCATAGGAATTTAGGGGGAAAACACGCCAATAAAAGTGGGGTAAATTTAACCTCCGAGTCTGATTAGGTTCCATATAACAACATTTAGGTGGTTGTCTATGCCTTGTATAACTTCATACAAGCTGAGTTGGAGGTTCTTCTTCCTCTTTTGAAGATTCAGAGCTAGATGAGTCATCCTCAACTTCGTGTTTATCTAGGGGCCTTGATTCAACTTTCTCAAGCATTGAAGGGAGTTGAATCACATCTTTCTGTTCACTTTGTTTTGGTTGCAATGTAATATAAGAAGGCTTAGTTTCTCTAAAAATAACACTTCTACCCTATATTACCTTCTATGCAATAGGGTCCCAAAGCATGTACCCTTTCACACCATAACTATACCTGATGAAGATACATTTCACAACCTTGTTCTCTAACTTTGTTCGCTTCTCCTTTGGCACATGTGCATATGCCTCACAACCAAAAAATCTAAGATGTATCAATGAAGGCTTGTGCCCTGACCATGCCTCCATAGGCGTTTTATCAACAAGAGTTGATGTAGGAGACCTTTTAATCAGGTAGCAAGCAGTGGCAACAACTTCAACCCAAAACCTTTGTTCTAGACTAGCACCACTAAGCATACTATTAGCCTTCTCCATCAGTGTCCTATTCATTCTTTCTACAACTACATTCTGTTGTGGAGAATACAGAGTTTTCTTTTGTCTCTGAATCCCACAATCTTTATAGAATCTATAAAAATCATTAGAGCAAAATTCACCACCATTGTCAGTCCTCAAACATTAGAGCAAAATCCACTAAAAACTTTAGATTTACTCTTTAGAGAATATACTAGTGCCCTTCTACTATAATCATCAATAAATGAAACATAATATGTGGAATTTCTAATGGAAGGAACATCTATAAGACCAAACACATTAGAATGAATAAGATCCAATACACCACAAGATTTTTGAGAACCTAAGTAAAACTGAATGCAGTTTTGTTTACCATAAATGCAATGCTCACAGAAATCAAAATCAAGATTACAATCAATCAACCCTTCAAAAAGGTTTTTATCTTTCAAGGTCCTTAGACACTTTTCTCCTATGTGGCCTAACCTCTAGTGCCATAATATAGTCTTCTCTACAAGCAATTTTGATTCAGAAGAAAGAGCATCCCTAGGTACCCAAAAGCCACGACAATCCACTGAAAATGAAACCCTCTCCTTTTCCAATGAAGTAGTCACAGAAGTACTATTGCACTCAACAGTGTTGGAATCAAGCTTATACAATGTGCCAAATAACACCTCTAGCAATGACCATAACACCTCTAACCATCTTGCATCTTGTATCAGAAAAGACTATCTGCACACCCAGATCTATTAGTTTGCTCACAGATAATAATTTTTTTGCTAATCTAGGGATATGCAACACATCATTAATCCCTTTTACTCTACCATCAAGAAATATGATTTTAAATTTACCATGACCAACAATATTTAAATGAGAATCATCACCCAATTACACCTTTCCTCCATCAAATTATTCATATTCAGAAAACCAATCTCTATTAGGGGCCATAAGGAAAGATGCACCTGAGTCAATTAACCATGCATCATTACCTGCATGAGTGGCCAAAGTTGCAATGAATGCATCACCATCTTCCTTCTTGGACTTATAATTAGAATCAAATTTCTTATTTTTCTTCTTCTTTTATTCTTTACACTCCTTACGGAAGTGTTTAGGCTTGTCGCAATTCCAACAAATAACATTAGACTTTCTAGGAGATTTGGATCTCCCCTTGGACTTGGATTTGTCACGCTTCTCGCTCTTCTTACCTTTTTATTTAGGTCTTCCACAAACATTTAGGGCTTCATTGGCATTGATGGATACCTTCCTCCTCATCTCTTCAAAAATCAAAGAACCCACAACATCTTCAACTTTCAAGACAACAAAAGTACTCCTAATAGCCATAACAAGAGAATTCCACAAAGCAGGCAAAGAACAAAGCAAGATCTGACATCTCTCCTCCTCATCCATTTTTACACCAACTGATGTCAATTGAACCACCAACACATTGAATGCTTCTAGGTGGTCTGAAATTTATCCACCCTCTTCCATTCTCAAGGAATACAATTTCTTCCTCAAGAAAATCTTGTTCACTAAAGATTTGGCTTGATATATCTCACCATCTTTCTTACATAGTTTCTTCGTAGAGGAATCGTCATGGACATTGATTAAAACATAGTCTGATAGGCACAATCTAATTAGACCCTCGTTACAGTTCATAACATCATATTGAGTAGCCAAAGTAGCATTTGTAGGCCTTGAAACATTCTCATCAACAGCATCCCACAAATCTCGATCAATTAACAGATCTTCCATATACAACTTCCACATCTCAAAATTGTTACCATTAAACTTTTCTACCTCTATTCTCCCTGATGTGCTTGCCATCTAAAAATTCTTGCAACAAGATCACAAAGTATCTTTTTGCACAATCTCCCACTCAAAAATATATTAGTTTAGAAAACCCAACAACCCACAACTAAAACCAAAGGTGATCAAGCTTTGATACAACTTGTTAGGAAGCTAAGGTAGTTGAACAACATCCTACACTAATCTTGAGAGGATCGATATGCAAAAAAATTTAAATCTTTACAATAGTTAGAGAAATTATACATAAATAAACATAAATAGCAATCATACCATAACATAGTAATTACATGGGGAAACCCTTTCGGGAGAAAAACCCCACACTCCAAAAGCCACCCAATATATTATTCATAAATGAATAAGATTACAATATACTTGCAGAGAAAGATTTCATAGGAGTATAGCCAACCAGAGATATGGAGGCAACTCAACATCTATAAGACTCTCTCACACAACCTCCATCTCAAGCTCCTGATATATAGGAGATACAATACAATAAACTATCAACAGTAATTACAAAACTATGAGCCAAAACTACCCAAAAGTGGTGCCCCAATTATCTCTAGTCAAATATGTCTTGTGATGTACCAAATCACACACCAACATGTGTAACTCTCCCCTTTACAACTCTTTTAAGTGTCTAATATGTTTTCACATTTCCCAAAACGGGAGGCCATAACTTTTGATCTGAGTGTCTGATTGATGAACCGTTTGATGCATTGGAGAGCTTGTGAAGCAATATATCAAGCTATAACCAACTTCATCGGTTATGACAACATTTAGAGTATTTAGGGACCTCTAATTGCCTCAAACCTAAGTTTAAAACTTTTTTAGGAGTTTCCAAAATGAAAACTTTAATATCTTGCAATCCAGGTATGATCTTGGGTTGAAACTCACCCAAGATGTTTTATTTTGTAGTTTCATAGCTTTTGGGAAAATTTCACGTCCATCTATGCTCAAATGTAGACTTACTAAAAATAGTAATCCCTATCACTTTTAGCCCCCTTTTGGAAACTTTGAAAGTTCTAAACCATTCTTCAAGATAAAGGGTATTTGAAAAGACCAAAATTGGGAAGAATAGTAAAATTTTGTAATTGAAAGGTTGAGACACATTTCCTAACAACTTTGTCCTCCAAAATATTTTTGGTTCCTCTTGTTGAAGATGTTGAATGAATATTTCACTATAGTCCATAACCATCTTAATAATAGGCAATGTCTGTGTGACCAATTCAATTATGTAGTCATCTGCAATGTCAGTAAATAATTTTCCATAGAACTTTGGATTATATATACAGGAAACCACTAGGTGTGGGTAATAATAAGGCCAGTAAAGGATAATTAAGTTGATTTTGTCCAAACCACTAGAAATTGCATTATATTACTGTTGGGTGAATATTTTGTCGTTAACTTGCTAACGGCAAAATGGGCATATCAGCCACAACTATTATGAGACAAAGTCTCTCCTCTCAGCAAGGGGAGGTTCCCTCTAATTACTTAACTTTTGCAAATCAAACAACTTATCAAATTTATGTACACTAAAAACTATGTTTGTGGTGGTTCCATCCCATCTCATTCTCTTTTTTCAGAATAGATGTTTATATTTCAAACTCTTGATATAAGACTTGTAAATTATCACAAAATCACAGGAACTCAAAGTTTTCTGTTACCTCACTTACTACTTGTAAACGGAACTATTTGAAGTAGAATGCAGCCCAAAGTCTTCACTCCTCTTCAAGATGATAAAAATAAATCGAATATAACAACTTGCAGCACAAAGTCTCCAAACTATTGTATTCTCACAAACATGAACATATAACCCACAACCGATTTGATAACACAAAGTTTATCAGAATCAAATTAAGAGCGCTCTTCAATCACTTGTAACAAACTCTACACTTCAATTATTATCAAATAAGATTATGATAGCAAGACGTAAGAACAAAACCATCACAACACAAATAATCCCAAGACAAAGATTAGAATTGAACTTGCTTTCTTGTATTGATAAATATTTGAATATTGATTTTTACAAAAAGCACAAAGTCTTGATTTGCTTCTCAATTTGCCAAAGTTTTCTTGCAATAGACAAAAGATAATATTTACAAAAGAGGTCCCCTTTATTTATAGGGAATGACCTTGAGAAAATCTAGGAAATCTACAACTACTTTGACTTATTCAAAAATAGGAGTCCTTATTGACTTGGGACTTCCTATTTTTTACATGTAATTGCATACTAAAAATGTACATGTAAAAATGTCCAAAATTGTTTTGAAAGTACATATGAAAATTAGAAAATAAACTAAGGGAAAAACAACCGCTTCAATTTGTGTCACCACTTTTTCTCATGTGGTGATCATACATAGTGAAGGCCGCTTGCATTTCAATGCTATCTGGGTTGAATGCGTTCTTGAAGATCATCCTGGCCCTCACTATGGCATCCCTCACTGTAGTGATTGATTTGGCATGATTAGTTAACCTGGTTTTTAGATTGTCCAAGGTTAACTGGTTATCTAAAATGTTGTCCACATAAGTTATTGAAAATGCTTTATCTTCAAATTCTTTCTGAAACATGTCTTCAAATTCCTTAACCATTTCTTCTGCAGAAAGAAATCGGTTATCTTGTGATACCAACTTACAAGGTAACTCCTCCAGCTTATGCAAAAGATTAACATCATTTTCTTCGTTGATTTCTTTTGCAGCCTCAAGATCCTTGATCAAATTTCTTAGCATGTTGCTCTGGTACTCCAGAGCTTCCTTTGTTTTTGTATATGAATCCCTGTTGGAAATAGCGCCAATGGATATTAGGGTACTTATTTTTAACTTCCTCATTTCCACCCATTTATCATGAGTATCCTCCGTGCGCTCAATATCTTGAGAGATAGCATCAATGAGATCATTAAGTTCCACCCTTACTTTCCTCATCTTATCCATCTTCTCAAATACATCCGTGAGCAAAGAGATTCCTTGCGCTCGCATCCTGTCTAAGTACTCTTCAAGTACTTTTCCTCTGAGGTGAGTCTTTTCTGCTTTCAGAATGACGGGGTCTTCTACAGAAATGGCCTCTGGAGTAACTGCTTCCGAGTTCAAAGTGATCTTTCTTACCACTGCAGTCAGCTGTTCTACCTTTGCCTTGTAATAATCTTTCATTTCTTTTTCCCTGTCGAACTTCTGGATCAGGATGTCCATGGCTGACTGCATATCATTTTTAGCGCTTTCATGGGTGATTTTGCCCAGTTCAACCCTAGAAATAGAATAGTCATACATATCAAAGTTTTCAACAGTTGCATCCTGTGGAGGTTTTGCTATCTCCAGAAATTTATGTCCCTTATCTTCAAGTACCCTGGAAAGGATCTTTGGTTTCTTCGGGGCCTTAGGCTTTTCAGGTACCAACTTAGTGAAATCAAAATCATCTGGAGAGATGACTTGCTTTTTCCTCTTTGGCGTGTAAGCTGATAACCAAGGTGGAAGCAGAGAAGTATTCACATTGGGATCCATTCCTACTGCTGGTGTTCCCGGAACTGTGCTTGTACTGGTGGTAGAAACAATAGGCGGGGTGTTAGTAAAGACCGCACCTGTTACATTTGCACTTGAAACTTGCTCAGTATTCATCACAAAATGATCAAACATGGACATATCCCCAATATCAAAAGACGAAGAAGACAAACTAGGAATTGAATCAGAAGAACGGAGAACATTTTCAAAAGTGCTGTGGGGATTATCAAAAATTATTTTAGGAGGAGAGGGGGATTCAGAGGAAGGAATGTTAATAGGGGAAACAGACACAGGGACTGCGACAGGTGTATTGTCCTATGGAGACAAAGCCTCTTCATCTTGTTGATCTAAATTCCTGTCTTCAACATCCTTCTCTTCTGTAGCTGGCTCTTCAGTCGCTGGCTCCTCGACTTCCATATCTTTCGTTTCAAGTTCTTCCTCAATAGCTTTTGCTTTCTTCGTCACAAATCTGATTTTAGGCTTGTGTGTTTTAGAAGATGATGGAACATCACTCTTGTTCTTCGTTCTGTTTTCTGCCTTTTTACCAGTCTGCTCTTGAATTTTAGTTTCCGAACCAGTGAGGAATTCTTTCAGCATAATTCCTTTATCCGCCAGCCAGTTATTGGTGTTAGCCAATATAGGCTCAAATCTCTTCCTTAGTGAAGTCGACTCCTTTTGGGACCATTGGATTGGAGGGAGAGGAGTACTAGCTAGATCTGTTCTGCATCATACTTGGCATCAACCAATTCCCCATCATCCACAAGATCTTCTGGAATATCAGCAAGCCCTAGATATTCAATTTGTTCTAGAGACAGCCTACTATAGTCCAGTTTCCTGATATCTTCCTCTGTTCTCAAGTCTATCCAGACATCTTCCACCATGGGTTCATGAAACTGAGTTTTCCTCCTAATTTTATCTTTTACGCCCCGGTAGTCAAATTTTGGTCTCCTCTTGAATTGCTTCATGGTGACCAACTGCATTTCTGTCTCCATAGC
The DNA here is from genome assembly GCA_027924645.1 of Cunninghamia lanceolata. Lineage (NCBI taxonomy): Eukaryota > Viridiplantae > Streptophyta > Pinopsida > Cupressales > Cupressaceae > Cunninghamia > Cunninghamia lanceolata. The sequence continues at coordinate 399,299 of BSBN01001646.1, forward strand.
CCTTGCCTTTGCAGCAGTCAACACTGAGTATCTGCCGATTTCCACTAGAAATCTGAAACCAGGCTTCTTGAGTTCCATTTGTTTGTTATGCATGACAATAATTTGTCTGCACAACTCCATCAAGACCAGTCTATCTGAAGGAAACCTAGGAAGCATATAAGGGTAGCCTTGGAAAAAACCAACCCTCAAGTATGAGAAAGATGGAAATTGCAAAAACATACAACCAAAGTCATTAACCACTGTCCATGCCTCGTTTGAAATTCTTCTCTGCTCCAGTTGGGGATCAAAAAGACACAAGAACACAGCAAAGAACGCATCATTCACCCTCCTGAAATGGTGAATTGAACCTTTCAATGTCAGCTGAGAATAATACTGGTATACTGGGACTACTCTCCTATCCCCTTCTGATGATAATCCTAGAAAAATCCCCATGGAGGCTGCAATGTATACCAGATAGGAGGTCATGAAGAACTTGGAGGTAGTGGATACCTTCGTCAGCTGGTCATGCAAAGCGTTACTGATTTGTTCTCCCCAGAAAATAACTTGCCTGCCCTGGAGTATGAACTTAATGAAAGGATACATCCATTCATGAAATTGTGAAGAGGAGGACAAACCTCTTATCCTGCTGAGGAGGGTAATCAAGTCACCAACTTCTTCCACAAAATCACTTCGAGGAAAACTACGTGGCCACCTTGACAAACTTGACCTCGCAGTCTTCAACCATTTGTTGTTGATCACTTTCTTCGCTTTTTCTAGATTCTTGTCATATTCCTTCTGAGCTTCAACAAAGTTAAGCTTCAATACCTCTGTCGCAGGGGGACACATGAACACCTTGTCAATGAACTCAGGATCCAACCTGATTATTACATTACCATTGGCGTCCACCACGGCTCTAATATCTTTGTTATAGAAATGGGCACACTGAAGAACAAATTCTGTATTGTGAGCCGCCACTGGGAAGGATGATACCAGATGAATATTACTCTCTACTATCTTCTTCATCATAGCACTAGGGTTGCTTGACTTGGTTCTCTCTACAAACTCAGCCATATCAACATGGCCAATCTCTGTATCTCTAATGTCCTCAACATTAGAATGGACTGAGGTGATTGGGAAAACACCTTGATATTTGTACTTCATTTCTTTTGCCTTCTTCGGGGACAAGTCAGTCATTTGGATGAACTTTCACCGAGAAGAAGTCTGATGTTGAACGAAGCTCCGCAAGAGAAACTGCAACAAAAGTCATGATCATGCAATTAGGGAAAATATGGGCAATCTGGGAAAACTGCATGTTGATGATCATGACTATGGGAATACACTTGAAAAAGGGCTATAGTGTGAGCTGGCTAAGAATCAGAGGAGAAGTGGGCTCGAGAAATCAAAATTGGAAATTTTCCAGAGTTGGGAAAATTTGGGACATTTTTGCACGGGCGGCAAAATTTGCCACCCTTGCATATGAGGGTTTTGCATTATTTGCATTGGCGGCAAGTTTTGCCGCCACTGCATGTTGATAAAGATTGAATTGGTAAAAGCGACAGATTTTGCCGACGATGCAGGTAATAAGAAAGACAAGTTTTGTCGGAGCGGCAAAATTTGCCGATGCTGCATTTCAGGGAATTTTACCTTTCGATGTTTAGTCGGCAAATTCCACCAACGTTGCGTGAGAGGAACCGATACATGTCTGAGCGACATATTTCACCGTCTTTGCATCGAAAGGAATGGTGAGGTTCTAGCGGCAAATTTTGCCGCTGTTGCATTTGATGAAATTTGCAAGTTTAAGTGCGAGGGTCGGGAGATTCGCCGACTAGACACTCGGCAAGGGTCACATAGTTTCCAGGTAGGATCGGCAAAATCTGTCGATGTTACCTAACGGTATGTAGCAAGGGTCGAGGATCTAGGGCAATAGAATCCCTAGGGATTTCGAGGTAAAACCTAGGGCATTCTGGTGTGAAAACAAAACATAAAAAATGACAAAACGAAACAAAAAACTAAAACGAAACGTAACGAAACTCTAAAAATCTAAATGATACACATCGTAATCCGTGAGGGAGGGGAATGGAAAACAAAAAGGAACACTTACCCGTCTAGAACTGGAAACCCTATGTTCAATGGTGATGAACGTTGATCGATCTCTTCGACGACGCGATCAAGCAGTGTGAGGAGAGGTCTAGAGGATAGCTCGGGAGAAAGAATGAAATGGCAAAATAAGCCATCAAAACACATTAAATAACGTGAACATAGATGCTAGACGAGTGGCACGAGTGGCCATTAATGGCACTGCGTGACCAAGATTCCAAAGATCTCGCTTGAGCGGAGATTTCGGCCGTCAGCGCACAAAAGGAAGAAAAACATGCTACAGCAGCATAATTCGCCGACTTTGCATTAAACCAACAAAAATGCATGTAGTGGCGGCAAAATTTGCCGCCTCTACATAAAAAAAGAAAAGCATATGTAAAAGCGGCAAAAAACACCGCTACTACATATGTTTTAAAGACAAGTCAAAAGGGATATGAAGGAGTGGCAAAATTCACCGACTTCACATATGTAAGAAGTCAAAAAGAGATATGCAGGAGCGGCAAAATTTGTCGCTCTTGCATATCAAGACTTCAAATTTAACTAACTCTTAAAAATGACCAATATTGACATTTTAACCAATTTACAACTTGAACGATCCTCACGCATCTCAAGAAACCTATTCAAAGTGGTGTCATAAACTAGTCTAGAATGTCAAATGACTTCGCGCAAGATCAAGAGAATCTTGCCTTGGTCTGCGAGCTTAGAGTGTAGATCCACGAAACGGACAAGTTTTGTGGGGGGTTGTCTACAAAAACAAGCGTAGCTGATTTTGAGAACAACAAGTACCAATTCCATGTATTGATTCAAATTTCCAATTTCTCATAGATAATTATCTCTAGGAAATTTAGCCCACCATCTACAATAGTATGCGTCATTTGCAAATGTAAAAAGTGTTAATTCTTGACACAATACATTTGAGTTGACAAAGACTTGTATTTCTTCATTCTAAGAATTGCAAAGAAATAACATCCTACATAGCCATACACAAATAAAATTGTTTATCATATTTTTATACATTTTTAACTCTATTTTTAATATTTATAGAAATTTCTAATTTGAAAAGGGTAGAGAGTTGAAGCTCAGAGCTAAAAGAGAACATAAAAAAGGTAAATGATGCCAAAAATTATCGGTCTAGATCACACAGTTAAATCTAGAAGCATGAATGAACACACAAAAAAGTTATTGAACTCAATTTTTATATAGAATTTTCTGATACAAATTTAAATTTTACTTGGTAACTTATTTTCTATGCATAGTTGCCATAATGAATGCTATTACTTTTAACTTTTAGAGTCTCTTGAGTCTTCTACTATGTGATGCTTAGTAATGCAAGTTAGCAGTCTAAGTCAAATTATGAATTTTCACTTCAACAAGTTAACCTTTTAATGTAACTTCGTCATTTTTCTAATATTTCCAAGACAAGTGCCAAGTAAGCGTATATTTGTGAAACACGTATATAACTGATTCACCAAAGGTTGAAACAATAAATAGTAATAAAGTTTTGTACATGTACAAATAAATTGACTAATGGAAAGCAAGTGCATTAAATTGACTCCACCATCACCTCTAATAAAATTATTAAGATATTGAACGAGCATTGGTTGATCTAGGTGGTTTTTTGCTTGTCTTCCAAAGTTTCAAGATTTGATACAATGGATTTGATTGCAGAAGATAGCTAATTAAAGATTAAGTTACTACAACTTATCATATCAAACATGCGACATTACTACCAATTGAGATTAGGATTCACCCATTGTTTGGTCTTCTATTTTATTATAAATGCAATAAATATTTCGAGGTGGAAGTTGTACATTATGACACAATAAATATAGCATCATTTATAAAGAATAATAATTTTATATAATTTCATAATAGGTTTAGGCACTTCTATAAATTTATTGGCATCTTCCTTTTGTGTTGGTGGTTGTTTCTTTTTTCATTCTTAGCAATCAAGGTGAGTCAGTTGATACCTTGCAATGTTTCTCTCTTTCCATGCAAGTGGGAAATGGTTGATTTTGCTAGATACGAGTAGCAAAAACTAGAGAAGGTGTTTCTGATTGACTTCCCTATGGGTGACGATGCTATCTGTGAACTTATTGGTCATAATATTCTCTTAGAATTTCTTCAAAAAATCTACTCAATGATATTGTGTCTACATTTTTTTCAAATTTAATAGACCTTCTCATTAACCCAGGTCTAGTGAAGATGATCAATAAGGTAATGATTCAGTAATCGATTATCCTTGGGGATAAGCTTGGTTTAACTTTAAATGATCATGACTATGATGCAAGACCATAGGATAGGGTTGGGATTTTCCCTTTACACATGTTAGAGCGCTCGACTGTAGCTAATTGTATTCTTGAGGAGGCAATGAGGGTACTTGTTAGGGGCTCATTAGAATCCTTTGAGAAGGCCCTTATTATACATAATGATTTATGTGTCTATTTATTACAAAGGGTAAGGTATGTTGTTTATGTTTTATCTTTTCTTCTTCAAGTGGTGATTGTTAGGGGACACATCAATAGGGGCCATTAACATTTAGTCATTATAACATTAACAAGTTTGTTTTTCAAGTTTTTTAGATTTTTACATCTTTTAAATTTTTCCTTTATCCACGCACGCTTTTATCCAAGGTTTGTGTTAGGGCACCTTGGCTTAGGGCCATCTAACTAATCCATTGTAAACTCTTTTATTTATTATAATATTATAATATTATAATATCTATATAAATTGTAATTGTAGTCATCCTTTTAATTTTTAATTTTATTATTTATTATTTCTAGTTAATAACTTAATTCTAGAAATTTTATTATTTATGATTATAGGTTAATTCTAGAAGTATCATTATACAAAATATTGTAAAAAATAAGGTTAATTTGAATCTTCACTTGTTGACACTTGTCTTTATTCCAGAAACTTTATGTATAAATTTTGGTGTGTTAGAACTTCGGCCCAAAATAGTACTTAAGTTGTTGATATGTGACCATCTGATGATGTAAATTTATTATAATATTATAATATAGGTTATCAATGTAAAATGTAATCCCTTTTAAATTTTTGTTTTATTATTTATTATTTTTTGTTAATAACTTAATTTTGGATTCTAGAACTCTTATTATTTATGATTATTGGTTAATTTTAGAAATATCGTTATGATAAATATTTTTAAAAAATAAGGTTAATTTGAACTATTCAGTCATTGACACTTGTCTCTATTCCAGAAACTTTAAGTACAAATTTGGGTATATGTCAGAACTTCAACCCAAAATAAAACTTAAGCCATTGATCTACGATCATCTGATGATGTAAATTTATTACAATAATATAATATGGGCTATCAATGTAAATTGTAATTGTAGTCATCCCTTTTAAATTTTTGTTTTATTATTTATTATTTTAGTTAATAACTTAATTCTAGATTTTGGAACTTTTATTATTTATGATTATTGGTTAATTATGGAAGTATCATTATGCAGACTATTTGTAAAATATGAGGTTAATTTGAATCATTCACTCGTTGACACTTGTCTCTATTCTGAAAACTTTATGTATAAATTTGGGTGTGTCAAAACTTCGGCTTGGCATAGAACTTAAGCCATTGATATGTGGTCATCCGATGATGCAAATTTATTAGAATATGTGGTATCTATGTAAATTGTAGTTGTAGTCATCCCTTTTAAATTTTTGTTTTATTATTTATTATTTTTGGTTAATAACTTAATTCTAGAACTTTTATTATTTATGATTATTGGTTAATTTTGTAAGTGTCATTATATAGAATATTTGTAAAAAAATAAGGTTAATTTAAATCATTCACCCATTGACACTTGCCTATATTATGAAAACTCTATGTTCAAAGTTGGGTGTGTCAGAACTTCAACCTAGAATAAAACTTAGACCATTGATTTGCGATTATCTGATGATGTAAATTTATCAAATTATTCAATCTTTTTAAAGCTATAAATTTGCAAAGTAACTTCATCATTGCCATTTAGCATATGATATTTTCGCTAGCCATGTTATGATTTAAAAAAAAATCATTAGCACATTCGCCAAGTAATTAATTTTATATTTTTTAATATATCTATAATTCACCACCTAACTTATTTTATTTTTGAATACAACTATAATTCATCAACAATTGTTTTTAAATTCTATCTATAATTCACCAAGAGAAACCACCAATGTGGACAAATTTGAAAAATCACTAATGAAATATTATTTTTTTAAAAATGGGCATAGATTCACCACAAAAATTATTTCCCTAGGCTAGGATTCACCAGGATTTTGTAGGTTTTTTAGGAGGGTTAATTAAAATTATCACTGATGAGTACATCAAAAAGTGTGTTGCTTGCCAAAAGCATGGAGATTTAATTCACTCGCCATCATAAGCTCTTTAGTTGATTACCACACTATGATCATTCTCTACATGGGACCTTGACCTTATTGGCACGATAAACCCATCCTCCTCTAGCAAACATAAATTTATCATCGCTACAAAATACATCACCAAATGGGTTGAAGTTGTCCCACTCACCTACACCACTTGAACCCAAATCTCCAAATTCATACTCAACCATATCATTTGTCATTATGGTACACCCTCCACCATCATCATAGATAACAACAAATCCTTTAAAAACCATGAAGTGTGTAGCCTTTGTGACAAATTTTGCATCACACACAAGTGGTCCACTCCATACTACCCATAAAGCAATGATCAATCTGGGGTGTCAAACAAAACCCTCATCAAAATCCTTAAGAAAATTACCAATGGCATTGACCATGATTAGAACCTTCACCTCAACCCTAACCTATGGGCGTATCACACCAGCATCCATACCCCTACTAGTGCCACTCCATACTCTCTCATCTTTAGCGTCGATGCCATCTTGCCAATAGAGGTTGATCTACTATCCTTGCATGTTTCTTTGCATGATCTCATCACTAACAAAGAATATTAAGTGGCACAACTACATGAGCTTAAACTCCTAGATGAACACTACCTCAATGTATTGAATCACCTCAAAGCATACTAGAATCGATTGCATGACAACTATAACAAATGCATCTACAACAAAGAATTTAAAGTTGGTGATCTTGTAGTCAAAGAAAACTAGAAGAATACATACCAAAATAGAGATAAAAAAGGAAAATTTAAGTTGAATTGGTTAGGAATGTATGTAATCATTGCTAAATATGGGTTAGGAGCATACAAGTTATCCACTCTCGAAGGCTAAGAACTAGACAAGCCTATGAACATTGTGCGCCTCAAGAAACTTCATGCATAAGGACGGCATAGCCATTGTCAAAAATTATCAAAAATTAAAAAAAAAAGTAAAGAGAAATAATTTCATCCAATGGTGAAAACCATTTCTTGTGGCACCTTGGGCAAGTACCATGATGAAAACTTAGAAAATAGGTGTCATGTGTACAACAATAGTCCTCCCTTATCTATGAGCACTCATCCCCCTTCCATCCAAAACATAATTCCCCCTTCTAGTAATAATATTTTAACCATTCATCCCTCATCCCTTAATCCCCTAATCTCTCGACCCCTCCCACCTCAAGTCATTTTCTCAATACTAGTCACCTCCTTTCATCACATCCCCTCCATCCCCTTTCATTATCCCCACTCTACACTTTCACGAGCATCATTCCCCCTTCTCCTTCATTGGGATTGCACAACCAATGTCACTCAATCACCCATTCTCCCCATCCACCCATGTGATTTTTCTTCACCCCATCCCCTATCTCACACTAACACATGTGCCTTGATTTTTCTTAAAATTAGCACACCCCCTCACTAACTTATACTTGGGAAGGGTGTCTAGACATATACCCCTCTCATGGCACGACCCAAATTCTACCTCCACATGGTTAACTAATGAGGATCACTATAGTCCTCATCATTTAATATAAATGTCAATCCAAGGCAGTGTCCATGCGATATGCAAGAGGGAGAAGAAATCATTTGTATGACATTATTTTTCTACAAACAATTGAAGGGAAATGCATGAAACAAATTACTGCAATCAAATCTAATCTAAGATCTTGTAAATGAAAATTTTGGAATCAAATCTATCCTAAGAATCTCGTGAAGGGAAAAATTGGAATCAAATCTACTCTAAGAAGCTTGTAAATGGAAATACTAGGAATGTAAAGAACAAGGAAAGGAAAGACTATGAAACTACAAATAACTACTACTGCTAAAATACTGAACTATATTATTTTATAAAACTCTCCCCATTTGATTCTTTGATTACAATGAATTTATAGAATGCTTATTCTTAATAAATCTGCCAAGAATGTGGATCTAAGATCCTATTCTTGGGGGAGAAAAACTATATCTTTTGTCACAAACTAATTTATTTTAATGAATTGCTTCAAACAGTTTCTGGGTTTTGTTCTCCTTGTTCCCAAATTTCTAGATCATTTTGAAATTCCAAATTTCATTGAGAAATGAGAGAGATATCATTGGTTTACTAAGACTTCATTTTTAACTTCCTCTTTTCATGCTTCTTTCTAGGAAGTTTTTTGGCATTCCAACTTGGCAGAATTTATTCTTCAGTCTACTAATTGTTGATTACAAGCCAAAACATGCAATATCATTAAGACATGTAATGACACTAATTAAGCAAAAGATATGGTTTCATTTAGCTAATAGACGAGATGATTTATTGTCTTATTATTAACCATCCCACCCCTTTCACCCCCACATTCCTTCCAACTATCCATAAAGCTTAACCCTTCTCATAACCCTGTACATCATTTCCCTCTTCACACATCATGGTCATGGATTCCCTCCTCATTAGGGAAAAATGCACTATGTTCCCCCTCCTATCTACTCCTTATTTGGGAACCATCCTATCCCTCATCCCCAACCCCTATCATATCCCTTCGAGTTCACCCTTAACCTCCATCATACCCTCCCTCAAACCCCCTTGGCTTAAACAATGCACCATTGGATGATCCACCTTTTTACGTGTTTTCTTTTTTGATCTTGCTAATTTTTTTGTGTGTCTTGGTGTTTTAATGTATGTATGTATGTATGTCTTTGTGACTTTGTAATTATGTACATCATCCCATCATACTCCACCAAGGCCACCATGGTCCATCATACTATGTTTTGTCTTAAGGAAATGTTGTTGGGATATCTTTGTTTCATGTCTTTTTTAAATTTTTCTTGGCCTATTTGCATCATTTTTTGTTATTTTTTGTTATTTTATGCTATAGCAATGAAGTTGATCAACACATTTGGAATCTCCTCAATGATTCCCTACATATACCTGTAATCACCAACACCCCTTTCCATCATATATCAAATCACATAAAAATCCCCTCAATCATTACCCTTGACTCTATCCTAAAATCAACATCCTGATACTTGGGGCATAATTAATCCTTTCTCATCATTTCCCCCTCCTTATATATGCACCTTTTTATCACTACCATTTGTCTATTCATCCCTCCCCCACCCTTCATTTTCATTCCTTCCAAGGGGGCTAACTATCTTTTTCCTTTCTCACTAGTCCCCTCCTCCATCATTCCCCACCAACTCTCTTTCAACATCCACCTTTTCCATTATCCCTAACATCTTTACTAACTATCTATTAATCCATTTCAAGACCACACCCGTGTTCTTCAAACCCATCTATCCTCTTGAGGGGCATCCCTCCACTTAATCATCCCAAATCAGGATTAACATTTTGAATCATGTAACGTCAGAAATTGTCCTCCTATATGGAATGGTACAATTTCCCTCAGTTTAGCTCCTCACTCTTGGTGACCTCTCAACCTTTTCTTTTTTGGCCTTCCCGAAACCCTGATTGACTAAGTTTAGAAGCAGTTTGTTCACTTTTTGAGGTAACTTATTGATAGAACCCTGAAAGGGGATTTGAGATTTGGGTCCCTAGGACCCCCAAAAATGCAAATCTGAGTGGAAGCTGGGGGCTTGGACTTGGGCACCCACACCCTAGTCCTCCCCTGTTTCCTAGGATTTTGAATTTTTGCAAGGTGTTGGCTCCCGCCGAGTGCCTCGAGATTCCGTTTTCAAATTTTTAGTTTTCACGTGATATCGAGACGTTATTTCAAAATCTAAATTTCCCTAAAGATAGATATAAAAAGACATTTGAAAATCATTTTATCACACACAATTCTTATGCAAGCTTGATGCCAAAACTCTGCTACAATTGCTATTGAAGATCAGTGACTTGTTGAAGCTCTTGGAAGTATTTTGTATTTGCTATCTTTGAGATAATGGATGGAGATTAGGAATCAAGATCTTGAGTCTATCTTGCTCTTCCTAATGTTTGTACACCCTTTGCATGATCGGGAGAAGGGTTGAAGCCTCCAACAATAAGCTTGGAGATCCTCTGCGGACATTGCTAATTCGCCTTCTTGTTCATGCAAGTCTTCATTTTGTTTCATCTCCTTGAGGTGAAGTTGTATGTGTTTATTGATGCAAAGCAAGTTGTTGATCTTCCCTTGATTGAGACATCTAGGGTTTGATATTTCTGCATACACATTGTTAGGTTTTCACACACTTCTACAAATCTTTATCTCTGGCTATTGTTGAGGTAGAAATACCAAAGACGGGGCTTGACTGAGGCAAGCTCCTATATAGCCACAACATTTTCCTTCTTTTGTAGGTGCAGATCATTTTTTGTAGGTTCTAGTCGAAAGAAGCTACAGAAAGGAAGATATTACAGATATAGTCACGATAGACTTTTAGATTTTCAGATTCTGAGACTTGCGGGACACTGGAGTGGGTGCCTTAGTCCAATTAGGGGTCATTTTTGGGATCTGGAAGCCTTTTAGCAGTCTCAGACACCCTGTGCAGAAGATTTTCCAGTTTGAAAACTTGTGGGACACTGGAGTGAGTGCCCTAGTCCAAGGGGCCCTCAAAATCTGGGTGCATAGTCTCTGAAGCCGTATCTCTGCACTTCTATGATTAGTTTTGCCAGTTGTTTCATTAGTTTCTGTATATTTCTTATTTAAGGCATAATTAGGGTTTTACTTAGTTGAAAGGAAAACACTTGATAAAATCTTGATTAGGGCCTTAGGTTTCACAACCAAGCGAGTGTAAGGGATAGACAAAGTGATTAGAAGCTTATTCATAAGCTCATTCCTTGTCCTCCCAATGCTTAGTGGGAAAATGGTGGTATTTAACCTAGCTTAAACAAACTATCTAATTTCACACTAAACATTTTGGTGAACCCAAGCTTTAAAGAATTTGCATCCTTTTAAACTTTAGATCTAAAATAATTTGCTGTTCTAGAGCATAATTGGATTGAAAAACCTCTTTAGTGAAATTGCATATGTTAAATTGTGGATTACATTCTTTATCTTTTCACTAAAAGAGTTGGAAATTAGCATTCATTTTTGGAAGTTGTATTTTATTTGCAAAGGCCATCATTGTGCATTTAAATCTTGGTTTAAATAGAGCATGTTAAAATGTCAGATTATTTTTTGCAATATTTTCATGCTTATGATGAGCTGTTTAGTCGTGATGACTTCAATATGTTAGATGAAGCCCTTGAGGACTTTATCTCGATTGAACATTCCACTATGGCCTCTAAGCTGTCATTATTTCAAAGATTTGTAAATGTAATTTGTGTTCCTAAGTCTAAAGAAGAGATTGAAAAAATAAAATTGTGGTCACTCTATGTGCAAATGTGGTTCAACTATCCTCTAAACATGTGCTTGTGGTTAAAGGTCTTTCATCTCCTTCTCAATCTCCTGATCACATTTATGATTATGCAAAACAAATAGCGAAACAAAACTCACAAGAAATCAATCATAATGTGGTTGCTCATGCATATAATACTCAGAATAACAAACAAAGTACACAACAAATAAATGTTCTGATATATCTTTACTAGCTTCTCAACCTATGCTTCCTCAAGCACCTTGTTTAACATATAAAGGTGGTAAAGACTATGATCTTGTAGAGCAGCTTTGCGCTACTCCTGCAAAGATATCTCTTTGGGAACTTATAAAAAATTCACCTACTTATCATGGAATGCTACAAGAAGCTTTACAAAAGGTGATCATTCCTCTTGCTATTAAACCGAATGATGTTGCCACTTTACTAGATTGTATGCATGCAACAAAAATAGATATTCTGTTTCAACAACATGAATTACCATCTCTCAAGGTTCAGAATTAGTATGATCCTTTGGTTATCTTTATTACAATCAACAAAATATTGGTTAAGAGAGTTATGATTGATAATGGGTCAACCCTTAATGTTTGTGGCATTGATTTATTGCATAAGGTAAAGTTGATGTATCTGCCATCAAACCGGAATCATTAAGTATTTGTGGCTTTGATAATGTTGGACAATAATCTGTGGGCACTATAACTCTACCTATACAAGTTGGACCTGTGATGGTGCCTACCTTAATCCATATCATGCCTTGTTCTCTGTCTCATAACATGATTCTGGGTAGACCTTGGATACATGCATTAGGAGGAGTTCCTTCTACTTTGCACCATTTGATTAAGTTTATATTTAAAGGGAAACTACATACTATCCATTCAGATCCTCAACCTAATAATTGTTTGCAAATGGAAGTACATAAGCATGTTATTGGTCCTAAAAGTTTGAACAATCTGAAAGCTGATTTATCAGCTCCTCTTGTCTCTAAAAATATTATGCAAGAGTCCAAGCAATCAAATTCATTTGTTGGTGACGATTGGGGTTCGCTAGATTTTGTATCTTCGTCCACATGAGAATATAAACTTAAAAACCCCGTCCCCAACATCAAATATTGCATTGATCACATCGCATGCTTCAAATGATAAACATTAGACCTCTTTGGTGACAAATAAAGATGATACTCTAAGTTATACTACTGATTATGAGACTTATGAAGCTCCGCCTTCCTCTAAAGAAATGGTCTCTCTTTATGGCAAAGGATTCCGAATCCTTTACAAAAATTGTGACTATGTAGGTAATGGTTGTGGCATAAATCAACAAGGAATCAAAGTCCCTATAGAATCCGCTTTGCGACATTACTCAAATGGCATTGGATATAATCCTTTTAGGGAGCCCAAAGCCCACAAACGCCCTACTCTAAATGTGAATACAATATCAACACTTAGTTTGATATTCCCTGAGATGATTGACATCAATTGTCCTCTAGGATCACTTCCATTAGATATGTTTACAGCAGATGAAGTGATAATGGAATTCTTAGGTGCTTATGATGGTATTCCTCGTTATCACCATAAACATGGCCTACCTTACTGTGGTTAGGGTAAAATTGCAAATCAGGGCAAATGAATAAACAACAATGATAAAAACCCTAGCAATGCACAATGAAGCACAAGACAACATTAAAATCAAAATAACAAATGTAAATGCAAACCGATCTCCACGCTATGCTCGATTTATCTCCATTTCTCTTCTCCACCTTGCATGAGCATGCAAGATTTTGAAGGATTATTGTTGGAGGAATGTTGAGTGCTCACTTCTGCAGCATAACATTAAGATGAAGATGATAGAATGAATGATAGATGAAGGATGCAAAGGCTCTAATGATATTTCGACAGCATGTGGATACTTGAGGAGCAATGCATGCTAATGGCTTATGAGGGGGTTGATTTATAGGAAAAGCTTGGTTCAAATGGATGGTTGAGATTAAAAAGCTAATTGATTGGTGTGGACGGTTAGGATTGATTAGTTATTCCCACTCTTCAAGGGAGTTGTAGTCATTTGACAAGTGGAGGGAGGATAGGGCTCATGTGTGCTTGTGTACATAAAAAAGTACTACATATGAAAGATATTAAATAAAAGGTTGTAGTACCGCTTATCTTTTTAAATGAAAGAGGCACACATGTCAGCTAAATGATAAGATAAATTAATTAAATAAATAAAATTTATTTAATTAATTAGAAAGTTGGCTTATAATGAAATGTGAGGACTTAATTCAAATAAAATATTTGAATTAGTTGGGATATGAGTTAGATATTAATTAAATAAATAAGATTTATTTAATTAATTGGATAGTGGGATTAGGACATGATTGGGAAATTAATTAAATAAATAAAATTTATTTAATTAATTAGAAAGTGGGATTAGGATATGATGTGGAAATAATTAAAATAATTAAATTTATTTAATTAATTGGCTTAATGGGATAAGGATGGGATTAAGATGAGATTTTAATTAAATAAATAAAATTTATTTAATTAATTGGCTAGTGGATTAGTGGGATTAAGAGTGGGATTTAGGACAAAATGCTACATGATGTGTAAGTGATGCTTTTGACTAGGTGATACAAGACATGGACAAATTTGGGACAATTTTGGGTGTCTACACTTATTGTTTAAACAATGATGCATATTTTGGAAAGACTACTAGCACAATAACTGCTACAGTAGAGCATAGCGAAGAACTTGAAGAATGATTACAATCCTATAATCCCCTAGACCATAGTACTCTCCTTAATAGAAAGACTATTGATGTCGTTATGGATAAGGATAATCCTGAAAAAGTTATTCATATTGGTGATTGTTTAAATGCGGAAGAAAAAGTTGAAATGACTAAACTGTTGAGTGAGTTCTCAAAATTATTCGCTTGGAATTATTTAGACATGCCAAGTATAGATCCTTAGATTGTAACGCATAATATTTTATTAAAACTTGATGTTAAGCCTTTCAAATAGAAGATTCGTAAGATGAATCCTAATATTGCCTTGCTTGTTAAAATTGAAATAGAAAAACTCTTACAAGCTGGCTTTATTCGACCTAATATCGATATGATTGTTGATTCCATAGCTGGACATGAGTTGCTATCTTTTATGGATGGATTTTCAGGATATAATCAAATCCTTAAAAATCCTCTCAATCAATATAAAATAGCCTTTATAACACCTCGAGGTACATTTTGTTGGGTAGTCATGCCGTTTGGACTTAAGAATGCAGGAGCTACTTACCAGTGTACAATGACTTATATTTCATGATTATATACACAATATTCTAGAAGATTATGTTGACGACATCCTAGGGAAGTCTATCCATCATAAGGATCATGTTACAAATCTTCGACAAATATTTAGCACATATGAAAATATAATATGTGATTGAATCCCCATAAGTGTGTTTTTGGTGTGGACAATGGAAAGTTACTTGGCTTTATTGTTTCAAATCGAGGTATAGAAGTTGATACGAAAAAGATAGATGTAATTATTAATATGCCAATACCGAAGAACATATCTCAACTTCATAGTTTGCAGGGAAAGATACAGGCCATTTGCTGATTTGTTTCACAATTCGCGGATAGGACTCGCCCCTTTACGCAATTACTAAAGAAAGACTCTTATTTTCAATGGAATTTTGAATGTCAAAAATCTTTCAATAACTTAAAGGATTACTTAGCTAATCCACCTATTTTGCAACCTACAGTTTCGGATAAACCATTCCTATTATACATTTCAGCATCTAACAATGCACTAGCAGCTTTGCTAGCACAACATATTGCTAAAGGTAAAGAATGTGATGTCTATTACATCAATCGTACTTTACTCGATTATGAGGTGCGATACACAGTTATAGAGAAGCATAGTTTGGCTTTAGTGTTTGCCACTCAAAAGCTTAGATGTTATCTCTTAAATGTTAAAGTGTGTGTAATGGTAAAATTTGACCCTTTGAAACATCTCTTCGCAAGAATAGATTTATGAAGTCATCTTGCTAGATGGGTTATGTTGTTAACAGAATTTGATCTCAAATTTATTTCACAAAAAGCAATTAAAGGACAAGTGATAGCTGATCAGTTAGCTAAATCTCCCTTGCCCTTTTCTATACAAAATGTCGATACTTTTCCTGACGAACAGATCTTAACAATCTATGCGCATGAAAAATGGGAATTATATTTTGACGGATCAAAATGCCGAACTGGCTCCGAAGATGGTGTTATATTAATACCTCCCGTTGGTAAGCCGATTCCCTTATCTTACTGCTTAGATTTCTCATGCACAAGCAATATAGTTGAATATGAAGCTCTCATCGCAAGACTTCATGCAGCCTTGGTTCTTAATATCAAAAACATTACAATATACGGTGATTCTCAGTTAATTGTCAAACAGATAATAGGATTGTATCAAACTAAGCAAGATAATCTATCCCAGTATCGTGAGTTTGCATTATCTCTCTTAAAACAATTCAAATCATATTCGATCGATACCATTCCCAAGAAAGATAACCAACATGCGGATGCAATGATAAGCGCAACTTCCCTTATATCCCCTGATGGTTCTCCTAAGGAATTTACCTTTGTTGTTCATAATCGTAAGACACCGGTAATTGAAAGCCCTATAGTTGCGAATTTGGAACTCTGTGGTAATACATACACTGATGAATGGTTCTCCTACATATTCAAATATCTACGCAATGGAACCATTCCTGATTCAACATCTAAGAAAGCCCGACTCTGTTTACGCAAACTAGCAATGCGATACATTATATTATCGAATGTCTTGTATCAATGAAGTTATAATGGTGTTTTACTCTGATGTTTAAGCAATTCAAAGATTTTGATAGCTTTAGAAGAAGCTCACTTTGGTGCCTGTGGAGGGCATTTTGGTGGAAAATCATTGGTGCAAAAATTGTTACGTATGGGGTACTACTGGTAGCATATGGAAGAAGATTCCTTTGCTTATGTCAAGAGATGCCCGCAATGCCAACAACATAAACACTTGATCCATGCTCCTACTCAAGAGTTATGTGCCCAGGTGTCACCATGGCCATTCTCTATCTGGGGTTTGGATCTAATTGGTAAAATTTCCCCACCCTCCTCTCAAGGACATACATTTATAATTATTGCTACTGATTATTTTACAAAATGGGTCGAGCGATCCCTTTGCGATCCACGACCACAGATGTAATCTGTCGATTCATACAAGATAACATAATTTCTCAATTTGGAATACCTTCCTCCTTAGTTTTAGACAATGGTACACCATTTAAGAACAAGGATGTGAAAAAGTTCCTCAAAAAATACCATATACAACATCACTTCTCTACACCTTACTATCCTCAATCAAACGGCCAAGCAGAAGCTTCAAACAAGGTTATTAGACAGATTCTATGGAAAACTATTAATAAACATCAGAAAGATTGGCATACGCAATTATCCTATGCATTATAGGCTTACAGAACAAGTATTTGAACAGCTACTAGTAACACACCATATAATCTCGTCTATGACGCATACGCGATAATGCTCTTGGAGTTAGAAATTCCTTCCTTGCGAATCTCTCTAAGAGATATCATGGATGATGACATCGAATGAGAGAAAAGATTACAAGAACTTGAGATGCTTAATTAAAGATGTATTAACGCTCTTGAACATCTCAAGGCTTCAAAAAGGTGTGCAACAAGCCTATAATGCACAAGTCATACAACGTTCATTTAATGTTGGGGACTTGGTTCTTTATGAAAATCAACACAACGTAAATGCACCGCCTAGAGAAAAAGGTAAGTTCAGCCCTAATTGGCTTGGACCATATATAATCACTGAAACCTTTGGATCCGGAGCATATAAATTAGCCAATGAACAAGGCATGCCACTTAAAGAACCTATTATGGTAGCACACCTCAAAAGATTGTATGCTTAAAGATTTAATGTTAAATGTTCCTAAGCTAATTTAGCACATAGATTAGCTTCAATTTTGACAAGATATCACTGTTTTGTCTTAATTCATTTGGCATTATATCTTTGTTCAGTTGATCATTGTTGTATTGTGTTTAAGTAGTAATTTCTTAGATCACTTATGTATTAACTGAATATAGCATGGAAATTAAAGTTATGTGTAAAATGATTAATCATTGTGTTTGTTACTACATGTTTTTTTTAGAATTGTTAGTATATCACAATAGCATTAATTATGGCATTTAGACATCATCACTATTTGCATTTTTACAAAAATCACATGTGATAGATCAAAATCCATTACACATAGATCAAAAGAAATATATATATATATATATATATCTCAATTTTATGTATACATCCGAGTCGACTATCCCTCAAAACAAAATAGGATGTTGTAGTGCCTAAAATCTATACATCACATAGTTGAGCCACGATCGTCAGTACCCTCAGGCCCTCATGGTGTGCGAGTGACAGAAGCCTGACCATGTGTGGCTATGGATCGCGAATGACTCCTAGAGATGCTTCGCGATCGTAACCCCTTGATCTCACCTCTCATCTCTATCATCTACTCATGTGCCTCCTAGTACATCCTCTATTACCGGTCTCTCTGGGCCTGAACCCTATTTCTGTCAGCTCTTGCATGCCGGACCTCCCGCAGTAAGAACTCATTGACAGTTGGCTCTCCCTTCGATGTAGGAACCGATACCGTCTGCTCTTGTTGTGCCCTGAGCTTAGCCTCGGTGCACTCAGTTCTCTGTCGAAACTCCTCTCTCTCTCATGCAGACTACTCTAGCATGGCCTCTGTAGCAGTCTCGTATCTAACGAATGGCATAAATATCTTAGCATGCCACCCAGTGGATGATCATGGTGAATAACCTGCCCACATTCGCTACTCTAAGGCATCTGTTAGTACTATATCTCCTATGACGTGACTCATAGAGTCTTGCCATGCATCAGTCCCAACTGCAAAACAGAGGATGAGAGATGTTAGACTCCCATATAAATATCACAAATAATAAACTATACAAAGTATCACAATAATAAATCAAACCTAACCTAGATCTCCATCTCGCAAGGATGGATCTCAGATCACCGATGGTGTTATGAGCTCTACTGTCTGATCTGCAGTTGGGGGCATACTACTCTCCCCTCGCTCTGTCTGACTAGGCCTCACATTGTCTGCAGAAGTAGGACCACGAGCCTTGGACTGCGGTCTCAACTTGGTCTCCTTATCAGTGTCTGCCTCCTGCTGACTCTGTCGTGATCTCGCTTAGAAGACATACTATGATGGGACCCCCTCAGACTCATCCTTGTCCTCCTCCTCATCCTCCTCAAGATCATAGTATCCTGCGAAATCACTGACATTGTCCTCCACCCCTGTGTCACTCACGTGACCGGCCTAAGGTCGGGCATCTCCTATGGGATGCCTGGGTGGAAAGATGGCTACAGGCTGTGCTATGTGCCACTAGGTCTGATATGCTTGGGTACACCCGACATCATCTATGTCTGACACTGGTTCTGCATCCTCAGGACCCTCATCATCGCTAAGTGACATGTCTACTATAGTCAGTCGTCAGACAATATTGACTCTGATTGCACTCCGAGCTGCACGTGCATAGCTCAGATGAACTGGAAGAACATCCTATATCTGTCTGAACTATCGTGCCACCCTATCAAAGTAGAACCAAGATACAGTATGATTGAGGTGACCAGCCATCAGCTGATCCCTCTGCATTTGAGCTAATTGGCTCTGCTCTCCAAGCCATCTGATGTAGCTGCGATATGGTCTCCAGATGATGTTGCCAGGCTGTAGTTTGTCAAATACTACTCCCCAGTATAGCAGATTGTCGTGCCTCCAACATCTGACCAGTGGATACACGTAGACACACAGATGGGTAAATCCTACCTCTATAGGAAAACCCACCAGTCATGCACCTGATGTGCTCAAAGGCCTGGACCTATAGTAATGTGTAGACCATCAGACTATGCATCTATGTTCCCCCTCACTGGGGCAAAATACACTATGTTCCCCCTCCTATCTACTCCTTATTTGGGAACCATCCTATCCCTCATCCCCAACCCCTATCATATCCCTTCGAGTTCACCCTTAACCTCCATCATACCCTCCCTCAAACCCCCTTGGCTTAAACAATGCACCATTGGATGATCCACCTTTTTATGTGTTTTCTTTTTTGATCTTGCTAATTTGTTTGTATGTCTTAGTTTTTTAATGTATGTATGTATGTATGTATGTATGTCTTTGTGTCTTTGTCTTTATGTACATCATCCCATCTACATACTCCACCAAGGCCACCATGGTCCATCATACTATGTTTTGTATTAAGGACATGTTGTTGGGATATCTTTGTTTCATGTCTTTTTTTATTTTTCTTGGCCTATTTGCATCAATTTTTGTTATTTACCCTTTGCTTGTTTTGCTTGTTTTTGAGTCATTCCTTTTATGCACAAAACACCATGTTGCCTTGATCCTTATATCCTAGTGCATCCTATTTTATGCTATAGCAATGAAGTTGATCAACACATTTGGAATCTCCTCAATGATTCCCTACATATACCTGCAATCACCAACACACCTTTCCATCATACATCAAATCACATCAAAATCTCCTCAATCATTACCCTTGACTCTATCCTAAAATCAACATCCTGATACTTGGGGCATAATTAATCCTTTCTCATCATTTCCCCCTCCTTATATATGCACCTTTTTAACACTACCATTTGTCCATTCATCCCCCCCCACCCTTCATTTTCATTCCTTCTAGGGGGGCTAACTATCTTTTTCCTTTCTCACTAGTCCCCTCCTCCATCATTCCCCACCAACTCTCTTTCAACATCCACCTTTTCCATTATCCCTAACATCTTTACTAACTATCTATTTAATCCATTTCAAGACCACAATCGTGTTCTTCAAACCCATCTATCCTCTTGAGGGGGCATCCCTCCACTTAATCATCCAAAATAAGGATTGACATTTTGAGTCCTGTAACGTTAGAAATTGTCCTCTTGTATGGAATGGTACAATTTCCCTTAGTTTAAATCCTTACTCTTGGTGACCTCTCAACCTTTTCTTTTTCGGCCTTCCCGAAACCCTGATTGACTAAGTTTAGAAGTAGTTTGTTCACTTTTTGAGGTAACTTATTGATAGAACCCTGAAAGGGGATTTGAGATTTGGGTCCCTAGGACCCCCAAAAATGTAGATATGAGTGAAAACTGGGGGCTTGGACTTGGGCGCCCGCGCCCTAGTCCTCCCCTACTTCTTGGGATTTTGAATTTTTGCAGGGTGTCGGCTCCCGCCGAGTGCCTCGGGATTATGTTTTCAATTTTTTAGTTTTCGCACGATATCGAGACATTATTTCGAAATCTGGATTTGCTTAAGGCTAGATATAAAAAGACATTTGAAAATCATTTTATCACACATAATTCTTATGCAAGCTTGATGCCAAAACTCTGCTACAATTGCTATTGAAGATCAGTGACTTGTTGAAGCTCTTGGAAGTATTTTGTATTTGCTATCTTGGAGACAATGGATGGAGATTAGGAATCAAGATCTTGAGTTTATCTTGCACTTCCTAGGGTTTGTACACCCTTTGCATGATCGGGAGAAGGGTTGAAGCCTCCAACAACAAGCTTGGAGATCCTGTGTGGACATTTCTGATTCACTTTCTTGTTCATGCAAGTCTTCATTTTGTTTCATCTCCTTGAGGTGAAGTTGTATGTGTTTATTGATGCAAAACAAGTTGTTGATCTTCCCTTGATTGAGATATCTAGGGTTTGATATTTCTACATACACATTGCTAGGTTTGCACACACTTGTGTAAATCTTTATCTCTAGCTATTGTTGAGGTAGAAATACCAAAGATGGGGCTTGACTGAGGCAAGCTCCTATATAGCCACAACATTTTCCTCCTTTTGTAGGTGTAGATCATGTTTTGCAGGTTCCGGCAGAAAGAAGCTACAGAAAGGAAGATATTGGAGATATAGTCGTGATAGACTTTTGTATTTTTAGATTCTGAGACTTGCAGGACACTGGAGCAGGTGTCATAGTCCAACTAGGGGTCATTTCTGGGATTTGGAAGCCTTTTAGCAGTCTCAGACACCCTGTGCAGAAGATTTTCCAGTTCAGAAACTTGCGGGACATTGGAGCGAGCACCCTATTCCAAGGGCCCTCAAAATCTAGGTGCACAGTCTCTAAAGCCCTATCTCTGCACTTTTGTGATCAGTTTTGCCAATTGTTTCATTAGTTTTTATATATTTCTCATTTAAGGCATAATTAGGGTTTTACTTGGTTGAAAGGAAAACACTTGATAAAATCTTGATTAGAAGCTTATTCATAAGCTCAGTACTTGTCCTCCCAATGCTCAGTAGGAAAATGGTGGTATTTAACCTAGCTTAAACAAACTATCCAATTTCACACTAAACAAATCCAAAACTCCCTCCAAACATTGAAATATTATAACCAATCTTAATCATCCAATCCTTTCAATCAATCCAATTAATCAAACAATTAATCAAGTCTAAATCACCAATCAATTTTAAAATCATCACAATGCTTGGGGCATATTATTACCAATGTCATCCAACCAAGTGCCTATATTTACTTTCTTTGAAACGATATTGCTTCTCCTAGTCATAATGCCATTTCAAAGAAAGGCAAAATGTAGACACCTAAAATTGACCACATCCTAAATGACCCATCTAACATCACTTTTGATACTTTGAACACCTTTCGACATGGCCCTAATCCCATCCTAACCACATACATCTTAATACTAATTAACTAGATAGATTGCATTTATTTAATTAATTAGGATTATCCTTTTAGCATTCCTTTCATCATCAAATTAATTAAATAAATCATATTTATTTAATTAAAACTAATTTCCCACATCCCTCTACACTAATTAATTAAATAATTTCATTATTTGATTAATTAGTCTAAAAATCCTAAATCATATTCTAATCCCCACTTTCCTAACTAAATCTCATCCTTATCCATTATCCCCAAATAAATAAATTATAAATTCAACTAGTCACATGACCAACTAAAGGTTGTCTAGATTCATTGAACCTAGACATTCCCACAAAAGTCAAACTAACTTTATATCTTCACCATTCATTCACATACTACATCTTTCAATCCTATCCATTCACATAAGGATAAGACCTAGAAGCTTCCATCCTTGCCCTAATTATTCTCATTTAATCCTAGCTATCCATTCATCTTTGATCTCAACCATTCATCCTTATAGAATGCCCTAGAAGCTTCTAATCTTTCCCTAGTTTGTCTCATTCAATCCTAGCCATCCAATCCAAATGAATCCTAACCCTCCATTTTTCTACTTCAAATCTATAAATTTAGGTTTCCCCCTCATCCAAAGGATCAAGAAGAATCTACAGGTGCATATTGTCATGTATCAAGGAGTCCACTTGCGTAACTCAACATAGCAATCATCATCAACACTTCATCACTTGGAGCCATTATTCACATCCAAGGAAAGGTATTCATTTTTGTTTAGTTTTTGTATTACTTTAGTTTTATTTTCTTTCATGCCCCAAGTTGAGGTAGAGGTAGTCTATTAGCTTAGGTTTACATTCTTAGCTTAGATTTTTCCACCTCTATAGTGGCAAAGACATCCTAAAAATAGATCTTTTGCACACAATTTTTCGTTGTTTTTGTTGGTGTAATTAAATATTTAATTACACTTTATTAAGTTTACTTAGGGCTTTTTTAAGTCACTTGGGGCTTTCCTATCTTGAAAATATAAAAGTAAGATGTCATATGTAATTTATTAATCCAATTTCATTATTGCATCCAATATTGTGCAAATTCATCCTCTGTGCTTTTTCTATCTTGTAGATGGCAATCCTAGGTTTTGTAGGTGATCTTGGCAGCTTGAGTTAATTAGTGACTCTTACATGGTATGAAAGATCTAGATCTACAAACCCCTTCTCAAATCAAATCAAACAAGAACCATTTGTTGGTTGTATTTTTGTGTAAAATAGAGTCTTTCATTGGATTCAGAGTAGTTAAAATAGTAAGATTAGCCTTTTATTTGGCTTGATTTGAGCTCTGGAGGCCAGATCTACAAGGGTTTAATCAAGTGCTTTTTTTGGGATCTAGAGGAAAGCTAATTTTTGAAGCATTTTAGGTCAAATTTGACCCTACCATCACATTCATAAGGCCCAAAAACCCTAAGAGTGATTGTTAAATCATTGAAATCGGTGTCAGGTGTTTTTGGGGCAAAATTTGTTTGCCAGGCAATCCATACGACCTCCCTAACATGTAGTACGAGGTGAAAGATTTAAAAAAATCATATTTTTCTTGCAATTTTAAAAATATATATATTTCAAAAAAATTATTTAAGAATTTTTATAAAAGTAGGTTTTTTCATTGAAAAACTTTGAAAAAAAAGTTTTTAAAAAACTCAAAGGTATAGGGTACCTGTGCAGAGTATGGCCCTGCAAATCCTTTGGGCCCCGCACCCCTTTGGTGTTGTAGTCTCTTAAGGGGCTTGCAGACCCATTTTTGGGGCCACAGAACCCCCTTAGTGGGGTGGCTCCGCCCCCCACACCCCATAATTTTTAAAAAAATATTTTTCAATAAAACTAAACATAAATCTATGCCCACTTTTGGAGGTTTGTCCCCTGCCTTGGCCATCATGCCTCTATTTGGCCCCAATGCTAGATTTGGTACCTTTTTGGCAGCCCACCAACTTTGGCTAAGGTTTTGGCACCATCAACAGATTTAGTCGTGACTCTAGATCTAGCTAGAGGTCTCTACATTTAGCGGCAACTCTTTATTTGGCAGAGGATCCAGATTTTGCCAAGTCTACCCCTCACCATTGGTGGTTTCTTTTTTGCACCTGATCTTCAAAGGCTTCGTTCTTGGCCCTACAAAGGTCTTTTTCCATGCAATTTTTTTTGAAATATAGTAGAATTTCATGATCTTCATAGTGATGTAGATAGTTTTTAGTTTAGGCTTATAATTTTTCCATATTTCTATTTTCTTAGTGTTGTTGTGTAGTTCTCATTCTGGGAACTTCCATGGGCCATATCTTGGGTGTACGGACTCCTTTTTGGGTCCCATTTTTTAAAGTGCATGTTTTTCTGTGTACCTTTCCATGGTGCCATCAGTTTCCTCTCTTTCTATCAGAGAATTGTATATTTAGCACACTACAACAAATCCCTATGATTAGCTCCCTTTTCTGCTCTATTTTTTGCTTCCACCCATTGTTTTAATGTATTTTTCTCCAATTTTTTGAAAAAGTCGGCGCTATTTATCAGGATGGCATTATTTTGGACTTTTTTGAGCCGATCAAAACAAGTAGGCACAAATTAGCACCGAATTTAGTGCCTACTTTAGCATCGAATGTAGCACCTAATTTAGCGCCTAAAACAAACACTTAGGCGTTGTGTCAGACTGATAACAAAATATCAAAGGAACAATTAAGATTAGAGTATCGGAGTGAGTCTCTCTGTAGTCTCTTTGATATTCCGAGAAAACATAAGTGACATATAATTTGAAGATTCAGAATATCGGAATGACTTAAGTTCCAGTCCTACCGAAAAGCCGTCAGTAAGATGCCAAATAAAGAAATACAAAGGAAGAGGATTCGGGATGTCGAAGGCAGATGATAACTTGTCCCTTCGAAAAAGTGAATATGATAATAAAGAGAACATATCGAAGGGATAAATAGATATTGATGAGACTTAACAATACGAGATTTCAGCATGACACCCATTTGGGTCATAACAAAATCCCAACAATAATAAAAAATGATAAAACTCCTTAAGTATGATTTATTGATTCAAGGAGGTGACAAGACATTCCCGTTATGAGAATTTAATGTCTTCCAAAGGATGTGAAAGCTGCCATTAATAAATTTTCACTTCATTCCTATTGTAAACCCAAAAGAGTAAACCCTAATCCCTTCCTCGATTAGTCACTTTCATTCAAAAATCAAAAAGCCACATTTAATACCATGTTGTGCAAAAGGCTCGCCGCATATCGAAGTGACCAGCTTAGAGGTCTCATCGACACCCCAAAAAGGGTTAAAGATATATCAGGAGATCAGTGTGACACCTGAATGTGTCACACCGATAAAGCGACGATGGAATATAAAAACAAATTGAGAAGTAATTGCCATTTCGGGGAGACTCATCTTGTAGTCACTTTGATAATCTGAAAACAAACACTTAGGCGTTGTTTCGGGCTAATAACAAAATATCGAAGGAACAAATGAGATCGGAGTATCAGAGTGAGTCTTTCTGCAGTCTCTTCGATATTCTGAGCAAACATAAGTGATATAATTTGAAGATTTGGAATATCAGAATGACTTAAGTTCTAGTCCTGCTGAAAAGCCGTCATTAAGATGTCAAATAAAGAAATACAAAGAAAGAGGATTCGGGATGTCGAAGGGAGGTAATAACTTGTCCCTTCGAAAAAGTGAATATGATAATAAAGAGAACATATCAAAGGGATAAACAGATATCGATGAGACTTAACAATATGGGATTTCGGTGTGACACCTATTTGGGTCATAATGAAATCCTGACAATAATAAAAAATGATAAAACTCCTTAAGTATGATTTATTGATTCGAGGTGACAAGACATTCCTGTTATGAGAATTTAATGTCTTCCTGACGATGTGAAATCCTCCATTAATACACATAACAGAATATATAAAAAACAAATCAAAAGGAATTTTGATTCATTAAGCATACACGGGAGCAACAAGAAGCCTCTGTAATGAATGCAACTCAAAATTTAAGTAAGTATTATGAGCTTGTAACCTATGGCTACTGAATCAAATTGCATATTAAAGAAGTAGAAGTCTCTTACATTGTATTATGGAAGACATATTTGAAAACCCTAGGGTTAAAAAACAAAATTTAGATGAGAGATACTTGAATCAAGACCTGATCAACCAATGCCCAAAATCTGGTCAAAGGTCTAGAAGAAATGCTCAATTGAATCCCAATGCAGAGAAATTAGAAGACATTTACAAACATTTAGGGGATGTATGGACACCCATTAGAGGTTATGACCTCTTCATGTATCATTACAGGAGAATGTATAGGTGAGCACCAGTGTCAAACATCTGGAGAATAAATTTAGGAAAACTTATAGCCTATTGTGTTCGTAAATGTTGAATTTCTGAAAGTCATAGCTAAAAGCTACAACCCTCAGAACCATATGGTGGAATTGAGAGATGGTACATTTTTTTTTCCTGTCACTAGAGACTATATATCAATGGTCTTTCAGTTGGATTGTAGTTTTGATATGAAGTTCAGACTCTGAGATTTAATCAATGAATATTATAACATGAGCAACCAATACAAACGATGGAGGTTGCCCCTACATAGACCTTGAGATGCAGAAAACAAACTTAAAGTGTTTTCGGTGACAGAAGATCCCCCATATTCTGTAGAAATGTTTGAAGAGTATTTCCAATACACCTATTACTCTGTGTGTCAATTGCTTGGGGTTGAGGCTTCCCTTTTATGGAGATTACTCCTATGGTTTTAGCTATTGATGTGCAAAGTCAACAAGCAGTGTGTTTTGATTATGCTAAGTTCCTGGCTAATGCCCTTCATAATGAATTGGTCTCCCTAAAAGGAGGAGGTAGTAAGTTCAATCACTATTCTATACTTATGCACCTTGTCCTATATGAAGGGAAGAATTCTGGAATGTGGAGTGAAGGTCTAAGGGTAAGAGATTTAGACAAGAATGGTGACATTAAACCTATTCAGATGTGGACCGCTATTTGGGATAGCTAGTGTGAGAAGTCTCATTATCTCTATTTTGAAGAATTCTTTGTGAAACTTGTCTATAGAAAGTTAGGCCACCCTTGTGACTACAACTTGTCACCAGAAATAAAAAGATTTCTAAGGCCTAAGGACAAGTATGAACAAGGAAAATTTAGTCATAACTAGCGTGACTGGTACTACTACAATGATTGCACAAAGATAAGGGTATTTGGATTTGAAGGCCCCCTATCTTGTTACCTAAAACTTGTCCAGACAGGAATGCCTATTTAGAAATTGTGAGACAACTTGCCTACTCAGATTTCATGCATTTAAAAGGTTCCAATAAACAATCTTTTATGCCTGGGATGTTGTGTTTTGGAGACTTCACAGTCATGTTAGATAAAGGATATCAGTTAATTGAGAAAAGATTGGAATATTTTAGGTTGCCTGCAAGAAATGCTCGAGAAAATTTTGATCTAGAGAACTTTATATGCACAGTCAGAACAAAGAAGAAGCTGAAAAGGTATAATCATGTGTTGTTTGTTGATGATAACCTAATTAGAAACCAAGATGAGCACAATGCAGTTGAAAGAAGAAGCTTGTACTACAAGATAATGTTGTCCAAGGCTTAGAGGGTAGCCAAAAACCCTAGTTACACAAGTGCTTTTGTGAACATAGATGATCCTGTCAAGAGACTAGATGCATTAATTGAAAATGCTTTAGAATTAATTGAAGATGTTCTTCCTCATATCTTTGAAAAAAAGGGGAAAGTTGTCAGAGAAACATAGGCAAAGGATAAAATTCCAATGGCTCATTTGTCTCCTCAACCAACTACTAATATTTCTTTTGATCTTGAAGAAGAAGAGGAAGGGGAAAATAAAGACTTGCAAGCATCCTGGCCCCACATAGGAGAATATGAACCTCCAAAGGAAAGAGAAGAGGTTGAAATAGAGACCTCTGATGAACTAATAGAGGATGTAAGGTATATGGCTAGTAAAAAATTCATTTTAGATGATGAATTCATTAAGACTGCATAATTTAAGTCATTTTTATATGAGTACAAAGGAAAATAGGCCAGGGAAGAATGAAAAACATCACTCTTGAAATCCAAGATGAAGTTCTGCAGCAACTCCAGTCAGAAATTGACAAATCCTTGGAAGATATGACTCTTGACAAGGGAAGGGAATTGCTCCAATAAGCAGGAGTGTTACTAATACCTGGATGGGATATGACCTCTGCAATTGTGTTTTACACTTTCAGAAAAAACCAAGACAAAAAGATGTAGCTTAGCATTGAGGCCCTAGATAAGATCAAATCTGGATCAGGGTATGATCCTAATAAGCAAACATTGCTAATATGGCCACTATATCCCCTGCACAAGAAGCCTCACGTTATAAGTAATCCTAATGAAGCTTTTGGCCACCTAATGATTCAAAGGGTTGAAGAAGTAGACCCTATTGAAATTGCTAACTTGAATGTAAATGTTACAAGAATCACCAAGGCACAAATTAAGCAGCTGGTAAGGAGGAATAATGACTATATGGCAGAGAATGCAAGGTCCAGGTAGGAAATTGCCACCTACAAAGATAAACTGCTTTCATCTAGCAACTATTCACCATACCTAGAAGCTGACAAGAGGGTTATGGAGGCCAAATCAGATGCTAATTATTGGAAGATTAAGGCAGAGAAGTTTCAAAAGAAAAGTGAGTAGTTGGAGACTGAATTAAAAATAGTCAAATACAATATGGCTTCTGAATTGATTCAAAAAAGATTTGACAAAATGATGGAAAATAGTGACAAAGTTTGGGACTTGCATAAGAGGACTCATCAGATGTATCAAGAACACAAAAGGCTGCACCTTAGGATGTTGGAGACAAAAGAAAAATTGAATGTTAAGTTTGATGTTGAGAAATAAGTGCTCAAAGAATATGAAGACCTAATCAGTGAGCATGAAAGATTTAATGGTATACTTATAGAAGATTTGAATGACTTTGACCAACATCCTGACATGGCATTTCCAAATTTTTCAATGTTGATGGGAGTTTGCGAGACAAGGATCTTGGAAAGATGAATTGAATGGGTTATTGCCACCACTACTTCAAAATATAAAAAATGAGGAACGAGTTACAGAAAATACTTACACATGCTTGGGAAAGATATTGTCTATAGAGTTAATTATGAAAAATGTAATTTCTATAGATACGTGTGCTGATCAAGATTACATTGATCATATTGGTAGAATAAATTTGTTCATATCTAGGGCAGTGTGAGGAGGTGGTTGCAGTACAATTTTGTCGTTCAACAAGCAATGCAGGTATATCAATCTCTACCATGGAGATGAGGACAATCTTGCCAGACCTATGGGTAATGGATCACTCTATGATGATTAATGGAGCTAGAATTTGATCATTGCATGTGCTTCTATTTCTCTTTATGTTCTTAATTACGCATAATGTTTTGGGCCTGAAGCTTGTTCACATCCTATTTAATAGAATACCAAGGCCATTTTATAGGATATCATCTCATCTATTTTTACAAACTTATATGCAATATAAAAGTAGAAGTTGAAGAATATATCTATATCCATTTATGTTTTCAAACTAGTATGAGCTTTTGAATTAATAAAAGAATCAAAGTTATTTGGTGGATCTGAAAATTGATGTTCAATTGTTGTGTTGAATTTAATATTTATGGGTTGCATGGTTGTCTCCAAAATGGTTTTTCAAGTTGTTTAAATTAATATATCAAGCATATAGTTAATTTATCAGTATACATTTGTTGTCACTGTATGATCTGTGTGATTGGTTTCTGAGGGAAGTTGATTTAAGTCTTGCTGAGTAGTCTATGTTTATTAGTATCTGCCCATGGTTAAAATCCTTTGAACAGGCTGTCTTAGTTGGTTTCCTTCCTATTAGAATTAAAATCATATCTATTGGTCATAGCAATTTGGAGAAATATCATCAAGATTGTATAAGAATAACCCTATATTTCAACATTCTTACACATCTGTACAAGATATAGATTTACATAAGTGCCTAACAGTTCGAGTTAAGTCAAGTTTAAAGGTCCATATACCAGTAACTCTTGATCTCTTTTTCCCAATAGATAAAGCACTGGTCCTATTAATGATCAAATTCCATACATTTCTCATATTTGTAAATGTTAGTTTTAGAAATACCTTCAAACCTTACATCTAGTTCACACCTATTTGCCACCGTGAAGGTCAAATCAAGTCTGCACTAACAATTAAGGTACACCCACCTAGGTTTGGTAGAGCCTGAAGTGAAGAGGCTTTAGCCATATCTACCCTATGTCAGTTAGCCAAAAACGTTAAGAGAGCTTGGCAACCTCTTAGGGTTTAGGACCTATGTTTTTGAGACCTAACAAGGGGTTAGGGTTTAAGGGATTAAGGGTCAAAAGATAAGGGATTTGGGGCTTAAGGGTTAGGTAGTTTAATGGTTAATGGCTTAGGGATTATGGTTGATATTATGTAATCTATATATAAACTTTGATAAAAAATAATAAAAGTATGAGTGGAAGGGTGTACCAAAACTCTACTGGTGTAACTTTTGAGCTTATGAATGAAATAGAACATCTTATTGTCAGAGATTCTCCATGACTGTGTTATCATTCTGTATTTTTCTTATGTTTTCCATACTTATTTCTTCTTATATTTGAATGAATATCAGTTATTGAGCCTCAATACTCAGTTGAATGAATATCAACATTCTCAGTTTCAACATGATATTGGACCAAGTAATTGCCTTGGATGCTGGGTATGGAAAATTTGTGATGGATGTCAGAGCTTTGCTTGATAAAAGATGGAAAGATCACCAGGAGAACTTGCTTCAGATTCAGGCTTAACAATGGCTTGGTGATTTTACAATATATAAATGGGAGGAGAAATATCTTAGAGATGAATCATCAGTAGCACAGGTTCAGGTGTAGAGGAGCAATGAGCCATATGCTGGTGTTAAATGGCACCACCACATCTTGAACTCTCTCCTTTTGTCTCTTTATGTTTTCTTCATGTTTTCAAAATGTATTCAAATATATTTGAAAATCTAAATTGGACTTATAAAAGGAAAATATTGTAATATCAAGGGTTAGGAATACAAAGAGCCATTTTGAATGTGAAAGTTCTGAAGCTTGTTACTTCCTTTATAAAAGGAAACCAAGACCTTATATCTCGAGATCTATTTGGGATTTTGATTTTTTGAAAGAGACATTGCACTACCTGTACTTTGAAGTAAATCAATATAAAAGCTGCTATTCTCCAATGCTCAACTTTTGGTTCTCATTTGTTTGTTGAATTGGATTTCTAATAATTTATCTGGTTGTCTCCAATTTACTTTTTCTTTGTTATTCAAATCAACCTATCAAGTATATTGTTGATTTGTCAGAACACATTTGATGTTTCTTGTGTGGTTTGTTTATTGGGCTCCTTCAAGAAAGGATTAAAATCCTATAGGTGAATCACAGTAACTTTGGAAAGTTAAATTGGATTGTTAAAGAAGAACTTGATAACTTACATATTTGCATGTCTATGCAAGTCATAGACCTAGAATTGCCAAGCAAATCAAGTTGTGGCTAAAAGAGAAGAACATATTCTTCTTAGAGTGAAAACTCTGTAACCCAAAGGCAGGCACCGGACATTCTCTTTTGAAAATAATTCCCTTGTATATATTTTCAAAATCCAATTTTGTTTTTGATAATATAAGGCAGCAAAACAAGGGGCTGAACCCTTACAAAAAGCAGACAGGCCACACAGGCAGCAAGCACAAAAAGTGCCTTAAACCAGAAACATCAAATACAGATAACCCAACATAACCAACAAAACCAGCTGCTAACTAAGATAGTAAATACAGAGTAGTAGAGTAGCAGAGAATCATCAAAATAAAACAAGAACTGAGGCAAATTCTCTCCTTGCTTAACCATGGACTTAATAATGTCATCTAAATTCCTAGCAAGATCATCATTGTTAGCATTGACAGGCACCCCCAGGTTTTTCAACACAGAAATATTTAGGAAAATAGAACTCCTGAGCACAATGGAGAGATTCTGCTCCAGCTTCTCAATGCGAGCCCTTAGACCTGCTAGTTTAGCTCCCAGACCAGCATCAGTGTCCATATCATCATCAGCCTCTCCCACGAACATCTCACCCACTTTGTCAGCATTGTCAGTAGAGTCAGCAACTTCCTCAGTTGTAGCCCCCATGTCATGAGTCTCCTGCTTACCTTCAGCATCCCCAGATATGTCCTGAACCTCTATCTTCTTATCCTCATCCCCCTGGGTGGAATCTTCCAAGCCGCTCTCAGAGTAATCAATTAGTTTAGCTTTAAGAGCAGGTTTGCCAGCGATACGCCTTGACCGCCTAACACCAGAGGAGAGACCATCCTTAAAAACCTTAGCAGAAGCACGAGACTTGCTACTCTGGCCCACTAGGGTCCTACCAATATTTTTAGGGGTCCCAACCATAGCCCTACCAGTGCTTGTATCCCCAGCAATAGTATTTCTCTTTTTGCCCTTCGTAATGACAGTAGGACCTGGAGTATCAACAAGAATTTCCTTAGGTGTGGAAAAGGAAACTTCTTTGGTCTTAGTAGGAATAGGGGATGGCCCAGGTTCTTCAACACCAGGAATATTCTTAGGGTTAGAGGAGGGTTCCCCACTATTGGTTTGAATGGGTTTAGAGGGTTCAAGGGCAAGATGGTGGTTATAGAGACAGAGGATAAGGCCCTGATGAAGAGGGATAGGTTTTTTTGTAGGGTTTTTAGCCAGTTTAGCCCTAACCCTAAGGATAGAATGTTCAAGGGAGGAAAGCAGATAAAACAGAAAGCTAATATGAGCATTGCAACATAAATGATTCAAAAGGGGGAGGTGATAGCTGTAGAACCTGGTGAAGCGCCCCTCCAGGGTGAAATACTTCATGAGGAGAAAACACACACCGTCCCAAGGCTCGGGCAGCTTGGCTCTATCAAATCCCCCCTGATATGGGACTAATTCTTCGCCATCTCCAAGAAAGAGCTTCTGACTGGAAAGATCCGCAATTTTAGTTTTCCTCTGCAGTTTCAAACCCTGGGTGGACATACCAGTGGCCATAGCGATCACACTTTCAGAGATTTCAAAGCTAATTCCACCCACTAAAACCCATTGGTTCTGCCAAGACTTAGCGAATTGTTTAGATATATTTTCATTATAACCATTTAGCCACTCCAAATAGGGACTAATCCCACCCTCTTTGCAATAATGCCAGACCACTAGGTTGTCTTTGAACTCACAGCAAGAGATGGGTTCAGTTCTGATTCTATCTCCACCCATGTCGGGATTACAAAACATGTCACAGAAACCCCAACTGTCCTCAGTCGTATTTACAGGAACATTACTGGCTTGATCAAGGCTAATGATGCGGGTGATAACACCACACGCATTATCATAAATATGTGAAACCTTGCAAAAATGATGCTTATGCATCCCATACTTAATCATAATTACATGGCACACGCCATGATGATCCAGCCGTCCGCTCGCCTTGTGAGAGCAAGGAGCGGAAATGACAATTAAGAAGGTACAAAAGGACCCGTACTTCAAGCGGCACGTTAGCCCCCTCCCAAAGAGCTGATAATATGAGTTGTCTTTCCAACAAATCTGACTCATCAATACCCTGACACTTCCTTAAGAATGAGCGCCTTAAGATTAAAAGGAATATGATCAAATTGGCGCCAACACCACCAATTTGAAAACCGTTGTCCCAGTTCAGCACAGGCGTCTGCAACTCCATTGCCCTCACGGTAAATATGTGAGATATTCACACTGGGAATCTTCTGCAGGAGAATCTGTATATCCCTAAAAAATCCAATTTTGTTTTTATGTTCTAGGATTAGAGTTTAAAGATTTATAGAAAACATTAATCCAAATCGTATGCGAGATTGGGTTAGTGAAGTGGATGATTTAATTGACAAAATTACATAAGCTCCTTAATTTGTTCTGAGGTCACTAGCAAACTTGAAAGTAAATTGTCATTGGTGAAACAAGGTAACACCCACCTAGGCTTGAACAGAGCCTAAAGTGTAGAGAATTTTGATTAATCTAATCAATTCTGTCAGTTGGCCAAATTCACATATAAAACCTAATCATAAGATTTGGCATATCTTTAGTGTTTTATAATTTGCAAATTTGAGTACCAACAAAACCAATATTGACATTAAAGCGATGTACAAAAGCATTGGCCAAATCATTGAAGGAATGAATAGAACTATGAGGAAGAGAATAAAGCCATTCAATTGCATAATCCTTTTAGTTTCTAGGGAAGAGCTTTGTAAAAAGTTTATCATCATAAACATAATCAAAACAAACTCCCAATTGTGTCATAAGGTCCCCTTTACCACTATACATTACAAAACTAGGGGCCATCGAACAAACTAGAAATGGATAAGAAATAACTCAAATGAAAGTTGATTATACTTGATTTATCCTATGATATCCTTTGATTACTAGGGGTAATGCATCAAATTTACTTTGCATCTCATCAATTCTTTTAAGGATGACATCTATGTTGGAAGGATGAACATTAGGAGTTATGATTAAAATGGGAGTGGAAGTGGTGAGATAATACGTGGAGTGTAGGTTGATCAGGGGACAAAGAATGAAGTTGGAATGACAACACTATAAGTGGGAACATGAGTAGTGGGTGCGAAGTAAACACAATCAGGGGATGAGTGGAAGGTACAATATAAGAAGTAGGTACAATGAGAGGATCAATGATAGGAGCTATGAAAAATTGATAAGCAATACAAAGAAGAGAAGAAATATGTGGCTTGGCTAATGCAGGAGAAGATGTGGAAGGAGGCACACTAGATGAAGAGACTTGTGAAGGAGGGGGAGGAGACACACTATTTAAGGAACTTGATGAGCTTATCCTTTGACCTATATCACTTAATACTTCCATCACATAAGGATTATCCATTAACAAGTTATGAAGAACATCAATCAAATTTGAATAATTAACATTATTGCTCAAATTCATAAAGGTCTGATATAAGTATTTGTGTAGTAAGATTCATGTCTTGCCTATCCATATGTGTAACATGTGCATAATGATGAAAAATATCTTCCCCATTAAAATATGTAGTAGTCATCAAATCCTCAATCATAACTTCCTCGCAATGAATCGAGGCCATTGTAGAGTTAAGACTAAGGTTTCTTCTTAGTGCAAAATGAGGATTAGGTTGAGACCTTGACATTCAAGCAAAATATAAAGCAATGAAAAGGAAATGCATCCAAATAATCCTAATTTTTTATGCCAACAATTGATACCAAAGATTGAATAATTTAAGGATATTGCAATAGGCAATTTGTATCGACACAAATAATATTACTAAAGCATTTCAAAGTTTAGGCCATAAGAATCATCCTTTTTTAAACATGGATTGCAAATAATTTTGAAAATTTATAAGTCTTGGTCATTAACATTATTGTCTACTACAATGTCATCCAGTGTATCATTGTCAATGTTCATATGTTCTTTCAAGTATTTAATATTATCATCATCCTCATCTTGACCTGCATC
Source organism: Cunninghamia lanceolata (assembly GCA_027924645.1). Taxonomy (NCBI): domain Eukaryota; kingdom Viridiplantae; phylum Streptophyta; class Pinopsida; order Cupressales; family Cupressaceae; genus Cunninghamia; species Cunninghamia lanceolata. The sequence goes on from BSBN01001646.1 coordinate 435,381, forward strand.
ATCTTCATCATCATTGAAATTTGACTGTAGACCATCTATATTGTTACCAGATGTATTTGGATCATCATTTTCTATACCATCCATATTGTTGTCTTCCATAACATCATCTAACTCTAAATTGTTGTCTTCTTGTGCCTGAACATAACCATATTCAACATCATCATGGATGTCAATTTCTTTGATGTTCTTTAATCCCTCTCTCTCATTGTGTTGGCCATCATTATTTTGCTCAGTATCCACTAATGCATCGTCAAATACATGCCTTAATCTTGGATCATAATGTATGACAAATATCCATTTCGGGTCCAAAATATCTTCATAGAAAAATACATGCACATGAACGACATACATATATTAGACATATGGTATAACAATTTTATTGATTAATAAACACATGTATATATTTGCAATAAACTATGAATTAATAGATTAATGATCACTACCGCTTCTTGTTTGAGTTAAAGAAATACCTGCTCAAAATGAATTGGTAGAACATAAGGCTCCTTATCCTCCAGTAGGAAACATGAGGAATCTATAGAAAACAATCCACTATGGGTATCATGTATTCGTGTCCTCTCAAATGCTTCATACCATCTACACTTAAAAATACAACATTTAAAAAGAGCAGGAATCCAACTCAATAATTTCTTGTATTTTCCTAACATATTGTAGATTCCCTTCAATTACATTCTTATCTTTTGAGCTTGATCGACTGGATTGCTTGAAGTCAACCATGATGCCACAATCAAAGGATCATCTCTTTGCATCTACACTTTCTACACAATAATGTCAACCATATGCCCACATTGTTGGATATTTCCTCACCTGTGAAAGACCATTTATTTCAGTGAAAACAAATATAATGACGAATATTAAAATAGTTAATAGTGTCAAAATTGTAAGGAAACAACATTTTGTAAAATTTCAACTGTACCTTTCTTTCACATCCTCTAGACATGTTGATTTCATCTTCTGTTATGTTTGAATCTATACTTGTATCTTCTATTTAATTTTGAATTTGTTCAGTAACCCATTCTAGTGTGCAATCTTTGCCCCATTCCCCAAGCAGATCAGTGGGAAGTGGAGTATTCCTTGGGTTCAATCTCTTAAACTATCCCCTTGCTTCTAACACTTCTCTCTTTTTATCATACAGATCAATCCATTTGTTCATAAGTCCATGTGGTACATAATGAACTTGTCGAGTATAGAAATTTCGTCTACACCTATTACATGTCAACATGTTTATTTCAAACTCCAAATGTCATGTTGTTAATTTGATAATAAATTACATAGTAAATTAATGATTGCAAGAAAAACAACCACACTGATCATGAATTTACTTACTAATTTCTACTTGAACACCATTAGATTGTGGTTTTTCTCCATCAATAATATCTGATGCTCTTTCTTCATCCCAGAAGCATGGCCCATCTTCAAAATCCTTACCAAGGAATTCACACAGGAAGAAAATGCTTCATTCAATACATACCCTTCAGCCATGCAACCCTCTGGATGTGCCTTTTGTCATACATATATTTTTAGAGTTTTCATATACCTCTCAAAGAAAAACATCCACCTCATTGATATAACACCCGCTAATTCAATGTCATTGACTAGGTATATAAGTAAATGGACTTGTAGGTCCATAAACTTGTAGGGAGCTCCTTCTCAAATATACATACAATTTCTACAATTTCCTTCTTCCATTTTGGCACTTCACATTCATGGATCTCCTTGGAGGTCACCCACCTAATATAAGAATAGTAAATTAATATGAACCTTTAGTCAAAAATTAAAATGCAATATAATATCTCTATGTCTCTCGCACATGAACATTTCATATAACCACATACCTTGTAAATACTGACAATCGACTTATGGCATTCCTTAAGTCAACTGTAAGACAGGAATCCCCCCTAATTGCCATTGGCATGATATGCTATCAAACACATTTATGAAAAGGCCATTAGTAATTTTTTCTCACACAACAAAATATCAAAATATATTTAGTACTTAATTAATGTTACCAGTAAATGTTAAATGATGATATATAATACCTTCATAAAATTATGAAAATCATGTGTTTTAAATCATGTGATATGTCCATCAACTGTAAAAGCTTTAGCCAATGATGACCCATAGCCAGTAGGTGTCCTTGTTGAATGGATGACATTTTTTAGTTGGTCTTGCTCTTTTTTTTCAAAATCCATGGAGCTTCTGCATATGTTTCATTTTCCTTGTTTGGCCACAAATGTTTTCTATCAATTTTGGTATGTGAAAGAGCAATATCTCTCCTCGAAGACAAGGTGTCCTCTCTACCTGATATATGTCAAAATATAGAATCTGGGACATTTTTGAAGACGTGCATAGGATCTAATAGGTGAGATATTAATAGATCCTTCTAGTAGGGGAGCTCATAAAATATGGATTTCTTTTCATTCCTTCTGGCATATTAACTACAACTTGTTCTGGTTCTTCAATTGAATCACCCCGATCAAAAAAATCCTCCCAACCTTTCAATTTAGTATCTTCATACTTCTTAAGCCAATCACCTAGACCCATAATCATGGGAGGGCCTCTATTTTCAACTTTTCCATCAAACTGATTCTTCAGGCAATTTCTAAACTTATGATCTAGTGGTAGAAAAACCCTATTGTTTGTGTAAATAAATTTATGTAGATCTTTAGAATACCGCCCTTGAAATTGTTCTACACATCTTGGACATGCAAATATCCCCTTTGTTTGAAGCCCTGCAATTCAATAAGTGATGTTAATAACATAAAAAAAAGTATAAAACTAAGTATGAAAGTTGGGATGAAAATAAATTATGAGTGTAAATACGTAAATATTTTATCTTACCAGAACAAACACCAAGTCCTGGGAAATCATGAATAGTCTGACATAGCACACCGTACAACATGAAGGACCTATTTGATGGGGGACGTGATATGTCATACATTCTTATGGCTTTCCATAGCAGTTGTATCTCATAAATAAAAGATGCAAGATAAACATCCATGTTTTTAACTTGATGTTTTCCTGGAACAATGAGAGTCAGCATAAGGTACTCCTTTCTAACACTCATCCATGGGGGAATATTGTATACTATCAATCCGATTGGCCAAACACTATAATTTAAGCTCAGGAAAGAGAATGGGTACACTCTATCAACTGCAAGACCAAACCTGATACTATGGGGTTCATCTTTTAATTTTCCTGGCCATTTTTCCTCTATGTGTTTCATTGCTTTGGAGTTAGCCAGAATTTGCATGAATCCATCTTTACTCCTATTCTTTGCATGCCAGTCCATCAATTGTGCAAGTGACTTGCAACGAAACATTCGTTGAAGTCTAGGTATAATTTGCATGTGACGTAAAACCTTCTTTGGAACTGTAGGACCTTTTACATCTGTATGATATCTCTTCTCTTTACATACAGGGCATTCTACCTTGTTTTTATATTCATCTTTGTATAAAATGCAATCATTTTTACATGAATGAATTTGCTTATATTCAATCTTCAACTCAACCAACAACAGACGCGCCTCTCTACAAGTTGATGGCAACACATTATCTTTAGGGAATATTTTAGTTTTTAGTGCCCTGTAAGATTGCTAGAGATTAAATCAATTGAATGTTTAACTTATGCTGAACATGTTTGATATGTCAATCTATACTAGGACTGTTTATATACAATATATGGTTTTAAAATTCCCTTAAAGAAATATAAACAAAGTTGATGAATGTTTATGAATTATGTACACCAATTGACAATTGCAAAGTAAGAAATAGATTTCAACTCACTTCAGTAGGGTAGTGAATCCTTTGTCTGACCAACCAAATAGTGACTTGATTTCTAATAATATTAATGTGCATGCCAATCTTGAGGTTCTACTTGCACCTAATTTGAACACAGGTGTCTTCATTGCTTGTTTGATGCTTTCAAGTTGTTATCATCAACATTACGTTGGTGGTAATTACCCCTGCTATCATCATTACTATCAACCATATGATCATTATTGTCATCATTGTTTTCATGCCCAAAGAAATCTGTAAGCATTTCATTCAATCCTTCTTCATGCACTGCATTTTCACTATCATGATCATCATCATTAAGGCTAGGTGGCATGTCATCAGTGTATGCAGATCTCATCAGCTCTTCAAATTTCTTAGCTGGTAGTATTCTCTTCAATAATGCTCTTTTCGACATGGTATTGTTTAAAGGATGGTTTGGATCATCCCGTCTAATTCTTAATAAACCAGTTGGATCTTGGGTATTAGTATGTGTTTCATCATCTTCTACCTATCAACAAATGCAAGCATTATTTAATGTTTGGCAACAATTGGATAAATCATAAATGTATCAATTCCAAAGAAATATAATCGAATATGGCTTAAAAATTAAAAATATAAATTGTATGAACATATATACATCAATTGAATAATGGAACATTATTTTATAGACTACCTTTTTTATACAATAATTTAAATAAAACATAATTTTGACAACATAGTTTATAAAACATCAGTCCACACTCATTTATATTATTCTTTGGTTTTCTGCCCTTAAGAACATCCTTAGGGAGACCTTGTTCTTCCCTCTTCTTTCACGCAGGAGTGCATTTTAAGAAGGGGTAATCAGTCAATAACTCATCCCCAATGGTAAGATCCATAATAGCCTCAACCATTATCAATCTAGCAACCTCTCTTTCCATATCTCCATCTTTATCATTTATAACCTCAACAAATTGACAATTCGGTCTTACAGTAGGGTCCCTTCCCTTACTACTATTTATAAATCCTACAATATTTTTGTGTGTGTATGCACATCCTTCTATATACGTAAGATGACCTCTATTCATTTCTTTTCCACTTTCCAATTGGAGACAATGTGTATACATATTCAAATTTAGACCATATGCTGACATGCTAGGTTTATATTCTACTAGCCTTCTCCATTCACCACTATAATATGATGGACCATAATATGGCATTAATCTCCTAGTGGTTTGTTTTGAATTATTTCTATGTTTAGATCCCACATGTACATTTTGGACAATAAAGAGGCCTAGATTCGTTCCATGAATATTGGAGGGTCATATCATGTAGCTGTATCCCCAAAATTGAAACACCTCATACACTCTAGGTAGTTGTTGATCACTAGGCCAAGCGCAATATAGTCGACAATCAAATGTCTCTTTGTAAATTGATCTCAAACTCAGGGGCAAGTCATCATCTCCATCACATTCATTCTCATAGAGTATGTAGTCCACCTTCCCCTTGTCTTTAAGAAAATTATGCATCTTTAAACCAGTTCTTGTTCTGTTGCTTGTTTTCATCAATTCCTCGCTTGTTTTCATCAATTCCTCATCTTCTGAGCTAGTATATTGGCACATATTTTTGTTAGATGTATCATCTGATAAATGATCATTGCCCTCTAGCCTGGAAGTCAGTGATCCAGGAAACTTTAAACCAAGAACTTTATCCTGCAAGGATCCATTAAGAAAAAATTAGTTATTTAAATAATATAAAACAATGTTTAAACAAAGTATACATGTTATTTATATCAATTTGGAAAATTCCTTACCACAATTCCTATTGGATTTGAATCAATTGTAGGAGGCATACTACCATCTGGAAGCTCATCATATATGTAATGTCTTTATACAATTGCTCGTTTGAATTGTTTCTTTCCACGACATACAAAACATCTACAAACAACAATTTTCTCAAAGTATTCATCCCATGTACTATAGTCCTGACCAACCTCTTGTGTAGTGTAATCATTTGTTGTGTCTGCAGGATCCATTGTCATATCCTCTTCCACCCACTATTGTCTACGTGATTTAACAGTTTTAGGTCCACGTCCACGTACATATCTTTTTCATTTTCTAGTTGAACGCTCAAGCTTTGCATTTGCTCCAATCTCCATCTAAAATAATCAACAACATGCATTAATTTATGTCAAGATTGGATAATACATTATAAATTTCAATAATACTATGAAAAAAGATGTGCGTATCACAAAATGCCATTAGATCTTTTTTCCTAAGGAAATTAGATTTGAGTACTTGATGTCCCACTTCATCCGTTGTGTCCTCATTTGATATGACATGATTTGTTGCCATGGCCTCGTTTGGCCCCTATAATACACAACATAGTAAATAATGTTTAGTACACCAATTATATCATTTCAATGAATATGCTATCCAACACAAAACCTCACTTTAGTCATATATTTGACATATTGATATCATGTTTTGGCCATCCTAATTTTCAAACTTTTCCCTTGATCATAGAATCACATTTAATCACCATTCTTGTGCATTTTCAACCAATAAGTTTGACCTCAGAGGCCTCGTGGACAGAAAAATGACTTTATCTCCTCTATGTTGTAGCATTTGTGAATTCACAATCACCTTCCTCCTTTGGTTGAGGTTGCTTTCTCTTCTTACCTCTATTGTATCTGCAGATTCCGTTGTCATATCTATTTCCCCCCACTTTCCTCTCTGTGATTTAGTAGTTCTATGTCATCCACACCCTCTCTCCATGGCCTCCTCTGGATCCTGTAATACACAACAATGACAATAGTCACATAACAACTGTGCACCAAGAGAATATTCTTGAATTTATCTTGTTAATACACTCACTTTTCATTAAGACACACTATGAAAAACAAAATAGGACATTGCAACATTTTTCTCTTCAGAAAAAGTTTACACGCGGAATCTTGACAACTAGAGCTCAAATCTTATGATTACAAGATGACTACAAATTCACATCAAAAAGACATTTATTTCATATTTGACTCTCATATTTGACCATCATAGTGTTGATCTACTATTGTAGTGGGATCATGAGGATTCAAAGGTTGTCATATCATTGCTATCATCCAAATGCCACCTAATGTTGTACTAGCAATGATTTAGAATCTTTATTAGCAAGTCAATGGACTGATATGGGAATAAAGGGCAGCCACCATATGATATAGGATTGTGACTAACAAAAATAAACAAAGGCATTGCTAACATTATAAGTTAGGTAATCATTTATTATTAAAAAATGCTATTATAGCAACCACCTTAAAATTTTGCCTTGACTATTAATAGGGGTATCAAAGATCATCTTTCAACCATTAGGATTGTTATAACTTATATAATTGTTGGTATATGGTGGATTACTATCATTATAGGGGGATGATATCAAGGACCATCATTATGCCTTGTTATAGTTGATGGACAATCATCCTAAGTATTGTTACAACCCAAAAGGTCTATCACAACCCCAAAGGACTATCACAAATGTTATTAGGTCATCCAAACCATTGCTCCAATATTCACCATCATATGAATATCATAATTAACATTGTAGAGGTTGTCATACCATGAGGCATAGGTAACAACCATAGGAGGTTTAAAAGCAACACTAGCAACATTAAATTATTGTCATAGTACACCTAGGATAGCTAGGTATGCATCCATAGAGTTATTACTATAAAATTATCTCATTAATCTTGTGACCAGGTTAAGTCACTATCATAGTAACAATGTAGTTAGTCATCAATCAACATGTTGTCTTTGCATTTCAATGCGATCAATTCTTGAAAAATGACAATCCAGAGGTTAAAGAGATAAGTTGATACCTTACCTAAGTTGTCATGTTCTTAAAACCTTGTCACTATAAAGAGGAGATATCTAGAGAATAATGTCACAAGGACATAACCAAGGCATGCACTATCATGAGCCATAGGGACAACTTACTACACCATCCAAAACTCCATTTGAACTAGCTACTATCAATAATTCACATTATTGGGGACTGTCATGAAGAAAACACCATGCATAGGACTGTCATAATCAAAGTGGAGAGGATTGTCTAGTCATGGTATGACTGTCATAATAGCTAGTGGGTTAGTTACCATGCTTCAACCTAAAATAGGTTAATGAGAACATAGAAATGAAAATCACAATACCATAAGCATTACCATAAGCTGCCAATATAGTCTCATTAATTGGTGCTAAATTAGGCGCACTTTGCGCTGCCTTTTACAACCCAAAACAATTACATTTAGGCCTAAAAGTAGGTGCTAAAGTCAGCGTTAACTACGCTGAGTATAGCACTGATTAGTAAATCAAAAACAAAAAATAAAAACTTCCCGCCTAAATTATATGAGAAATTCGATAATTACAGGAGAAAAACGCCGTGTGAATTAGAGGAGAAAAAAGTAGAAAAACGCCACGTGAAGAGAGGAGAAAAAAGGGAAAAACAAGCAAGTAGATGAAAAATTTGATTTAGTTTGCGACACCATAGGTAAGGTTACAATAAAAAAAATTTCATTCCCAAAAATATTTTTGTTTTGATTAAATAGAGAGGATTGTGAAGAAAGGGTTGTGAATATTGTTTTGTTTACAGGCAAATCGTTCAAGTCTCATGTGGTTGCAAAGAAGGAGGGTAAAATTGTAGACATTGCATTATTTCCTCTACATACAAGAGCAGTGAACACATTTTTCAAACCCTAATGCCTAGGTTCACTTATCATTCCCATCAATACCTTTCTCTGAAGACAACTTTCTCGCTTCCTTCCTAAAAACGTAGTCGAGTGCTTTAAGACAAGTCGAGTGTGAGCAAACTAAAATTAGGGCTTTTGAGACGAGGGTGAGAAAACTAACATAGAGGTTCATAGAGACAATATGAGGAGATAGGGCTTTTGAGACAAGGGTGAGCAAACTAAAATTAGGCCCAGAACTATAGATTCCCTCCCAAGGCAACAATTGATTCATAGGAAAATAGTTTCATGATTTGCTCTACAAAGTAAAGATCAAAAACCTTGAGGAATACATAAAAACTGGACAAAAATTTTCATACCTGGCAGTGTGTACTTCATTTGCCTCCACAGACTGAATGAAAATAATTTTCCCTAGGTCGCCTCAAAATGTCAAGCAATAGAGGGAAGAGAGCAAAGGGATCAGACTCTGGCCACAATGAGGTAATTTATTGTCAATTTATATATTTGTAAATGTTTCCATTGTTTCTTTGATTTTTAGTTTTTAGTTTTTTATTTGTAAATTTAAAAGAATTATATATATATAGGGACATGAGACTGACAAAGATAAAGAGGCATTGGCTTCCATATTGGAGGTAGAGGTAGTGAACAAATTGGATGGTGTGGACTTGACAATGCTTGCCAGATACATAGAAAAATGATCTCGTAAAGCCCCTGAAACATTACAACCAAATCAACAGTGTCAAAGGGAATCAATTTATTCCCCAACCAGTCTTGGATTGAGCAAACGATCCAGGAGGAAATCAATAACAATAACCTCTAAGAATGTGGAATAGGGAATAGAGGCTTCCAATGTCCCACCCACTCTTGGGACATAGACTTCTTCAACCACCACGCCATGTTTTGCATCTTGCATTGATACCTATGATACCAAGATAGAATACGATGTGGTTTTAGGGGAAGTCCAAATGACAGATGCTGGAAAAATGTTTGTGAATAGGTTAAAGGAATCATGCCTTCAACAATTCAAAGACCATCTACATTTTCCATTCTCAAAGATACCCATGCACTTGCAAAAAGTAGTTATCCAAGACATGGAGACTGAATTTGGCACAGGTTGGTCTGTAAAGAAGATAAAGCTATGAATGTCTCAAAACTGCAAGAGATTTTGGTGCAACCAAACAAAGAAGATAAAAAACTCCCTCCCAAGCTAAGGCTCAAAAAAAGGCCAATTGATGTAAGTTTGAAAGTATGGAAAGAGCTTGTAAAAACATATGAGAAGTCTGATGCACAGAGGAAGTCTGGTGAGGAGAGTACGCAGGTATTTGAATTTGCTCATAAGATTATATCAAATTGATTAAACAATTTTTAAATTTTATTTGTGCATAGTTAAATTGAATTAGTATATGTTTCAGGACAAGGCCACCAAGGCTAGGCTTGAAAAACTTCGTGCCACGCATCACAGTGGCTAGAAAGGTTTACAGGCCTTGATCTGTACATTTGTAAGTATATTTAATAAGTTAAATGATTTTTTTTAATTTCCTAGGAAAAAGTAAATGATTGCATATTAATTAGTTTAACTAGTCCATGTGCCATGTTTTGACGGGAGGAGAAATATGGCCGGCATCTAAGCCAATTTGAAAAGGAAATGTTACAAAGAAAAAGGTGGACCGATTTTGTAATCTGGATGGAGAACGATGTATCAATAGTTGACTTTCAATAACTTAGTTGGATATTGTCGTGTTAATATGTCAATTTGCATTTCTTGTGTTGAGTTGTTTATTGATGTGTAGGATGAGTTCTAAAGTGCTTCTCTGTTGGCCCTAGATCCCACTCAATTGTCCCATTATTTGCAGTCCTGGACATGTGCACATGTCCTCCTAGTTACCTTATTGCAGTGTTGAGATTTGAAATTTAGTCACTCTCATTATGAATGCACCTTTTTACCTTTACACAACAATCATATAAGTGTGCATTTTGTCTCTATGCTTCCAAGTCTTCAAACTATCACTTCAACCAGGCTTTAATCAACAGGCATCTTTTCCCATGGTTTTCCCATCAAATTACATAAGGTATCCTTCATCATTTGTATGCAATAGGGATTGTTCAGAGGATTCAATGGGGGTATTAGTAATCACATACGTCTCCATCAAAGTTGTCTATTGCCTTTAGATTGTATGTACTCCAAAGTTCTTAAGGAAAAGTAAGAGCCATACCCAGACAAGTGACACAGTAAGCATTTCCTCTATGAGATTGAAGCACCACTTCTCAGTATTTGTTTTCTTGCATGTATGGATATACTCACTAAGGATGAACCCACAATAAGCCTTGCAAACTCAAGGCATTAAGAAAGTCATGCATGAATCAGTAGTATAACTTATTACACATATTAAATGGTTGTGTGGGTAAATCTTTCTTCCATTGTAATTAGGGTGCAGGGGATTGGTTTATTAAATTCTCGTCCATTGCATTTTTTTTACTAGATCTACACCATACCAAAAATATGGTTCTTGAGGCACATAGTTAGCACCCTTAAATGTAAGATTTTTCTTAGATGACAAATGATTACTCTTATATCTTTGGGGACCCTTCTTGGTGCCATTAGGATCATAATGAGTATACTAGCCTTGTGCTTGCTTACAAAAGGTGGTTGCAATTAACCTAATATTGTGGTCATTATCCACAACATTTTGTGTGTGCCATGCTATCTCATATGCTTAAGTTTAACAGGCTAATAATGAACAGAAAACCCTTGTTTGCCTACCTCCAACTAATGGACTTAAGATCCCATTTTTGGATTCCTTATGAAGTCAGGGTGATTTGAAGGAAGATCAAAGTTGCACTCCAAGTAGATCAAAGTTGCACTCATTTGTTTTCTTTCTTTTCTAGTGAACATTTATTCAAAAGCCCTTTCCTACACCCAAATCTTCAGTTTTAAACTCACTTGCATGGAAGATGCATTAAAGGTATCAATTATATATGTTCCATGATTTAAATCCATTATTTTGTGGTTCTCAGTATGACAGAAAGAAGAATGTTGTTGCTTCTTAGACTTGTTGCACACCTTGCACTAGGTCCACAAGTTGGTGGAATGGTATTCGAGGACACAATGGCTCTCATATCAGATTTTTTTGCAAGGAATCAATTTAAAATGGTCTGAGGCCTAGATTTCATTCCAACCTAGGATTCCATCACAATAATGTCATATTATAGTCTTCAGATATGTGTATAGTTTATGTGCTTGGTAGCAACCATTTATTAATGATTCCTCACACACCACACTGTAACTGAGATGTGTGAATGCCCTAAAACTATACAGGTTCAGTCCAAACACTATCATAAAATCATGCTTGATAAGATCACATATACATCATAGTTTAGGTGTGGGTAGGACTTCCTTAGGGTAGGTAGGACTTCCTTAGTGTAGCCCTAACTATGCATTGTAGTAGAATCATTATATTGACCATTCCAAGTTTAGTCTAACAGGGACAATGGAAGGTTGATATAAGAATTTTGAGGGACCTAGGGTAGTGACAATCATATAGGACTAGGTTTGTGTTATGTTTGGAACTCATAAAGTCTTGAGGTATTCTTAGAGGGGTGATATGTGACTAGGGTATGAAGACTAGGACTTTGAATGTAATCTTAAGCCCTTCGTTTGGATTTGTTGGAAGCCTTCTTCACTGATACATAAGGACTGTCAAGAATCCTATGATAGTGCATTAGAGAGGCATTGAAATCAAAAAGGAGATAAATGTTATTAGGCCATCACCTAATGGAGAAGGAATTGTCATAAAGAGCATGACAGTGTTACCTTGTCATAGTCACAAAGAGGATAGTCTTTGTGGTGGTAATTAAAGTCACTAAGTTTACATCCACCTTCCTAGGGTCTGCAGAAATGCTTGAAGTTGAATATGCCTATTTTAAAGATCTTTCCATGAGTATTTTCCATGCTTTTACCCCCCTAATGATCCAAATATTGAATATAAAGGTGTGGAAATTATTGACTAACCTTACTGCTGTCACAGTCAAATTGCTAACATGCAAGACAGTCATGAGGTTTGTCTTGTTTTATTCAAGATTTATATAATCTTCCTTATTGATAAGATGGGGGTCTACTATTCCCAAATTGTCTACGACAAAATACCAATGGAGACCTCCCCAATCCTCATCTCAAGTTTCAAATGCACAATGAAACGATGGAGGACAATCATAACTGTCATAATAGTACATTAGCATTTTCTGTCTCAAGGTGGCCCTTAAGACTACCAAGGGGATGGATATAGAGTTGGGATTATGGTTTTTGTTTAAAAGCCTTGTGTCATTGACCTAATATTTATTTGTGGCAAGGATCCCAATAGTCTAAAGATTACAAATTGTTGTCAAGAAGGGACTGTCATAGTTAAGTGTGGTACAGTGATACAATTTCATCTTGGCTGAGTATTGTATAAGTCTCAAGCTATTTAGAATGCATGGGGTATTAGGGTGTGGTATCACTATATAGGTAGCCATCAAGTGATTTCTTCAACCCAATCTTGGCCTATATAGTACCCAGTGTGAAGAGAAAGATAGTGTTGTCCAAGAACCTTGTTACGGTCATAAATGAGGGCAGTCTTAGCTATTTTAACCATAGTTGGAATCCCTTGTTACCATAACATATGTGACCTAAAACCATGACTCTATGAGTATGAGTTGTTTGAAACTCCTCTAAGAAGATCCCACTATGGGAATGAATCATAATTCAGTGTTAAATAGGATTGTTGTCATTACAAAAAATCTAGGGCAGTCATTGTATCCTCTCATTACCATCATAGAATTAATGCAACCATAGTTTTCAATACCAAAGAGATGGAATTGATGGTAACCATAAGGTTTGTGTTGACTAGTCTCAATCATCCATCCCTTGATGGTAAAAAATAATGTCCCAAAGGAGATAGTAATGATGATACAAATGCAGACACAAAATAAGACTTTATATTCTTCTATTTTAGAGGACTATCTCTACATTGCAGGTCCAGATTAAGGAAGACATGATTTAAGAGTTCATTGGATTTACTGGCTACAAGCCATTCATCAAATCCACACAAGGTGGCATGGTCAAGTTTCTGAATGCTTAAGTCCTCCTTTGTCATATGTTGTAGTTGCAACTACCTTGTTAGACATGTATGCAAAATGTGGAAGCATAGATAAGGCACGTGAACTGTCTAACAGAATGCCTCAAAAAAATGTGGTCTCATGGACTGCAATGATTGCAGGATATGCACAAAATGGATTTTTTGAAAAGGATTTAGAAATTTTAAAGAAAATACAATTGGCTGGTGTAAAGCCAAATTCCACAACCTTTGCCAGCATCCTCCCTGCCTATGTCAAAATGGGAGCTTTGGAATAGGGTATGGACATCCATCAATACATAAAGGATAGAGGAATTTTGTCAGATGTTGTAGTTGCAACTACCTTATTAGACATGTATGCAAAATGTGGAAGCATAGACAAGTGACGTGAACTGTTTGATAGAATGCCTCAAATAAATGTGGTCTCATGGATTGCAATGATTGTAGGATATGCACAAAATATGGAATCATAGAAAAAAAATGTGAATTGTTTGATAAAATTCCTCAAAGAGATGTCATCTCATGGAATGCAATGATTGTAGGATATGCACAAAATTGATTTTGCAAGGACGCTCTCAAAATCTTTGAATTAATTAAGCACTTTGGAACATATCCTAATTGTAATCTTTGCTTGTATTCTAGGTGCATGCAACCATGTAGGTTTAGTGGATGAGAGTTGTACATACTTCAATCACATTTGTAACCCTTATTGTATTACACCTACAATTGATCATTATGTGTGCATGGTTGACCTCCTTGCCCATGCTGGCTATCTTTAAGACACCCTAAACTTTATCTTTCTTTCTAAATCCCCAAATTTGTCCTATTCCTGCTCACATTGAAGACCTATGAGCGGGAATACGACTAACATTTTTTCTTTCTAAAATCAGTCGGATAACATATTGCTAACTTCATTTTTTTCAAACAAAATAGACTTTTATCTTAAGGTTACTCATGAACCTTAAGATAAATAATTATTGAAAAAAAATTGTGCATTCCTTAATGAGATGTAAGAGAATTTAATCAACTGCTACTTAAAAACTCTTTATTGTTTCTGTCTAATGCAGGTTATTAGATAAATAGTGAAAAAGAACATACATGGACCAAGCAATTTGTGGCACTTAAGGTTATGTAATAGAATTTACAATTGATAGTTAAATTGCATAACAAATTTTTTTATGATCTTTAATAACGTTTCTTAGAATTGTTACATGTTTTACATCATTGGAATGACATATTAGCTGTAACTTTTTTGAAATTTTATTATGGTATGTGCACTTTGATATGATGTAATATGATTATGGTTTCATTTCATATGTTGTAATATTAGATATATAACAGAAAAATAAATTATTGCATGAAACAAATAATAACTTTTCATTTTAAATGTTTTTTTTTGCAGAACATGGGTCTTCCAGAAGACCAAGATGATCCTCATGATATAGATCCAGATTATGTTGGTTCTAGTACAGATCACATGGCAGAGGATGATGATGATGCAGATATAGAAGACACCGATGCCGATGACGATGATGATGACGACAATGATGATCATGATGATGATGATGATGATCACGATGGTAATGATGATGATGAGGCAGTTGCTAGTAGTAGCTAGTGACATTCATGATCATATAGACTGCATCATGGATCATTGTTGATATATTGTTATGATGCCTCTTTTCATGGTTACTATCATATGTATCATTTTCATAGCCTGCAGTACCATATTAGTGAGTTGTATCATAAATTTATGTATCATTTTGACTTATGTCTACTGTTGGACATGTATCATTTTGACATGTTATTGATCTACTGGCATATTTGACTTTCACTTGTTTTAGTTATATATGATGATGATCTTATCAATACTGACTTGTCAATTTATATATATTGAAAGTGGTTGATGATTTTCGGATGGATATTTATTACGTATGATGATTTTAATTTACTGCTTAGGATGGATGTTGTCAAATTCAATTAAATTATAGATATTTGACTCACTTGTTTTAATTATAGATGATGATCATGTTATAATAATTATCTTGTTATTTAATCATATGAGTTAAATAATTAAATTACGTACTCTATAATCATATGAGTTATTTAAGAGGCATAATATATTTAACTAATTAAATTGAAATAAAAAATATTATTTAATTTACTTACTCTATAGCCGTTAAGGGCATGGTTCGGTGGTTAAGTCACTCAGTTGTAGTGGTGGCCACCAAAGTTCAAACCCCTGCTGGGCCAATGAGGTCGCAGGCTTTACGTCTTCGCTGGACCAACGAGCTCGCGGGTTTGAAGTGTTCCTTCTTGCGGATGAGGTCCCCCGTGTTGTGGCCTCACTAGTTCATCACTTTGGGCAAAAGCGTTAGTGTGGACCCGGAGGGCATGTCGTGCCAGCGTCACCAGTCACGTTAAAAAGTTTACCAGGCACATTATCTTTAAAAAAAAAATTACTTACTCTATAGTCATATGAGTTATTTAAGAGGCATGATATATTTAACTAATTAAATTGAAATAAAACATATTAAATTAATAAATGTAAGCAAAACAAGAAGCATTTTAAGAAGCAACAATGGAAGCTAAACTAGAAGCAAACTAGAAGCAATCTTAGAATCAAAACTTGGCATTATCTAGGAAGCAAAAACATAAGCAATTCAGGTAGCAAACAAAGAAGTAATAATGGAAGAAATTTTAGAAGCAACAAAAGATGCAATAATAGAAGCCATATTAGAAGCAACAAAAGATGCAAAAAAGGAAGCAAAATTGGAAGCAACAAGCGATGTTATAGCGGAAGCAAAATTGGAAGCAAAACTGGAAGCAAAATCGAAAGCAAAATCGGAAGCAAAATCGGAAGCAAAATTGGAAGCAAAACCGGAAGCAAACCTGAAAGCAAAACTGGAAGTAAAACCAGAAGCAAAACCAGAAGAAAAATTGGAAGCAAAATTGGAAGCAAAACCGGAAGCAAACCTGGAAGCAAAATCAGATGCAAAATTAGAAGCAAAAGTGGGAACAAAACTGGAACCAAAACTAGAAGCAAACCTGGAAGAAAAACTGGAAGCAAAATTGGAAGCAAAATTGGAAGCAAAACTAGAAGCAAAACTGGAAGCAAAACCAGAAGAAAAATTGGAAGCAAAACTGGAAACACAATTGGAAGCAAAACTGGAAGCAAACCTGGAAGCAAAATCGGAAGCAAAATTGGAAGCAAAAGTGGAAACAAAAACTGGAAGCAAAACTAGAAGCAAAATTGGAAGAAAAACTGGAAGCCAAAGTGGAAGCAAAACTAGAAGCAAACCTAGAAGCAAAACTGAAAGCAACACAAGAAGAAAAACCAGAAGCAAAATTGGAAGCCAAACTGGAAGCAAAAAAAATTGGCGCTAAACCCGACACTAAAACCCGGTGCTAAACCCGGTGCTAAACCCGGCGCAAAAGTGAAATGCAATTGGGCACCGAGTTTGGCACCGGTAGAAGTGTCCAATTCATGAACTCAAATGCACTAAATTCTAATGCTATTTTAAGCACTAATTGCCTCTTTTGTTGTAGTGGCATGTGGTATTTTTTGGACATTATAAGCATTAACTGATTTGTAAAAGCACTGAAATAAAGTGCACATATTGTAGTTTGGGGATCTTGCACATCATCCTGTGTCATTTTTGTACTTGCACTACTTTATAAAGTGTCATGGGGGGTTTGTTGTGTGTGCCTTGTGTTTTCAATCACAACCTTGTATACTTCATGCATGTGTGCCTTGTGTTGCCACCCTTTATTAGATGTAGGTACTTCTTTGTGAATCTTATGATGTTGCTTCTTCGTCTCCTTTATGCACTTTCAATGGATTTGCCATGCCTCTCCCTTGTTAGCATTATGGGGGTATCACACTATTAGTACTTGTGATAATGCTTACTTGGTTTCACCCTGGAGGTAACCTTCATAGGTTGGTCAACATTCTTGAGACCATTGGTACTTTGTGTGTTCCATCTATATCTTTGACTGTCAGATTGCCTTGCATGCCATTTGTACATTGTGTTTGAGTAGTGTCCTTGGGGTCACTCATATAAATTTGTGCCTCTTTGATCATGATCTTTATCCTATTTCAGTGGAGATTTCTAGTACAATAGTTCTTCTTTGGTAGTTATTTACAGCTTCTTCGTGCTTTAGTGGAGTTCTTCATGTTCATCTTGATGTACCTAATCTCTTGGGACATCTTTTGTGGAGGATTAAGTCCTTCCTTTGTTTATTTTCTCTTTTGGAGAGGAGTGTTCTCCCACTGGGTTTTTCTCCTTTTCTCTATTTGTGGGAGATTTTTTGTACATGGGTACCTAATATGGCCTTGTAGTCAAGACCCATCCTTGCATTATTTACATGTTTCTCATTTTCCCTAAGTTGCACTTAAGGGGGGTGTTGGTGTAATTAAATATTTAATTACATTTTTTTAAGCTTACCTAGAGATTTTTTAAGTTACCTAGGGTTTTCTTATTTTGCAATTATAAAAGAAAGATGTCATATGTAATTTATTAATCCAATTTCACTATTACATCTAATTGTTTTATAACCATTAATCCATAGTAAATAAACCATACATATGCAATCTTTTTCTACTCTTAATAACAACTAATTTCTCAATCAAACACAATTAGCATGAATAAATGGTAGAGAGAGGGAAAGAATGGGTACTTTGGCAAAAATATGATGGGGACAAAATATGCCTCATCATCTTCCTCCAGACCTACTATTTTGCAGGTCCTCCTAGAGGTTTTGATGAAGAGAGAGCTTGGGCTTGTTTTTTCTTTCATCTATCCTTTTATTGTGATCCTTCTATATTTGATTGAAGCCATATGGTTTAAACCATGTTGTTCTATTTTCTCTATCATTGTCCATGAACCCTATATTCCTTTTTACTTCATTTAACCACCTTTCAAATTTCTAATCAAATTATGTGGAGGCTACATTAATAGTTGTAGGAAGGGACAAGAGGAGTGGAGGTCTGAACCTCATGCCAATCCAATAATCTTGATATGTATATATCAATTCAGCCACTATTGAATCCAACTGCAAGACAAATAAGATTATATGGGGAAATTATTTCTCTTTTCATTAAAACCCGATGAATAATATTATATCATTTGGCATAGCCATCAAAAGCTTGGTAAACTGTATTAGTTGCGCCCTTTAGGACCAATTATGAAAGTTTTAGACTTTCCACATATTTCTATCCCATAAGAGGACAATTGATTATCTTTTGGAATTGCTTCATAAATTCTGCATGTTTTAAATTTTGATGCCGCATAAACAATCCCATGGTTTTCTCTACCTGGATATATTCATTTGTTCTAGCTTGTCAAGCTAATTGGATTTTCAACATGGAGATTAAAGACCTGATTTGAACTTCTCCCATAAAAATGTTGATGAAAAATTAAGTACAATACCCTAACAATAAATTGTGTGGATAAAACTCACATAGAAGGTTTTTCTAGTCTTGAGTGGCACTCTTAAAAGCTACTAAAAATTGCTTATCATCTATTTTATAAGGAAGGTCACATGAAATCCTTAACAATGTCCATCTTAGATCTTGTTCATTTAAAAACATACTATACATCCTAGAAGGTTTCCTACAAGCAAGAAGTAGTTCCCCAATCTTACATGCTTCATATTTAACTTCTAGGTAATTATTCTTCTTTTACAGGATAGCCACCTGAGCTTTCAAGTGAAATATCTCAAAATAAGCATACCTGAGGAAGTAGTAGTGGGATATCCATGTCTGAAGAAATTTGGGAATTGACATTGTGAACCATCTCAAAAATATGGGTTTAGTTTGCACCTATTTATCCTCCTTCAAAGGTCTAGTTTGAATTTCCTACGAATCTTGTTCTAATTCTACAATCTTACTCACAGATGCAATTAGCTCGACCTAATTTTCCTGATTCTTTTAAGTGAATGTTATAATAGATCTCATTATATTTTCCATGAGGTCCTTAATGTTCTTGTCTTTGATGGAGATAGCTTCCCAGAGAATTTCAATCTCTAGAGCTAGTGTCTTTGTTTGCATTGAGGTCTCCATAGGATTGTTCAGTTGTTCTTTTATTGACAAAATTATGGCTTCCTTATCAGCCAAAAGAATTTTATGCATCTCAATTTATTATTGCTATTGGGTGATGATGAGCTCTGCCTTTGAAATTTCCATTCCATGATGAATTTGTTGCTCCTCTATTTTGTTCTCTTCTTAATCCTACTCCATCTTTGAAGTTTCTATAGAAGCCTTTCCTTGTGACAGGATTCTTCAGAGGGGAGAGCCAAAAGATGATGTGTTCTCTTTTTTATCTACCTCCTGCTCTGGAGTACACTGCATTGGAGAAGATTCATGAAGTGGAGGAGGTGTAGACTAGTTTGTAGGGGACACCTCTAGAGGAGAAAGAATTTTTGTTTCTGACTCAGGAGTTAACACCTTTTCTTCTGTATAGCTTTCTAGAGTCAAGGTAGTCTCTTTTAACAGAATTTCTTCTTGTATATCCTCTAGACTAGTTGTATATTTCAAAGTAGTCTTTTCCTACCCAATTCCTTCCTGTATGACCTTCATAGTAGTTGTAATTTGTTCTAACTCCGAAGATGAAATTGTATCCTTAGCTTGCAATTCAGTGGCATTTTTTGTTGGGAAAAAGGTGTTGTTCAGCTTGCATAACATTAATTACTTTAATTATGTAAAATAAATATTCTTTTGTGGTGCATCTTAATTGATGTGTCAGCCACATTAAATATTTATTTGGTATCACTTACAAAATTTGTATTTAACATTGGGAGACATAAGGCAAATATTTATTATTTGTGCAAAATAATTAATTTTGGGGTCAATGGTTTTGTGCTCATGGTTTTGAGACACATTGTTTTTATCCAATACCACAAGTTGTATTTGTATGAGCTTGAGTCTATACAAGCAAGCACATGGTTAGTGGTTAGGGTTGGCTCTTATTTTACAGGCTGTGTGAGAGGCTATCATTGTATTGAGTTTTCTCTTGTGAGTACATATTGTAAAGCATGGCATGGGATGTGTGGATTCATGCTTGGATACATGGAGGATGCATTAGAGGAGCTTGATGTTTCAGAGGTGTTCATGGAGACTGTATGAGTGTATTGTAATTTCTTATTGCTGAATAATACATTGAGTATGGATGATTTTGGAGACTAGGTTTTTCCCTCAATGAGGGTTTTCCCAGGGTATATATTGTGTTATCTTGTTGATTATCTATTGATCTTTGCATTATGGTAAATCTGTAAGATTGTATGCATCATTATCTCCTTTAGGTTTGTTGAGTACTTGGACTCAGATTACAGGCATCGGCAAAACGTTGAACTATCGGTGTGATATGAGAGACCATTACCGATGGTGTTGTGATACTCTAACAGTTGGACATCAGTGTGACAAACCTTATCGGCGTGCTATGGATATCTCCTTCCGATGTGTTGGGTCACTCTGATGGTGGTTTGCTCTTGCGATGTGCTATCGGTGAAAAAGGGGTCTTCGGCGTAACCTGTTTATGTTCCAACGATGGAGCTATGCTACACCGATCAGTGTAACTGTCACTGTTGGTGAAGTTTGATGTAGTCTCAATGATAGTTGGTGTCTCTTCGATGGATCAGTTATCGGTATGAAGATCACTGTTGGACCAGTTTTGATATGTCATTCTGATGGTGTGTGTTGCTCTGATGGAGGTTGGCGTCGGCAAGATCTCTTTGATCGGTGCAGTGTCGAGACATTACTCCGATGAGCTTGGACTACTCCGATGAAGTCTAGATTGGCGTTGTTGGGAACAAAATTGCCGACAATAGTCTTACTGTGTGGTCCTATCTATAAAGTGATCAAAGGATCACTGTCTGATGCATGTGGGACTAATGAGTTCTCACGAATGCGAATAGTCAGACGGCGGTTTGGACGGTTGGGCTGAGCGTAACTAAATCGATTGGTGGCTCAGATGGTTACACAAGTTTGGAGAGAGATAGTCTTGGATCGATAGAGTTTGATAGAGAGTTCAATCTGGTTAGCTCTATTTTCTTCTTCAGGGAAGTCCTATTTGTATGTTGTACACAACATGATAATAGTATGTGAAGGGACTGAACTGAGAAAAAAGGAGAAACAAAGGTCGAGAGAGAGCGAGCCTGATCTTCCAATGTTACTATTGAGATTCTCTAGATGAAGAACAAGATGTATAACTCTGTGAAGGCTTGAGAGTCTGATATTGTATTGTAACTATGTATTTTTGTTGCTGATTAATACAATGATCTCTGGCTTTTGGAGTGTGGGGTTTTTTACCCGAAAGGGTTTTCCCCACGTAAATCTATGTGTTCTTATTTATTGTTCTTTCATGGTTGTGATTCTGTAAGTTGAATCCATTGTCTGTTGTTGAAACTATAAAGATGCATCAGTCTTTTCTCTGAAGGTTCAATGATGGGGAAATAAACTATGTATGTTTCCACCTTGTGACATAGTAGATAGTGTTTTTGAGGTAACCCAATAAAATTTAAAGTTACCGAAGACACTATTGATCCTGAATGTGCGTTCTTGGATGCTCTTATTTCCTTACAATTGGTATCAGAGTCTTCTTCTAGGATCTGCTTTGTTGCTCACATATGTACATTTGTGTGTTGGATGTGTTTGCATGTAATAGTTCCTGGTGTATAAGGTCTGGGTATTCCTTCTGTGATGATTTCTTAGTGTGATAGGCTTGAGGAAATCTGAAGGAATCATCTGATTATTGATCCTTGTTTGAGTGAAGTCTGGCAGTTGATCTTGTTTTCATGTTACAGTAGGCGCTTGAAGGATGGTGAAGATGGAGAAACTGGAGCTGGTCATATTGAAATGATGTGGTCTCAGGCTCCTAGTTGGCAGCGGTAAGATGTTCCTATTGCATGGGGTAGAATTGTGCTTTGTGGTTGTGTTGCTATAGTAACTTTCATATTGGGTGTCTGTGTGAGAGGCTCTCTGATGATATGAAGAAGTTTGTGTTACTGCTCAGTCATGGAGTACTGTGCTTATGCTAGGATTTGTTCTTGGTATTGGAAGGTGTTGTTTATGTGATGCCCCAGTTGCATTTTGGTTATGGAGTTGATCTTTGAGGTCTGGAAGCTTCTGATATAACCTGACTTTCTCTCTCAGATGCTTGTACATGATGGTGGTCTTGGAATTGGTCTAAATGAGGCCTGCAGTTCCTAGATTTTCTTAATCCTTGTGGTTGTTTTGTACTTGCATCAGAAGGGTTTAATAGATTTTTCTTAAAATCTATGATGCTCATCTATGTTAATCCATTTTTTGGTTTAACTATTATGGTGTTTCTTGATTCATATTCTTGGTCTTCCAGATGTGAAGTAGGTATGGATGTGCATGGGTGTTTTTCAAACACAGTGGTTTTGCAAGTTTTACACGGTCAAGAGACAAACTTGTGATTTTGTGAAGCTGCAGTTAAGCTATTTCTAGACCCTGGCGTTTGGGGTGTTACTAGATGATGTAGTTGCATTTTTGCATGCATGCTCTATGCATGGTGTGAGGAGGTGAAATGCTTTCTCTACATAGGAATGCTGGTATGTGATATGTCACTCAGTATTTCTGTGGAAATGGTTGTTGGTTTTCTATACTATGGTGCTCAGGTTGTGGACATGTTTGGCGAATCAGATTTGTAAGTAATCTGATGCTTAAGTCATGTTGTCTACATTGTTATCTATTCCTTGAGATCTCAGTTTTGTAGTTTCCAGTGTGATAGTGAGTTTGCATGATACATTGGTTGGATCTATGAGTTATGTAGTTTTGTGGACTGATCACCTATTAAGCTATAGTGAGATGACTCGGATGTGGATTGTCTTTATCCACTAGATTATTTTAGTGTTAATGCAGATTTGTTAGCTGGCCTGGTCTGTGGTCACTTGTACATTGGTGCGACTGCTTCAGGATGAGAGGATGGATGTTGTTGAGTACCTGAATAGTCAGTTATGGAGACCTGTAAGTATGTGTATCATGATGTCATGAATAGCTTGGATACACATGTTTGTGTAAGCTATTGACAATGATGTTGTATTTAATTGGTTTGGAGATCTTGGTACCATTTGTTTTTTATTGATGTGATAATATGTGGACCTAGAAGATTTTCAGATGAGAAGATGTTTGGTCATGTTGCTTGGAAATCTTAGTTGCTACAATTCAGTGGGAGCTTTAGCATTGACTGTGTGTTCATCACTTAGTGGTGGATGATCTTCTTTAGTGTTGCAGATGTTACTTGGAGGAGCTCTTAGATCCTATTGCTACAGAAGGGTTCTTTCGCATTTGCAGGGGCACTATTTGAGGATGTGTAACATCTTGGAGTCATGGAGGATTCATGAAATCCTTGGCTGAGGTGTTGGTGGTGCTTGACAGGTGATGTTGGTTTAGAGTTTGGTTTGTTTCATGTCATGGTGTTTTCTTGAATTCTTCTTTTGAGTTTTGGCATGATACATTCCTCTTGAGACCATGGTTATGTTCACCTGAAGCATGGAATCTCCTAAGGGAGATAGTAAGATCACGATGCCATGATAAGTTCCTGATTCAGATGATTGGAGCTTTGACATTGGTCTGATGATTCTCTGTGTGTTGGATGCATTGATCTTTTGCTTGATTACTTCATGTTGGTGCAGTGATGCATTTGGAGTTTAGCCTGATATGATTATTTGCAGATGCCCATGGGTACATGGAGAATAAGGTGAGATTGTATTTGATGTGCTTAATTAGAGTTTACAGCAAGAAGTCTGAGGAGTCTTCACCTTGGTTGGACGTGAGTTCAATAGAGACCTATGAGGAGATTGCTCTTGCAGGAGTCATGATGGCCTGTATATCTTGGAGGAGCATTCTTATCCCCACTCATGGTCTACTCGGTAGTTTATCACTTGAGAGGTATTGCCCATTGTTTCTCTCAGGTGTTTTATGCTTTCTTTCATAGATATGGATCTTGAACTGCTGATATATGGTTTTGGAGGATTCATTGTGAGAGATGGATAGCATGATTACCTCCTTTTGCATTTGAGTTTAAGATATCGTTCATTGATGAGGACAGTTAGGAGATGGTTTATGGGCTGATTTCCTGAAATGGGAAATGGATTAGTTTGATCTTCTTTTGGTTTGAGAAGCTTACATCCATATTTTATAATTACATGATATATATGTTGTATTTGATCTTGAAGATTGAATGGGTGGGTGTTGTTATGCTATTCTCTTTGGGGTGTTTTGAAGGAGATCATACTTGACATAGTTGGCATTCAGAGGTGTATGTAGAAGGATTGTCTACAAGTATATGATGTGCAGAGTTACTCTCTATGGTCCTAGTTATCTTCCTGGATGGTTTGTTTCACACTACATTGGTTTGAGGTTTGATTGGAGCCAAGATGATTACTAGTTTGTGGTCATGTGTTTTCACTTATGTTCTTGAGTGATGACATGGAAGTTCTGTTATCTCTTTCCTTTGTTGGGTGTGGAGAACTTGGGAGAGTTCTGGACTGATGGTGAGGAGTTGTTATTTGATTACAGGTGTTGTGTATCATTGTGGATGTTTCCTTGGTACTACATGATGTGTACACTTTCTATGTGATGCTATTGGTGGACTTTGTATGCCATGATCTTTCTTAGATTTGCATTACCCATGCAGTGGGAGTTCTTGGATGTGTTTGGTCTTCTTTGACTGGTTGACACATGGAGCTTGTATTTGTAGCTGATGGGTGTATATGTAAGTGGCATGAGTCTACTGATGTTAATACCTTCAAGGTATGAGTGATTGGATGTTTTAGCACTGGCTCTATGTGCTATTTTCAGTCAAGTGGGTTTTTTGTTTAGTTGGATGGGTGCAGTTAGTTTTTTGATTATTGTTCTAGCTGATGTTCTATCTTGTTTCTGGAGAATGGTTTCATGGTTGTGTTCTGAAAGCTTTGAAGTTGGTTTTGTTAAAGCTTCTGTGTATCTTGTGAGCACAGTGGAGTGAAGGCAGTATCAACTTTGGTTCTGAGCATTGATAGTTTCCTATAATTCCTTCGTCAAGTGGGAGAATGTTGAGTACTTGTGACTCAAATTACAGGCATCGGCAAAACATTGAACTATCGGTGTGATCTGAGAGACTATTACCGATGGTGTTGTGATACTCTGATAGTTGGACATCGGCGTGACAAACCTTATCGGCGTGCTGTGGATATCTCCTTCTGATGTGTTGGGTCACTCCGATGGTGGTTTGCTCCTGTGGTGTGCTAGCAGCGAAACGAGGGTCTTCAGCATAACCTATTTATGTTCCAACGATGGAGCTGTGCTACACCAATTGGTGTAACTGTCACTATCGATGAAGTTTGGTATAGTCTCAACGATAGTTGGTGTCTCTCCAATGGATCGATTATCGGTATGAAGATCACTGTCGGCCTGGTTTTGATATGTCATTCCGATGTGTGTGTAGCTCCGATGGAGGTTGGCGTCAACAAGATCTCTTTGATCTATGCAGTGTTGAGACATTACTCCGATGAGCTTGGGCTACTCCAATGAAGTCTAGACTGGCGTCGTTGGGAACAAAATTGCCGACGATAGTCTTACTGTGTGGTCCTATATATAAAGTGATCAAAGGATCACTGTCTAATGCATGTGGGACTAATGAGTTCTCACGAATGCGAACAGTCAGACGGTTGCTCAGACGGTTAGACAAGTTTGGAGAGAGATAGTCTTAGATCAATAGAGTTCGATAGAGAGTTCAATCTAGTTAGCTCTGTTTTCTTCTTCGGGGAAGTCCTATGCTATATGTTGTACGCAACATGATAACAGTATGTGAAGGGACTGAACTGAGAAAAAAGGAGAAACAGAGGTCGAGAGAGAGCGAGCCTGATCTTGCCATGTTACTGTTGAGATTCTCTAGATGAAGAACAAGATGTATAACTCTGTGAAGGCTTGAGAGTCTGATATTGTATTGTAACTGTGTATTTTTGTTGTTGATTAATACAATGATCTCTGGCTTTTGGAGTGTGGGGTTTTTTACCCGAAAGGGTTTTCCCCACGTAAATCTATGTGTTCTTATTTATTGTTCTTTCATGGTTGTGATTCTGTAAGTTGAATTTGTTGTCTGTTGTTGAAACTGTAAAGATGCATTAGTCTTTTCTCTAAAGGTTCAATGATGGGGAAATAAACTATGTCTGTTTCTACCTTGTGACATAGTAGATAGTGTTTTTGAGGTAACCCAATAAAATTTAAAGTTACCGAAGACACTATTGATCTTGAATGTACGTTCTTGGATGCTCTTATTTCCTTACAAGGTTATGTGGAATTTCTCTGATCTACCTATAAATTTCTAACAAGTGGTATCAGATCTTTTAAGGCTTTTCATGACTTGCATGTACTTGCATGTTGCTTATATGTGCTTGCATGTGATGTATCTATATAATTATGGTTCTGGGTATTTTCCTCCATCTTGAGAATTTTTGGAAGGAATTGTGGGTTGCAGTAGATCTTCTATGTGTTAACACTATTTTGCAAATCTATGAGATTAGTAGCCATATTATCAGAACCATGGTTTGAGTTTGTGGGGTTTCACAAATTCATGTTTTGTTATAACCCTTGTTTGTGTAGATCTGGTGCAAAGCTAAATCCATGACAATGCAGGAAAGATTTTGGACAATACAAGATATGAGGATTTGTATAGGTTGTTGTGTTGTAGTTTTGAGGTTCTGGGTGTTTCAGATTTGTTGTGGTTATTGTAGAACTGAAGCTAAAAAATCTTGGCAAAGGGTTCCCTAGTTGTGTGCTTTAATATGAGGGTTTTGAGGAGAAATTTCTGTAGATGACCTCTTGAGACAAAACTGACCTTGCCATTGAGTCTAGGAGGCCTGAGAGGCAAAGATTGATATAAAATTTGACCTATTTAGGTCACTAGAGAAAAAAGCAAAAAATTTTGCCCCCTCCCTGGTACAGTCGTACGGACCTATAGGTACATAGTGAAGAAAAAAAAAATTTCCTGCATGATTTATTTTTCTATAGTTAGAAAAATAAAATTAAAAAAAAAGAGATTGCATGTTAAAAAAGCAAGCGTAAAAAAAAAATTGTTTTTTGCATGGGGGTCCGCAGACCCCCGTACATGCATGGTACTGGGGGTACCGCCAGTATCAAAGTTGGTCGGGCCCCTCGCTGGCCTTTGTCAGTTGTTGGCTAGCTAAGCCATGGTCAACGGGTCCTAAGGCCCCCAATCCTGGTCGCTAGACTAGCAGGCCCAGCTGAAAGTCCGCCGCCGGCGACAAACATGCAATGCCCCCATGGGCTTTTCAACCTTTAAAACAGGCAGTGGAAATAAATGACAACGGTGGCATTTAATATTTAAGTTGGACCTAAACAAATACTAAAACCTTATTTATTGCCCGGGGTCCGTGGAACTTTAAAACAAATTGAAAACTATTTAAAATCTGTTAGTCAAAGATTATATGATGCTAATGTCAGCCCAGTACGCCACATCACCTTGCCCAGTCAGCGCTGATGTCAGTGATAGTACAGTTGTACGGATGGGTCCCCCCAGGGTTCCCCTTTTAGCGCTCAGAGGGCATTTTTCTTCTGGGAGGCATAACGATCACCCACAATATAAATTTTTGACTTCTTATAGGCGTCGAAAAGGTCTCTCCGAGCACTATGCAATGATGCAAGTTTGGTTGTTAGATTTTGCTGTTTGTGTCAGAATTTGTTGCCCGAAGCCAGGCATTGCTTTGAGACAATTGTATGCTCATAACTATTGCATACGGAATCAGATTTTTGATTTCAGATAGGCGTTGGAGAGCTATTTCTATGTACTATAGATTGGATCATGTAGATTTTCAATTTGGTGTGCAGAGAGAGTTTGGTACTTGTTTGATCACTTGTGGGAGCTAGATATTCAGGGTGTAATTTTAAGAGCATTTAGATGAATTTTTGGGCAGAAAATTGTGGGAGTGCATGTTGCTATGTGACCATCAGCATGGTATAGCAGGTTTTCAGATTTGGTACTTCCAGATATAGGTTTATAGGTGTTTTTCAAAGTTTGTACTTTGATGAAGACGAGTACACAGGTTGTCTTCTGGTTTGAGGACATGATTAATACACGTGTGAGACATGCAGTCTCGTTTCAGTGGGAGTTGAGTACAGGTACATCTTTAATGATTATTATGGTGCCATGGATATTTAGGTACACCTTTGCATTGACATGCAATGATCATGTATGCGGTTGATAGGTATGGGCTATGATGTTTGATTCATGATTACAGGTGGTGTTGTGGTGTAGTTTTAGGGGATTGTTCTTATCTCCTGGATGCTTGGTAGTTCCTTGACTATGGTTACTTATGTTGTGACTTGTTTGGCAAATCAAATCTAGTGTTGATTTGGTGTTTGAGTCTTGGAGTCTATAGGTTGTCTTCTTTGATATCTCAGTTTGCATGTTACTAAGGTGAGGATGAGTTTGCATGTTACATGTGTTTTGGATCTTTGAGTTATGTAGTTTTGTGGATTAGCTACCCCTTGGCTATAGTGGGATGACTCATATGTGGACTCTCATTATCCATGAGATTGATTCAGTGTTTATGCAGACTTTGTTAGTTGGCCTTGTCTGTGGTCATTTGTACATTGGTATGTTGCACTGAGATGAGAGGATGGATGATTAGATTGCCTGGATAGTTAGTTATTGGGAATTATTGTATGTTTATCACAATGTCATGGATAGCTTAGATATGTGGTTGTATGTGAGCTTTTGACAATGATGGTTTTATCTTCTTAGTTTGGAGATCATTGTTTTACTTTACCTTTTGGGAGTTGTTGATGTTACAACAGGATTCCTTGATTGTGTTGGGGCCATGGATGATCTTCATTTAGGAGATGGTTAATTTGTTGCCATGTATATCTCAATGTCATGATTTAGTGGGAGCATTGGTAACGATATGGATTCATCATTTGTGATGGATGATCTCCTGTAGTGGATGTTGGTGTCATGGAGGAGCTCTTGGTAGTGAGAGTTCTTTGACATTTTGAGTTCTATTGATAGGATATGGTTATCTTCATGTGATTAGAGATGTTGACATTTTGGTTTACCATGGGGGACTCTTTTTGAGTTTTTGGTTGAGGTGTCAAGTTATGACTTGTTAGTTTGACATGTTGATCCTTGTTTTAGAGGTGTTGGTATTGTGTCTTGATGGACTCTTGATCACATGTTAGAGTGTTGACATGATACAAGTTCTCTTGAGATAGGATGTGTGTATTGATGCATGTGATCTCCTAGAAGGAGATGGTTAGATCATGATGTCATGATGGGATTATTGATTATGTAGATGTGCAGTAGGAGCATTGACAGTGATCTTGTTGGATCTCTTAGCATTGAGTACATTGATCATGTGCTTGGGAGCTTCATGATAGTGTGATGTTGCATTTGGAGTTTAGCATGGATTGATCATGGAGGTACTCTTGGATACTTGGAGACTAAGGTGAGGTTGGAGTTCTCTTAGGATTAGAGACACTTGTTGAGACGGTTACTCGTTGGAGGTTTTAGCAGATAGACCAAGGAGCCTACACCTAGATATGGATGTGAGTTCATTATGGACCTAGAGGAAATTATTCTTGGAGAGAATCTTTGTGACTTGATGTACCTTGGAGGGGCATTCTCAGTCCCCACTCTTGGTCCACTTGATGGTTTATCATCTATAAGGTATTGCCCATCCTTTTAGATGAATTATGCTTTATGTTTTATCTTCTCATAGATATGGATCTTGAGCTATGGTTAGTTGGTTCTGGAGGGTTCATTTGAGGGACATTGGAATGGTTATGAGTTTAATCTTCCTTGGTTAGAGAGGCTTACATCCATGTTGGTTACATGATATATATGTTCATTTGATCTATGAGATTGAATGATTAGGTGTTGTTGAGGCTTTTTCATTTGGCGTTGTTGGGAATTAAGGTGTCTCAACCTTGGTAATTCCTTGTATTATTTCATTATATTTATTCATTTATTGCCTATTGTGTAATTAGGATGCAAATCCTATGTTGTCATCTTGTGGGAGTTGGCACGGTGATGTGTCATCCTACATGGAAGATGACCAAATGTAAATTTATCCTCATATGAGGAGATAGGTGTCCCACTTAGTGGTAGGAATATTTTTCCATGTGTCGGCATCTTGTATAGTGTGTAAGGGAATATTGACCAAAATGGTTATGACATATTCCTATGACAAATCTATGACATGTAAGAGTTGGAAATAGAAGATTTTATGATAGGTGAAGATATGTGTCAAGAAGCATCTTTGAAAAAGGCATCTTTGGGCACCCTAAGGAGGGTTATGACATGTTGTAAGAGAATATGCTATTTATATCTTGTTTATGATAGATTCTCTTACAGATGTAAGATATGTCAGTATGACGGATTCTATGACCGGTGTAAGAGTCGTAAGAGCATCTGTCATTACCCAAATTAGGAATAGGCGACCTCTTTGGGATGGGGTGACTTGACAAGTGTCAGGAACATTCTACAATGTTGAACAAGTGTCCATAGGTGTGGGTTTTGGGCCATGAGGCCATGTTGGACGCCCATCCCAAGATAGAGCCATTTTTTCCTTATATTTTCTTTATAAATAGGTGCTTTGGAGAGGAGATGTATTATGTGATTGACAAGTACTATTATGCTACCAGATTGTCTCCAGATACGAGTATCAAAGACTCCTGCAAGAGCATTAGCTCTGTGACTGTATTGTAACCTTCATTGTTTACATAATACATTTGAGCTGTGTTTTGGAGTGTGGGGTTTTTCACCCGTAAGGGTTTTCCCCATGTATATCTTGTCTCTCTCTTCTTCTGTCTTACATTCTTGTGTATGTGTTTGCTGCAATATCTCTATTAGTGGGTTAACATTGTTGCAACTGTAAAGATTAAAATGAATTTGCACTCATCTCTCCTCATTAGATTAGTGTAGGAAGTGATTTCCGCATACCTAGCTTCCTTTCAGTTGGTATCAGAGCTTGATCACCTTTGGTCCTAGTTGTTGGGTAGGGGTTTTTTGAGCTAATCTTAGGTTGAGTGGGAGCTTTGCATAGAGCATTATGTATTCTTGTTGCAGAAAAGAGATGGTAGGCACATCTGGAAGATTAGAGGTGGAGAAATTTAATGGCACTAATTTTGAGTTATGGAAACTTAAGATGGAGGAATTGCTTATTGATCGTGACCTATGGGAAACTGTATCTAGTGTAAAACTAGCTACAATGGCACAAGCTGATTGGGATCTCAAAGATCAGAAGGCTAAGGGACTCAAAGACTCAGTCTAGCTGATTTTGTCCTGTTAAATGTCCATGAGGAGAAGAGCACAAAAGACCTTTGGAAGAAGTTGGGTGATATTTATCAGGCCAAATCCTTGGTAAACAAACTTTTTCTAAGAAATAAGTTGTATTATCTAAGGATGGAGGATGGAGGATCAGTTGTAGATCACCTAAATGCTTTCAACATGTTAGTTGCACAATTGACATCCGTTAGTGTGAAGATGGAGGAGGAGGATCGTTGTATGACCTTTCTTTGTTCTTTGCCGGACTCATGGGATCATCTTGTGATGGCTATTGGGAGCACCACATCCACTTTCAAAATGGATGACGTGGTATCTTTGTTCTTATTTAAAGAGATGCAGAGAAAGTCTTCTAAGGCAGCCAAAGAGGCTCTTGCAGTTTGTGGAAGTCCCAAGGAGAAAGGGAAAAAGAAGGACAAGAAAGCTGAGAAGGGTAGATCCAAATCCCATGGGAGATCCAAATCTCCTAGAAAGTCCAAGGCTCTCTATTCGAACTGTGGCAAAACTGGGCATTTCTGAAAGGAATGCAAGGAAGAAAAGAAAAAGAAGAAGAATGTCCTAGATTTAGATTCTGACAAATCTCAAGATGATGGTGATGCCTTCATCGAAGCCCTTGCTACCCATGCATCTAATGATGTGTGGTTGATTGATTCTAGTGCATCATTCCACATGACCTCGCATTGAAGCTAGTTCATGATATATGAAGAGTTCAATGGTGGAAGAGTGTACCTAGGTGACGATTCTCATCTGAAGATTGTTAGTCTTGGAAGAGTCTCAATCTGATTCCCTAATGGACGAGTGAAGGGGATCACTGGGGTTATACACATCCCAAGCCTTGCATGGAAACTACTTTCTGTAAGTATGTTGAATGATGCAGGTGTACAGGTTGTCTTTTCGAAGGATGGATGCAAGATGACTAGAGGATCTATGGTGCTTGCGAAGGGTACTCGAAGAGGTACTCTGTTTCAACTGGAGGCATGCACTTCATAGAGCAATAGTTCTTTTGACTCAAAGGAAAGAGCTGCAGTCATTTCATCCCCGCCATCTGAACGAGTAGTGAAGAAATCTATTGTAACACATTCTGATGGTAGTGCACATGCTTTGGAAGTTAAACTTCCTACTAAAAGACTATGTTATGGCATTTGAGATATGGCCACATTGGTGAGAAGGGTCTGCGAACCCTAAAAAATAAAAACCTCATTGAGGGGTTAAATGATTGTAATATCGAGTTTGACTTTTGCAAACATTGTGTATATAGAAAGCAAAACCATGTTCAGTTTTACTCTAGTTCTCACAAGTCTTCTGGTGTATTGGATCTTATTCATTCTGATGTGTTTGGTCCTATTGATGTTCCTTCCATTTCCAAATCTATAAACTTTGTATCTTTCATAGATGATTATAGTCAAAGGACATGGGTTTATTTTATTAGAAGCAAGACTGAAGTCTTTAGTTGGTTTAAAGAGTTTAAAGCTTTTGCTGAAAATTAGACTAGTAAAAAGATTAAGTGTTTGAGAACTGATAACGGTGGTGAGTTTTGTTCCATAGAGTTTGATAAGTTCTGTAAAGAGCAAGGGATTGAAAGACATAAGACAACTTCATACACCCCATAGCAAAATGGAGTTATAGAGAGGATGAACAGGACATTGATGGAGAAGGCTAGGAGTATGCTTAGTGGAGCAAGCCTCGAACAAAAGTTTTGGGCTGAACCTATAGCCACTGCCTGCTATCTGGTAAACAAATCTCCTACATCAACTCTTGTTGGTAAGACACCCATGGAGGTGTGGTATGGTAAGAATCCTTCAGTTAGACATCTTCGTGTTTTTGGTTGTGAGGCATATGCACATGTGCCTAGGGAGAAACGGTCTAAATTGGAGAACAAGGTTGTTAAGTGTATTTTCATTGGCTATGGTGTCGGTGTGAAAGGATACAAGCTTTGGGATCCTGTGGCTGAAAAAGTGTTGTATAGCAAAAGTGTTATCTTCAGAGAGCTAACACCTTCTTCCATTGTTTTACAGCCAGAACAGACAGAAAAGAAAGAAGATGTGGTTCAGTTTCCTTCTACCCCTGAGAAGACTGAACTGATAGAGCCTGTGAGACCTGATGATGAGGAGAGCTCTAGAAGCTTTGAAAGCTCAGAAGAAGTAGAACCTCAACCTCAGCCATTGAGGAGGTCTACACGAACAAGAAAGCAACTTGATAGGTTTGGTTATTCATTGCTTGATTCTAGTTGTGCTTTTGCCTTGCTTACTAAAACCGATGAGCCTAGAATTGTGAAAGAGGCTATGGGCATGAAAGATGTAGGTTCCTAGAAGGAGGCCATGGAAGATGAGATGGCTTCTTTGGAAAAGAATATAACATGGGACTTGGTGCCTTTGCCTGAAGGACAGAAACCTGTTGGAAGCAAATGGGTGTTTAAGAAGAAATTCAGTGCAGATGGCAGTGTTGAAAAGTACAAGGCTAGACTGGTTGCGAAGGGGTATTCACAAGTGGAGGGAATTGATTATGGTGAAATTTTCTCTCCCGTTGCAAAGCTGACATTTATTCAGTTCTTGTTATCTCTTGTAGCAATGTGGAGTAGATGCATGTGAAGACAACATTCCTTCATGGTGATTTGGATGAAGAGATTTACATGTCACAGCCAGAGCATTACATAGAGAAAGGTAAAGAAAATTTGGTTTGCAAGTTGAAAAAGTCTTTGTATGGTTTGAAGCAATCTCCTAGGATGTGGTACTTGAAGTTTGATGCCTTTGTGTTGTCAATTAGATATCTGAGATCGAAATCAGATCATTATGTGTATTACAAGTTTGACAATGATCGCATTCTCATTATTGCATTATATGTTGACGATATGTTGTTGATTGGGAATGGTAAGAATATGATTTCTAATTTGAAGTCTCAGTTGTCAGCATAGTTTGAGATGAAAAATCTAGGGGCAGCTAGGTACATTCTGGGAATGGAAATCAAAAGAGACAGAGCTAACAGAAAACTTTGGTTAAGCCAGAGTAAGTATGTGAAGACCATGTTGGATAGGTTCAGCATGGAAAATTGTAGACCATTGTGTGTTCTTGTTTCATTGGGAACAAAGTTGTCTTTTAATCATTGTCCAAAATCTCCTAGTGAGGTGGAGGACATGAGTAGAGTACCTTATGCTAGTGTTGTTGGTAGTTTAATGTATGCTATGGTCTGCACAAGACCAGACATTGCCTAAGCAGTGGGATTCCTTAGTCAATTTATGGCTAATCCTGGATGGGTACATTGGGATGCAGTTAAGTGAGTGTTCAGAGATTTGAGGGGTACTTCTGAGTATTCCATATACTATCATGGTAATACTACAGGACCTCTACATTTTGTTTGTATTCATGGATTCTGATTGGGTAGGTGACATTGACAGTAGGAGATCCACCAGTGCATATGTGTTCACAATGTTTGGTGGTGCAATTAGTTTAATGAGTAAGCGACAACCCGTGGTTGCTTTGTCCATGATAGAAGCTGAGTATATGGCAGCAACTCATGCTTGCAAGGAAGCCATTTGGTTTAAGAGATTGTGTTCAGATATTGGTGTTGATGCAAGATAGACTATGATTTGTTGTGATAGTCAGAGTGCGATTTGCCTGGCAAAGAATCTGACTTTCCATGCCAAAACAAAGCACATTGATGTACAGTTTCACTTTGTACGATACATGGTAGAGGATGGGAAGGTGAATGTGGAGAAGGTAGACACTTTGAAGAATGTTGCGAATGCATTGACAAAACTAGTGGGCACAGAGAAGTTCAGATGTTGTTTGAGTCTATGGGCCTCTCAGCCTATAGCAGTTAAATCCTGTTAATTCCATTGGCTCTTACAAGGTGTTCGACAAGTGGGAGAATGTTGGGAATTAAGGTGTCTCAACCTTGGTAATTCCTTGTATTATTTTATTGTATTTATTTATTTATTGCCTATTGTATAATTAGGATGCAAATCCTATGTTGTCATCTTGTGGGAGTTGGCACGGTGATGTGTCATCCTACATGGAAGATGACCAAATGTAAATTTGTCCTCATATGAGGAGATAGGCATCCCACTTAGTGGTAGGAATATTTTTCCATGTGTCGGCATCTTGTATAGTGTGTAAGGGAATATTGACCGAAATGGTTGACATATTCCTATGACAAATCTATGACATGTAGAGTCAGAAATGAAAGATTCTATGACAGGTGAAGATATGTGTCGAGAAGCATCTTTGAAAAAGGCATCTTTGGGCGCCCTAAGGAGGGTTATGACATGTTATAAGAGAATATGCAATTTATAGCCTATTTATGATAGATTCTCTTACAGCTGTAAGATATGTTAGTATGACGGATTCTATGACGGGTGTAAGAGTTGTAAGAGCATCTGTCATTACCCAAATTGGGAATAGGTGACCTCTTTGGGATGGGGTGACTTGACAAGTGTCAGGAACATTCTACAATGTTGAACAAGTGTTCGTAGGCATGGGTTTTGGGCCATGAGGCCATGTTGGATGCCCATACCAAGATAGAGCCATTTTTACCTTGTATTTTCTTTATAAACAGGGGCTTTGGAGAGGAGATGTATTATGTGATTAACAAGTACTGTTATGCTACCGAATTGTCTCCAAATACGAGTATCAAAGACTCCTGCAAGAGCATTGGCTTTGTGACTATATTGTAACCTTTATTGTTTACAGAATACATTTGAGCTGTGTTTTGGAGTGGGGTTTTTCACCCGTAAGGGTTTTCCCCACATATATCTTGTCTCTCTCTTCTTTTGTCTTACATTCTTGTGTATGTGTTTGTTGTAATATCTTTGTTAGTGGGTTAACATTGTTGTAACTATAAATATTAAAATGAGTTTGCATTCATCTCTACTCATTAAATTAGTGTAGGAAGCAATTTCTGCATAGCTAGCTTCCTTTCAGGTGTTGTAGAGGAGATCATACTTGACATAGCATTGCACTTTGAGGTGTTGGTAGGACATTATGATTTACAGGTTTTCTCTTTGTCTTATGGCTACTTCTTGGAGGATCATGTTGATATGGTTGGACTTGGCATAGTTATGGTGACATGTTGTGAGAGAGAATGTAGTGTTCTATCTTGCATGTGTGGATCATTGTGAGTGTTCTTGGTACTACATTGGCTTGTTGATTAGCCACACATCAGTTTGAGTTTTGAGTGGTAGACTTGGTATGTCTTGGTTCTATTTTCAGATTTGACATTACCCATTCAGTGGGAGTTCCTAGATGTATGTGTTCTTCATTGACAAGTTTTATACATGGAGCTTATTATTGCAGTATGTGGGTTTGATATGTTGTTGGCACGAGTTTATTGATGTTGTTGATACCTATGAGGTATGGATGGTTGGATGTATTAGCATATGTTGTGGTGCTATTTCCAGTCATGTGGGTTTTTTACCTTTGATAGCTACTTGGAGCTTTTGTTATCACTTAAATTTGATGCTAGTGTTCTTTGGATTGGTGCATCTTCACCTTGGCATGTTCCTTTTCTTCCATAGGTGGCACATTGGAGGATGAGAGGAGTTCTTGCTTGAGATGGTGGTTACTTTGATTTTATTGCAGGTATCTTGATGGAGCACTAGAGCATGTTGGAGATTCATGTGGTTTCATGTTTGCCTATGATGATGCATTTCATTGATTGACCCTTATGCAATGTATACAACAAGTGGAAGAATGTTGGGAAAAAGGAGTTGTTCACCTTGCATAACATTAATTAATTTAATTAGGTAAAATAAATATTCTTTTGTGGTGCATCTTAATTGATGGGTTAGCCACATTAAATATTTATTTGGTATCACTTGTAAAAGTTGTATTAACATTGGGAGACATAAGGCAAATATTTATTATTTGTGCAAAATAATTATTTTTGGGGTCAATGGTTCTCTACTCATGGTTTTGAGTCACATTGTTTTCATCCAATACCACAAGTTGTATTTGTGTGAACTTGAGTCTATAAAAGCAAGTACATGGTTAGTGGTTAGGGTTGGCTCTTATTTTACAGGTTGTGTGAGAGGCTATCATCGTATTGAATTTTCTCTTGTGAGTGCATATTGTAAAGCATGGCATGGGATGTGTGGATTCATGCTTGGATACATGGAGGATGCATTAGAGGAGCTTGATGTTTCAAAGGTGTTCATGGAGACTCTGTGAGTGTATTGTAATTTCTTATTGCTGAATAATACATTGAGTATGGATGATTTTGGAGGCTGGGTTTTTTCCCTCAATGAGCGTTTTCCTAGGGTATATCTTATGTTATCTTGCTGATTGTCTATTGATCTTTGTACTATGGTAAATCTATAAGATTGTATGCATCATTATCTCCTTTGGGTTATGTGGAATTGGTTTGATCTACCTATAAATTCCTAACATTTTTCTCATTCTCCAGAGAAGACACTATGTCCTTAGAGTAAAAAGTTTTTAGAGAAGCCAATACATTATCAATTTGTTCTCTCCCTCGAGTAAGTTCAACCTATGAACCTTTTGGATTGACTTCTAGCTATGAATTTTGTGAAAACATAGAAATATTCTCTAATGGCACTTCATCTTTTGATGTAAAAGTTGTTGAATCTAGTTCCTTTAGAGTCAAAATGAGGGCTATCTTTAATTGGGAAAACTATAACATGTGTAATGTCCCCTTTTTGAGCAAGGTTAGAAAAAATGAATGTTGTTGAAGATTGGAGAATGGAATCTTCAATTTTATGGCTTCAACTATTTTTCTTTGATGAAGTGAAGTTATACTTTGACTTTTTGTATTTTTATATTATTTTTAGAAAATCCAAAAATATTAAAATATTATTCCAAGAGGAAAAATGACCTAGGTGGGAAATGTTGAAAGCCACAAGACAACTGAGAGGGGGGGTGAATCAGTTGTAACAAAATTATAACTTCTTTAAACCAAAATCACTTTCACATTTACTTAACCTATCTCCTTATTCTATTATGAATGTAACATCCAATTCCATGATGCTCAAAAATTAACATAAACATTCATCTTAATAAAGAAATAATTAACAACATTATTACCCGAATCAAAGTTAAACAATGATGATTCATTATCATTTCAACAACTAAGGATGTTATTCTAAATGGAATATAACAAAGCTTATAATTACAACAATCAATTACATATCCTTATTGAATAACTTTCACTATGCATGTAATAGTTATGCTCAAGGCATCAAATATCAAATTATATATAACAATTGATCATCCATCATAAAATGAAAAGCACTGTATCTGGAACATATGACATATGTCTTCACAAGCCTCGGCTTGTCTCATGCTTGGGAAGGAGAGCATCGTCTGGGTGCTTTTCCACCAGCTACGGACCGACGGTCTGTAATGAAACAACTTGCACAATATCTGAATATATTAGTAATATGCTGAAAATACTTGATAATAATATGCCACTTTGAGGGGGCAACCTCCTAATCCTCTTTGATGGGGATACCTCCAAAAGTCTTTAGTAAGAACACAATACTCAATATGATGTGAAATGAGACTCACTACCTCCTATATATACCTATTTATGCCTAGGATATCACCCAGGCTGACTTAGATAGCCCTATAGAAGCCTTAGGCTGACCTAAACAACTAAATAACAATATAATAATGATAATATGACTTAATTAGGAGTTAAGATAGCCACAAGATGACTATTCATAACCCTATGTACACCAATATTAAGGGCGTAGCATGCCCCCCCTCTTCAAAGAAGCATTGTCATCAATGCTAACCAAGTGTGGATTCTTCTGAATGAACTCCTCATCCTCCCATGTGGCCTCTTCAACTAGTAAATTCTTCCATTGGATGAGATACTGAGTGAGGGTTCTATTCCTCAGCTTCTTCGTGCGTGTTTTATTCTTCCTTCTTCATCGAGCTCTGGTAGTACTATTTGAGTAGGAATATTCTGCCCAAATACCTTCTTCAAACAAGAAACATGAAAAACTGGATGTATCTTTGTTGTTGGTGGCAACTCTAGCTTGTAGGCAACACTACCAATCTTTTGCATGATTTGGTATGGCCCATAATATCTTGGAGACAACTTATTATTCTTTTTTTGTTGCTTCATTGAGATTTGTTTATAAGGCTGCAATCTCAAGAACACCCAATCCCCAACTTCAAAATTTCTTTCACTACGATGTTGGTCCACCTATTGTTTCATTCAATTTTGTGCCATAGCTAAATTCTCCTTGAGTCTTGAAAGTACCTGTTGTTGATGAAGCAAGTGGTCCTCTACTACCTGAACTCTTGGTGACACCTTTAATGATGATGTGATGGAAGGAGGATGATATCCATAAAGTGCCAAAAATGGAGACATTTTTGATGAGAGGCCCTACCCTTCACAGAAGGGATAGATATTAGGAAACTGTTAGATTAGCCATCTAAATATCTGGTGTTGTCTCCTTCATAATGCCTCTCGGTCACACAACTATAGATCCACTCTAACTATGTATGACACTACTAGACACATTATGCCATTTGGAGCACTGTGGACTAACAATGCATGCAGAGACAAATGCATTACTTTGGCCAAAGATTTACATACATGTACATTATGCAATGAACATCATCGTATGTCTCCCACCCTAACTCGACTTAGA
Organism: Cunninghamia lanceolata; assembly: GCA_027924645.1. NCBI lineage: Eukaryota > Viridiplantae > Streptophyta > Pinopsida > Cupressales > Cupressaceae > Cunninghamia > Cunninghamia lanceolata. The sequence continues at coordinate 475,913 of BSBN01001646.1, forward strand.
AGTTGTCTCATCCTACAGTAAGTTTAATTTGACCTCTCTCTCTAGGTCTAATATATATGGGATCAATTTGATTCATAGTCCATACAAGCATAATCGACACTTGTGACTCCTCGTCACTTTCTCCCACTTTCTAATCATATTAAAGTCAAACCAAGCTCACCAACCAAGGTCTCCCATGGTTTATATTCTCAATATGAATCACCATATAGGTTAAAATCAAATTATAGTTCCCTAGGCATTCACTACCTTATCTAGTCATATTGGTTTCATAAATAAATAATAACTCAAATTCCCCATAAGAGCTTTAATAAAAAATACTCTCCCCATAGAGTTCACACAAAGTAAGGAAAAAGGGGTTTGATTCTTGTAATAATACCCATATAAAACTTAATCTAGTCATGCTTCCCATCTTTTCATATTTATCAATAGTAAAAGAGATTCCTCTCTAGTGAATTAGCTAGCACACTATGTTGCCATAAACTAGAACAGTGGTCTTTTGTATAAGACGCCTCCTCCCTTATCGAGGGGTAGAAAAAGTACTGCTTGGGTATTTCAATAACCCATTACGCATTAATCGAGTTTGATATACATAATGGTTCAAGACTCTGATTATTATTTAAGCACAGTCAAAGTTAAGACTTGTCGACCATCACTATAGTTCATGGTGGTTGGTTTTGGCCACATGCAGGTCATACTATTGATTTTATTATTAATACCAAAGTTCTGTAATTCTAATGCCATGAGCACTATCGGCTCAACTTGTTAAACAAGTCTGGACACTATGGTTATCAATGCCCACGTCGATACCTGACATGTAAATGATACAGTGGGAACATGCTTGGCCTTATCAGCCTTAAGTAACAGTTTCAACAAAGACTTTAGTGTATATATTAAAGCTCAGCCTAGAGGCCTTAAGCAACATTTTTAACAAGGCTTCAATGTATTACGCTCGACCTTTTGGCCTTGAGCCACAGTCTAAAAAAAACTTCAAATAGTTAAAGGCTTGGCCTTTCGGCCATGAGCCACTGTGTAAGAACATTTCCATGGTAAGGCTTGGCCTTATAGGCCTCGAGCCACTGTGTATAGGATGTTTCAAGGTTTAAAGACCCGGCCTTGTCAGCCATCGAGCCACTACATAAGGAATATTTCAATGTTTGAAGGCTTAGCCTTAATGGCCTTGAGCCACTACATAATAATGAAAACATAAGCTTATAATGCAATAAGCATGCTATAGAATAACCGACATAGTTGATACTTACAATATTAGTAAGCAAACAATAAAAGTTTTGGTTATTATAGACTTTCATTCTACCTAAATGAAGTTGTTCACTTCTTTCCTAAGCAACTCGATTGTCTACTCTTTCTTGTTCCGCTCCTCTTCCTGAGCGTAGAGAGCACACCTCCAATAACAATTCCCTATCAAAAGCTAACTCCCCCCCAAAAAAGATAACAATGCTTATTATCTTTCCCAAGCTTGACATGTCGAGCATATTGGAACTACCACCCCCGCCATAACGTGGTGGGTGGTTTTCCCCACTCGGCCAACCTACCTGAAACATAGGGTCCATCATCCCTGTACTTGCTATCGGAAAGCCTTGGATGAGCTCAAATCTCCCAATGGTTTTTAATTAACTATAAAATCACTCCCCTTTTGTGGGTGATAGCAGCCATATCAAATGAGTAAACACAATAGTTTAACAAGAAATTTGATATTAGGCTTGTATAAACATAGCATAGTATTAATCCATGCATCCACTTGATGTATGGAATTACTTATATTAATCAATATGTCATTTTTCGACAACATCACCTTCATGGTGATAAGATCAACATGCGACTTAGGGGTTGAGCATCACTCCCCCTTCTTTGTTAAAAACCTGAATGCATAACATACCAAAATAATAGATTCGTAATCCTAGATCGAGGACATTTTAAGCAAATAAGAAGATACTCTGATGCAAGGCAAGACTATTCCTTGACTCAAATTGACATTCTAAGAATGTCATTGGATTGAGTCGATGTAATTGGTTGAATGACTCAAACCACAAGATGACACAAAAAGAAAATCAACTATCAAAGAAGACGTAACTTACACCGACTTACAAAGGATCATAAGGACATAAGGTCTGACACTCAGATGGCAATTGGACCCATTTCCCGACATCTATCTCTTCCTCCTGGATGATACTCTCCTTCCATCTTCAAAGGATGATTCATTCCTATTCACACTCAGGACCATAAAACCATGATCAGTGCATCATCATCTATTTTGCAATTCAAATTAATTAAATATTCATATGAACAAATAATTTCATAACTAACTATCATCAATCATTAACCTCATAATCAAAGATTAAATCAGATATTTCCACAATATCAAATCAATTAACTATGTTTAATCCTCTAGATTACCATGCAAGATTAATATTAGGTCTAATTATAGGTTAGGGATGTAACATATCTCCCCACATAAGAATCATCACCCCTAATGATTAATTGTCTTAAAAGTTAATCAACATAATAAGAAAATGTTTCATCAGCATAATAAATAAATTTTTTAGAAAAGATGAGGAAATGTAGCATAAAAGTCATCATAGTTTTCCTAGGTGGTGTTTTCTTCTGCATATTAGTCCTACTGGACCTTGCATTGTGTTATCTCTTTATTACGTAAGCGTAGCTTACGCATTTCGAGCACCTTGATGGGCTTGATCACCACCACCCCTAGGTCCTTCACCTATATAGCATTCCAATCAAGCATAAGAATTTGATTATCAGTAGTATTAAACTTTTTCAAATATGAAACATGAAACACATTATCCATCATGGCAAGGGCTAGCGGTAGAGAAATTATGTATGCTATTGGGTTGACTTCTTTGAGAACTTCAAAAGGACCCACGTATCTTGGTGCCAGTTTGGACATCTTTCCAAATTTAATAGAACTCTTTTAAGGTTTTACCCTTAGGAGAACTTTTTATCCCACTGTGAAATGCCTTTTGATGTGCTTAGCATCTGCATAACTCTTTTGTCTATCATTAGCTTCAACTAGCCTTCTCTTAATTAGATGGACTTGCTCTTCCATCTCTGACAGCATTTGTGGACCAAGGCTATCCCTATCTTCTAGCTTGTCCCAGCTTATAGGGGTTCGGTACTTTTGTCCATATAATGCCTCAAATGGAGCCATCTTAATAGCTGAGTGATAGGAATTATTGTAGGCAAATTCCACCAAAGGAAGATGATCCTCCCACTTATATTGTTGATCCATGCAATACATCCTCAATAAATCCTCCAGTACTTGGTTCACCCTCTCAGTTTGGCCATCCATTTCAGGATGATAAGCAGAGCTTATATTCAACTGGGTTCCAAGTGAAGAGAATAAGGTTTGCCAAAATCTTGATGTCATTCATGCATCCCTATCTGAGATAATCTTCTCAGGAATGCCATGCAGTCTGAAAATCTCTTGAACAAATTTTTGGGCTATGATGGGTGCCCCATCCATCAAGTTCCTAGGTATAAAATGAGTGGCTTTGGTGAGTCTATCCACACAACCAAGATAGTATTGTGCCTATTCCTTGACATAGGAAGCCCTTGCACAAAGTCCATGCTTATAATTTGCCATTTTCACTCATGGATTTCATGAGGGTATAACAGTCCTACCGGGTGATGGTGTTCCACCTTCACCCTCTAGTATTCCCTACATGTAGCTACAAAATTTGTAGCATCCCTCTTCATTCCCTTCCAGAAATATAGGGGTTTCACATCAGCAAGTAACTTTGTTACTCCAAGATGTCCAGAATATGGTGCAGAATGTACCTCCTTCCATACCATATTCCTTAACTCTACAGAGTTAGGTACATACATCCTTCATTTAAACCTTAATAACCCATCCAGTTCAAGGTTGAATCCCTCATATCTCGGATTATGGGGGTTTTCCTCAAGGGTCTATTTTACCTGTTCGTAAAACTCATTTCCCTTAGTTTTCTGTAACACCTGATTCCTAAAATTAGAATGTATGGAGATCATTGAGGAGATGTGTCTTCTTCTACTCAAAGAAACTACCACTCGATTTTTTTTTCCTTGAATATATTTAATCTCAAAATCATAATCCGAGATGAATTCCAACCATCTTCTTTGCCAAGCATTAAGGTGTGGTTGAGTGAATAGATATTTGAGTCCTTGGTGATCTGTTTTCAGTTCAAAAGGTTTCCCGAGTAAGTAGTGTCTCCACATTTGAAGTGCATGAATGACTGCTGCCAGTTCCAAATCATGTGGGGCATAGTTTTGTTCATAGTTTTTCAATTTACATGATTCATATGTGATGACTTGTCCATCCTGGACTAGTACACTACCTAAGCCTTCCCCTGAGGCATCGGTAATGACTACAAATTGACCCTCTGGGTTAGGTACTTTCAAATTGGTACTAAAATCAATTTTTCCTTCAGTGGGTCAAAGGCCTCCTAGCACTTTTTCGACCACTCAAATTTCTTTCCTTTTCTTTGCAAGGAAGTTATAGGGAATGCAATTTTAGAAAAAAATTTCACGAACTTCCTATAATAACCAGCAAGGCCCATGAAACTTTGGACCTCATGAACATTCCTTGATATCGGCATTTCAAAATAGCCTTAATTTTTGTTGGGTCCACAGCTATTCCCTTAGCTAAAATTATGTGGCCCAAGTATTGCACTTCCTTCTAAAAGAAAGTACACTTAGAGAGCTTACCATACAATTTATGCTCTCTCATCCTCTGAAGAACAATCTTAAATGATGTAGGTGCTTTTCCTCATTCTTAGAATAGATTAAAATGTCATCAAGAAACACTAGGACAAACTTGTCCAAATAGTCCCTAAACACACTATTCATTAAATTCATAAATACCGTTGGTGCATTCGTTAACCCGAAAGGTAGGACAGTGAACTCATAATGCCCATACCTTATTCTGAATGTTGTTTTATGGATGTCCTCATCTGTCAAGCTCAATTGGTGATATATAGACTGAAGATCGATCTTGGAAAACATGGTTGCACCCCTCATTTGATCGAAAAGATCATCGATGCGAGGTAATGGGTATTTATTTTTAATGGTTGCTTTATTCAACATGCGGTAATCTATGCACAACTGCAAAGTGTCATCTTTCTTTTTCACAAATATGATTGGTGCTCCCCAGGGCTACACACTAGGTCTAATCAATCCTTTGTCCAATAATTCTTGTAATTGAGCTTTTAGTTCCATTATTTCTATAGTGGTCATTCTGTAGGGGGCTTTAGAAATAGTTTCCGACCCAGGAATTATATCAATGGAGAAATCAAAGGCTCTCTTAGGAGGTAATCCCTGTAGCTCATCCAGAAATACGTCCTCAAAATCTCTAAGGAAAGGATACTTGTCCATAGTTGATCTTTCCTGACCTATGGACTCCTTCTTCCCAACTTCATTAATTTTCTGAGATTCATAAAACATTAAGTCATCTTGGAAATAGGTTTCCTTAGTCTCATTTAGTTTTTCCATTTTGACAGTGAAAAGTTGGCATCCTTTTCTTTGAGCTCTTTTCATTTGTAGGGCATAAATTTGTCTTAGTTTCACTTCCCTAGGGTTACCTTGAAGAAAGACTTTGTTTCCTAAATAATCAAAACATTTTACTATTTTAGCATAACAATCCACTTTGGCTCAATGTCTCCATAGCCAATTTATCCCTAGGATAACATCATATGAGCCTAGTGGGGCTACATAAAGATTTACTTCTATGGAGAAGTTTAGAAGTTCAATCCTAGCCTCAAACAGGCATTGCTCTACTCAAGCCTTGGTTTGGTTTGCATATTCTATAGACCATGTGTTTGCCATGAAACCAGCCTTTCTAGGAATTTTTCTTACAATTTTAGGGGAAACAAAACATTCAGTAGCACTAGTATCAATCAAAATTGAAATTAGAAGACCAGATAAAATACCTATTGTCTCATTGGGAGTTATTTGGTAGTCGACTTGCTTGTTGTCCAAGGCTGCATGAATGCGTTATTGGAGCGCTACTTGTTGAGAGGCTAGAGGGTTTCCTCTCAGTTGTGCTCCCTATGTCTTTTTAGGACACTAGTTGGTGTAATGATCTCTACGACATCTGAAGCACCCTCCCACTAGTCCATGCCTCTCCTGAGGTTTTCCAGAATTGTCTTCATTCTTCTTGGAGTAGTTATTCCCCTTTTTCTCTCCCTTGGACTCAGTTTGCTTATGCTTGGTCCTCTTATCATTTTTCTCAAAATAATCTTGTTTCTTCCCCCTTTTCTTAGAGGATTGCAAGGATTGGGACCAATTATATCTCTTTTAGTTCCTTTCTTTATTAGATGACATAGATTTTAGTTTGTGTTCCTATTTGATGGCCTTTTCATAGACGTGGTCCATTGTAGTAGGACCATGAACATCAACCTTGCCCCCAATCTAGGCATTCAACCCCATTATGAACTTTTGAATGCAAAATTTCTCATCCTGTTGGTACTGCGGTACATGCTTCAGCAAATGGGTGAATTTTTCCCAATATTCATTCACAGACATATCAGCTTGTTTCAGATTCTGAAAGTCTATGAGTTTCTGGTCATATAACAGTTGTGGTAACCATCTTTGCCTAAAAAGTTCTACGAACCTATCCCAAGTAAGGCTAGTAGACCTCAATCCTAGTTCCATCTTTTTATTCATCCACCATGTGGATGCTTCACCTGCCAGTTGGAATGACCCCCATACTACTTTAGTGACATTATTATAGTTCCTGATTTTGAAATACTTTTCCATCTTCGTAAGCCATGCCTCCACGGCATCTCTTCTTACAGATCCATCATATTTAGGAGGCATAACCTTTTTCATGGCTCAGGATAGTTCCATAGCCATATGGCTCTTTCTATCCACTTCTTGTCTAGCTTCAAAGTTATTTTCTCTGTGCTCACTTTGGGTGGTGTCATTGTGACGTGTCTCATCATCATCTCCATCATAAGCATCTCATCTGGGTCATTGTTGACCCCTGACTTCCTATTTGAGAGTTCCTACTCTCTCTCTTGTGTCTTTAAGTAAGGAAATAATCTGATCAAGTTTAGTTTCAGAGTGCCCTAAAGGTTCCCTTCATCCTGGCTATCTCCCATCCTGGTTCTAATCTGAACTTTCACTGTAATCTACTTCTTTCTAAAGTTTGCAGATTAATCATGGATTAGTTTTTCCATGTCATTGAATTCATTCATAATACAAATCTATTCTCATTCATGTAATCATTAACAAGAAAGGAAAGATTGTCAAAAAATTTCAATTACATTATAGTTTTCATTGGATTACATATAATCCATCAAAATTACAAAATTCTATTTACACCTTACTACTACAAGTCATTTACAGTTTGGGATAACTTCCCATATTCATTTCTCAACCTTGAAATTTATCATTTCAGTTTTAGGAGGTGAGGGTACACATTGGTACTCCTTCATAATCTACTTTGATACATCATAATACTTGGGATTATTTTCTACAACTGGTGCTTTAGGTGCAGAGGGTTCTGTTGATGTATTAGTAGAGTTAGGAGCAGCAATCCTAATTACTTTTCTCAACTCCTACTTGATGCATTTCATGGCATCAATGAAGGTCTCCTCATCAGTCAACCATGCTCCTACTAAGTAGCTAGACTGTTCAAGTCTTCTCATTCTTGAGGCTCGTTCCCTCAAGACCTTTTGATGACGTAGGTAACGTCCATGTTCCGTTACCTTCTTTCGGGGTGTTATTCTAATTCTTACCATGCTGGCATAAAACACCCAATCATTAGCATACTTAATGTTGGGTAAAAGTAATCATCAAGTAGTGAGCTCACAGGTTCATGTATTGAACCTGGTAGCTCTAATACCATATGTAACATCCAATTCCATAATGCTAAAAAATTAACATAAAGATTCATCTTAATCAAGAAATAGTTAACAACATGATTACCCGAATCAAAGTTAAATACTGATGATTCATTATCATTTCAACAACTAGGCATGTTATTCTAAATAGAATATAACAAAGCTTACAATTACAATAACCAATTACATATCCTTAATGAATAACTTTCACTATGCATGTAATGGTTATGCTCAAGGCATCAACTATCAAATTATATATAACAATTGATCATCCATCATAAAATGAAAACCACTATATCTGGAACATATGACATCTGTCTTCATAAGCCTCAGATTGTCTCATGATTGGGAAGGAGAGCATCATCCCGGTGTTTTTCCACCAACCACGGATCAGTGGTCTCCTACTCAACTTCCTAACTGGAAGAGGCCCTACCCTTTGCAGAAGGGATAGATATTAGGAAACTATTAGATTAGCCATCTGAGTATCTAGTGTTGTGTCCTTCATAATGCCTCTCGGTCACACAACTATAGATCCACTCTAACTATGTATGACACTACTGGAGACATTATGCCATTTGGAGCACTGTGGACCGCCAATGCATGCAGAGACAGATGCATTACTTTGGCCAAAGATTTACATACATGTACGTTATGCAATGAATGTCGTCGTATGTCCACCACCCTGACTCGACTTAGAAGCTATCTCATCCTACAATAATTTTAATTTGACCTCTCTCTCTAGGTCTAATATATGTGGGATCAATTTGATTCATAGTCCATACGAGGACAATCAACACTTGTGACTCCTCGTCACTTTGTCCCACTTTCTAATCATATTAAAGTTAAACCAATCTCACCAACCAAGGTCTCCCATGGTTTATATTCTCAATGTGAATCACCATATAGGTTAAAATCAAATTATAGTTCTCTGGGCATTCACTGCCTTATCTAGTCATAATGGTTTCATAAATAAATAATAATTCAAATTTCCCATAAGAGCTTTAATGAAAAATACTCTTCCCATAGAGTTCACACAAAGTAAGGAAAAAGGGGTTTGATTCTTGTAATAATACCCATATAAAACTTAAGCTAGTCATGCTTCCCATCTTTTCATATTTATCAATAGTAAAAGAGATTCCTCTCTAGTGAATCAGCTAGCACACTATGCTACCATAAACTAGAACAATGGTCTTTTGTATAAGACACCTCCTCCCTTATCGAGGGGTAGAAAAAGTACTGCTTGGGTATTTCAATAACCCATTACGCATTAATCGGGTTTCATATACATAATGGTTCAAGACTCTAGTTATGCTTTAAGTACAGTTAAAGTTAAGACTTGTTGTCCATCACTATAGTTCGTGGTGGCTGGTTTTGGCCACATGCAGGCTATACTATTGATTTTATTATTAATACCAAAGTTTTGCAATTCTCATGCCATGAGCACTATCGGCTCAACTTGTTAAACAAGTCTGGACACTATGGTTATCAATGCCCACATCGATACCTGACATGTAAATGATACAGTGGGAACATGCTCGGCCCTATCGGCCTCAAGTAACAGTTTCAACAAAGACTTCAATGTATATATTAAAGCTCGGTCTGGCGGCCTCGAGCAACATTTTTAACAAGGCTTCAATGTATTACTCTCGACCTTTTGGCCTTGAGCCATAGTCTAAAAAAACTTCAAATAGTTAAAGGCTTGGCCTTTCGGCCATGAGCCATTGTGTAAGAACATTTCCATGGTAAGGTTCGGCCTTATAGGCCATGAGCCACTGTGTATAGGATGTTTCAAGGTTTAAAGACCTAGCCTTTTTGGCCATCGAGCCACTGCATAAGGAATATTTCAATGTTTGAATGCTCAACCTTAATGGACTCATGCCACTACATAATAATGAAAACATAAACTTACAATGCAATAAGCATGCTATAGAATAATCGACACAGTTGATACTTACAATATTAGTAAGCAAACAATAAAAGGTTTGGTCATTACAGACTTTCATTCTACTTGAATGAAGTTGTTCACTACTTTCCTAAGCAACTCGACTATCTGCTCTTTCTTGTTCCACTCCTCTTCCTAAGCGTAGAGAGCACACCTCCAATAACAATTCCCTGTCAAAAGCTAACTCCCCGTAAAAAAAAGATAGCAATGCTTATTATCTTTCCCAAGCTCGACTTGTTGATCATATTGGAACTACCACCCCCGCCATAATGTGGTGGGTGGTTTTCCCCACTTGGCCAACCTGCCTGAAACATAGGGTCCATCATCCCCATACTTGCTATTGGCAAGCCTTGGGTGAGCTCAAAGCTTCTAATGGTTTTTAATTAACTATAAAATCACTCCCCTTTCGTGGGTGATAGCAGCCATATCAAATGAGTAAACATAATAGTTTAACAAGAAATTCAATATTAGATTTCTATAAACATAGCATAGTATTAATCCATGCATCCACTTGATGTATGGAATTACTTATATTAATCAATATGTCATTTTTTGACAACATCACCTTCATGGTGATAGGATCAACATGCGATTTAGGGGTTGAGCATCGCTCCCCCTTCTTCGTTAAAAACCTGAATGCATAACATGCCAAAATAATAGATTTGTAATCCCAGATCAAGGATATTTTAAGAAAATAAGAAGATACTCTGACGCAAGGCAAGACTATTCCTCGACTCGAATTGACATTCTAAGAATGTCATTGGATTGAGTCAATGCAATTGGTTGAAATGACTCAAACCACAAGATGACACAAAAATAAAATCAACTATCAAAGAAGATGTAACTTACACTGACTTACAAAGGTTCATAAGGACATAAGGCCTGACACTCAGATGGAAATTGGACCCATTTCCTGACATCTATCTCTTCCTTTCGGATGATACTCTCCTTCCATCTTCAAAGGACAATTCATTCATATTCACACTCAGGACCATAAAACCATGATCAGTGCATCATCATCTATTTCGCAATTTAAATTAATTAAATATTCATATGAACAAATAATTTCATAACTAACTATCATCAATCATTAACCTCATAATCAAAGATTAAATCAGATATTTGAACAATATCAAATTAGTTAATTATGTTTAATCCTCCATATTACCATGCAAGGTTAAGATTAGGCCTAATTATAGGTTAGGGATGTAACAATGAACATTAAACATGAATAGAAGAATCAAGACATGAACACCAAATTTTTACATGGAAAACCCTAAATAGGGATAACCACGATGAGTGTTATCTCACAATATAATGTAGTAACAATACCAAATATCAAAAGGGCTCACTGCCCAAAAGAATGGCTCACTACCAAGGGGTGGTTCACTGCCAAGGGTTGGCTCACTGTCGAGGGTTGGGTCACTACTGGGGTTGGCACTGTCGAGGTTAAACTGATATATTAGCATCTACTCCATATCTGAGTTCAGTTCCATTGAAGCGCAATATAACTCCTTTGCTCTGCTATGCTTTTACACCTCACAGCTTATCTTTTCATCTTCGCAACTTAGACACTCAATCACGAATTCATTACATACATTTATACCTATCATCAACCTTAGAATGTACATCAAGGTCAGCATTACATTCTACAACCATTGGAACTATCTCCAAGGCCAGCATACATACATAAATCAAATTAGGACTAGACCTAAACAAACTTGCAGGATAAATGAATGAAGGATGAACACATCACGGCTTAGCTTAGACCCAATACATTCTCACACGCTTGGACATACTTCCACAATCCATGAATCACCTCTACAACAAGTGTGACAAACTAGGTCATCCAAAACTTATGCACATGTCAAGAACACTTAAAAAACATGCTTGCAAGATCTTCATTGTAGCTTGCGGATCAAGCACATGCCTACAACACATTCTGGAGACATCTATGAGCAAGATAGAGTCACTTGGTAGCCAACAAATCCAATTGCAACAGATCTCACTTGAAAACACATCACAAACTACTTCTTAACAGACACTGTCAAACTCTGCTAATCACTAACTTGTCTTCTGGAGCACCAAATGACAAATCCTTTGGAATGAAGATGACTAAGGACCTTATTAGCTTAAGTCCAGAACCGCAAAGCCAAAATCAAATTTGTAGAGAAATACAGAGCAAAACACGTTCTCCCTATCACTCTATAAACCTTGCCAGGCACAGTCTTCAAACTTGTGAATAAACCTTTTCTTGCACAGTGATCCGGACCACCATATTCTTGATTTAGCATCTTCAAACACTTCTGTAAATCATATCCAAAGCTCATACTCTGGTCTTCAATATAGGGAAGATGCAGAGTAAAATACTCAGACAATGTTCTTCAATCAATCAACAAACAACAATATCAAAAGATACAGTTGGCACCAAACACAACACAAACATGTTGACATCAATGACAACACCAGTTAGCACATACTTGCAACAGGAAAATGAAAAATAAAGAAAAAAGATGGAAAAATGAAATAATGGAAGTGAAGTTAAATTATAATATTTTATTATTAAAATATTATAATATTTCCCAAAAAAATGGCACTCATGTGGAAAAGGAGAAAAAATAAGGAAAAAATAAAAATAATGGCAAAAGACAATAAATAATATTTTATTATTTAAAATATTATTTTATTAATCCAAGGGTGGCAGCTCAAGGAAGAAAAAGAAAAAAATAATAAAATAATATTATTTTATTATTATTTATATGGGACGTCCAAATTGGAGAAAGAAAATAAAATAAAAATAAAATAAATAAATAATATTTTGTTTTGGGGGTGAACTTGAAAAAAAATTATATTTCATTGAAATTGGGCGTCCAAGGTGAAGAGCTTACAAGGTCATTTGGAGTGTTTTTCATATCATTGATCATTTGGCTTTTGCATGTTTTGGAGAGTTTCTCTTGGTTGTAACATAGTTTCATTGGTATCTAAGGACGAAAACCCTTGGATAAAAGTGATTTGGATGAAAACCCAATTCACTATGGGAGACGAATTCATTTAGAATTCATTATTGAGCTTATTTGCAGGTTATTGGATGAATTCAAGCATCAATTAGCTAGGGTTTGAAGAGGATGTTTGCAATCAACTAGGGTTTGAAGATTGACATTCATATTTGGTACATATTTTTAGCTACAAACACTTGGAGAGGGTTTCTAGGTGGAGCACTTGGCTTGGAAAGGCACAATTGGTGATTTTAATCATTATACATATTCTGATTTTCATAACAGTAGTCTGATAATTAACAACAGTTGCAGATCTAAATAATTTATGTCAATTATATTGAGCTTCCATGATCATATTTTCATCATAGACTACTAGCGCATCAATTTGGCACCTATCGCTAGGGTTTGGAGGTATATTTTGATTATTTTGGCTAGGGTTTCATGGTTTGATCACATATCAACAACTACAGGATTAAAATCAAACTTCAAGGGATTGATATTGGCTTAGATCTTCATCAACATTCATCATCAATAAGTTGGCATATATTGTTGCATTATTGGAGAATCATTTGTACATGATATTGGTCATATTTGGACACTATTTGCATTCATATGCAAGTCTGATATTTATATCAGACCTTTGTTTTGTAATCAGCCAACTACCATTCAATAAAGAAGCCAAATCTTCTATACGAGTATGTTTTATTAAGTTTTGTGCTGATATTTGGTTGTATAAGTGAGTTGGTTATTACATTTTCAGTCATCATTTGGTGTTATTTCATTGTCATATTGCAACATTTCCATCTACAAAACATTTCAATCATATTGGTGAAAACAAAACTTGAAAACCCTAAATAAAACTCAAGAAAAATAAATCAAAAAATTTAGATTAGCAGGGTTATTTTCAGGACAAATTTAGATAGGGTTCTTACAGTTGTATCAGAGCTTGGATCCTGCCAGCCTATTAGGTTATGCACATATCGGAAGTTGATCCACTCATGTTTCATTATAGTAGGACATGACAATGTACTATTGTAGGTACAAATCAAGACAATATGTATCAACCAAGGGATGACAGGAATATAGGTGATATGTTGAGAGATATGGTAGTTGGTCAAAGAATGATGGTAGTGGAACAACATACTACAAATGAGAATCTAGCTAAAATGATAGCAGCCTAACATCAAATGATGAACACCTATATGCAGGTCATGACAGCCTTTGGACTAGTTGCACAGGGAAAAGAAAGGAAGGGCAAAAATTAGTTGAGGAAAAAATATGAATCAGTGATTGCAGGTTCCTTACGGTGAAGTGCTGATATACACAAAGAAAAAAAAGGACCACAAGTATTGAGCATAGCATTGTTTCCCCATCTTTGCATAATTATTGCAAGGGATCACTTAGTGAGTTAGCTATTTTGAAAAGTGACACCATTCATGCATATGAAGGTAAAACTAAAAGTGTGTTATGTGATGAACAAAATTACATACAAGATCATATGTCTAATGAGGATGACAAGTTGAACAAGGAAACAATGGGCTCCAATGAAGAAGAATCACTTGGTACACCTTTTCGACCTACATTTGTGGGAGAACATTCAGCAAAGTCCAAGAAGTATTTGAGATGCTTGAGGACCCCACACAAGGGTATGACAGCCGTTCTAATTTTCTATTTTGTGATAGTAGTCCTATTTCCTCACATAATCATGAGATAGCAGCTACTTCACATGAGGAAAATGAGGTGGAAGAATCTCCCAATGTTGGAACCTATGACTTGGGTGTTAAGCATAAGGAGTGCGTTAAAGATTCCAGCCACAACAAGTCTAATTTTGTACATCATACCATGGAGGATGTTAAGAAGACTCAAGACATGTGTGATGGATGGGTACAAAGAGCTAGGAAGGTAAAGTTGTTGGTTGCCCAAGCAAGACAACATTTAGAGAACCCATTGAAGGCTAACATCATAGATGTGGATGGGATAGTTGATCACTCACTTAGTAGATCATCCACTAGTGTTTTTCCTACACATGTATAAAGAGACATAAGTGTTTCAGATTTGGTTGAGCCCTTAATCATTCATACTTCACTACCTCATGCATTGATGAGAGATGATTATTCTACATTGTTGATCATGAAAGTTTTAGAATTTACATTGATAAGTACAACTGATTACATGGATTTATGTACATGGGATTGTCACTACAGTACTTGGAGGTTGAGTAATGATGAGTTTGCATCAGTTTATGACAATGGAAGCGGTCCTAACATGAGTTTAAATCAGATTTTCATCTTTTGCACCTGCAACTTTGAGGAGGTATGTGCGAGTATTATGGATGTTATGATGAGAGATCTTCCTCATTTCACATTGAGTATGTATGGTGAACCTAGATGGATTTGGGTGTTGCAAGTATGTGCCAACCAGTTGTCATTGATGTCAACATGTTTGTGTTGTCATTGGTATCAACTGTGTCTTCTAAGATTGTTGTTTGTTGATTGATTAAGTTGTCATGTTAAAGTATTTTTCTCTACATTTCCTCCGTGTTGAAGACTAGAATATGAGCTTTGGATATGATTTAGAGAAGTGTTTGAAGATGCTAGATCCAGAATTTGGTGGTCCGGATCACTGTACAACAAAAGTTCTATTCACCAGTTTGAAGACTGTGCCTGGCAACATTTGTAGTATGACAGGGAGAAAGTAGTTTGCTCCGCATTTCTCCGCAGTTTGGATTTTGGTCTTGCAGTTCTAGACTTCAACTTACAAGGACCTTAGCTATCTTCACTCCAAAGGATTTGTGATTTGGTGCTTTGGAAAGCAAGTTACTGATTAACAGAGTTTGATAGTGTTTGTTGAGAAGCAATCTGTGATGTGTCTTCAAGGGATATCTATTGTCTTCAAGTGAGATCTGTTGTGGTTGGACTTGTCAGCTCCCAAGTGATTCTATGTTGTTCATGGATGTCTCCAGAATGGATTGAAGGTATGTGCTTGATCCGCAGGCTACAATGAAGCTCTTGGAAACATGTATCTAAGCGTTCTTAGTGTGTGCACTAGTTCTGGCTGACCTAGTTAGTTACACTTGTTGCAGAGGTGATTCATGGATTATGGAAGCATGTTGTAGCATGTGAAGATGTATTTGGGTCTAAGCTAAGCTATGAAGTGTTCCTCCTTCATTCATTTGCTCCCCAAGTTTGTTTGGGTCTAGTCCTAATTTGATTTATGTATGTATGCTAACCTTGGAGATTGTTCCAATGGTTGTAGAATGTAATGCTAACCTTGATGTAAATTACAAGGTTGATGATGTGTATAAATATATGTAACAAATTCGTGAGTGAGGTGTGTGTGTGTGTGTGTGTGTGTGTGTGTGTGTGTGTGAAGATGCGAAGATAAAGTGTGCAAGTTGTAAGTGCAGAGTAGAGGAGATATATTGCACTTCAATGGAATTGAACTCAGCCATGTTGTAGATGCTACTATATCGGTTCATGGCAGTGAGCCACCCTTGGTAGTGAGCCAACCCTCGGCTGTGAGCCTCCCCTGACAGTGAGCCACCCTTTGGCAGTGAGCCTCTTTTGTTATTTGGTATTGTTACTACATTATATTGTGAGCTAAAACTCACCGTGGCTTTTCCCTATTTAGTGTTTTCCATGTAAAAATCTAGTGTTCAAATTGTGTATGGTGTTGATGTGTTTATGTTTTGATTCTGCTATTCATGTTTAATCTTCATAACAGAATAAGGAATTAAAGTTGGTGAATGTGAAAGTGATTTTGCTTAAGGAAGTTAAAGTTTTTGACACAATTGATTCACCCCCCCTCTCAGTTGTCTTATGCCTTTTCAACTTTGGGATCCGAGTATTGGTTGGTTCTAATGCAGATTGGTCACATGTGATTGCTTGAGGGCAAGCAATCTTGAGGTGGGAGGACTTGTAATGTCCCCCTTTTGAGCAAGGTTGTAAAAAAATGAATGTTGTTGAGGCTTGTAGAATGGAATGTTGAATTTTATGGCTTCAACTATTTTTCTTTGATGAAATGAAGTTATATTTTGGCTTTTGGTATTTTTATATTATTTTTAGAAAAGCCAAAAATATTAAAATATTATGCCAAGAGGAAAAATGACCTAGGTGGGAAAATGGAAAATAAATAAAAAAGATGGAAAAATGAAATATTGGAAGTGAAGTTAAATTATAATATTTTATTATTAAAATATTATAATATTTCCCACAAAAATTGGTGCTCATGTGGAAAAAGAGAAAAAATAAGGAAAAACTAAAAAGGATGGCAAAAGACAATAAATAATATTTTATTATTTAAAATATTATTTTATTAAGCCAAGGGTGGCCGCTCAAGGGAGAAAAAGAAAAAAATAATATTATTTTATTATTATTTATGTGGGACGTCCAAATTGGAGAAAAAGAAAATAATTAAATAATATTTTCTTTTGGCGGTGAACTTGTACAAAAATTATATTTCATTGAAATTGTGCGCCCAAGGTGAAGAGGTTAAAAGGAGGTCATTTGGAGTGTTTTTCATATCATTGATCATTTGGCTTTTGCATGTTTTGGAGAGTTTCTCTTGGCTGTAATAGAGTTTTAATGGTATATAAGGATGAAAACTGTTGGATAAAAGTGATTTGGACAAAAACCCAATTCACTATGGGAGATGAACTCACTTAGAATTCATTATTGAGCTTATTTGCAGGTTATTGGATGAATTCAAGCTTCAATCAGCTAGGGTTTGAAGAGGATGTTTACAATCAGCTAGGGTTTAAAGATTGACATTCAGATTTGATACATATTTTGGCATATTTTCAGCTACAAACACTTGGAGAGGGTTTCTAGGTGGAGCGCTTGGCTTGGAAAGGCACAATTGGTGATTTTCATCATTTATATATATTCTAATTTTCATAACAATAGTTTGATAATTGACAACAGTTGCAAATCTGAAGAATTTATGTCAATTACATTGAGCTTCCATGATCATATTTTCATCATAGACTACTAGCTAGCATCAATTTGGCACCTATCAATAGGGTTTGGAGGCATATTTTGATGATTTTGACTAGGGTTTCATGGTCTGATCACATATCAGCAAGTATAGGATTAAAATCAGACTTCAAGGGATTAATATTTGGCCTAGATCTTCATCGGCATTCATCATCAACAAGTTGGCATATGTTGTTGCAGCATTGGAGAGTCAAATTTGTACATGATATTGGTCATATTTAGACACTATTGAAAATGATGAGCATGATTTAGATTTTACACCATTCTTGCACAGTAATATAAAAACATAAAAATAATATATTGATGATTTCAGGATTCAATCAGGATGATATTCACATTACATTACATTGGCTTTATAAAAGCCTCTTCCCTTTAACTAATTGACAACTACCTACACAACCTCCATATGGGAAAGTAACTCCCACAAACTAACAATAGTTTAATATTATCTAACCTATACTAACTATATATTATACACTACAAGTCACTATGGTGACTTTATTAATGTAAAACCTTAATATTCTAACACCCCCTCTTAAGGGTTTACATCCAACATTCCCCCCTTATTACATTAATCTAAACAAAAGGTAGAACACTGCAAGAGTTGATCACAACAACCCTTCTGGAAACTTTGATGGATCGAGACTTACTCAACTATCCACCAATTCTCCTCGCTCACCCAGGAAACACCAAGCTAAACTCACCAATGAATCTCTTGACTGTCAAACCTCCACAATACTTATGAATTGAGACACACTCAACTATTCACAAGCAAATCACCAACTTCGATTGTGAATTGAGACTCACTCAACTCTTCACAATACAAATCACTGACCTCCACTGTGAATCAAGACTAACTCAACTATTCACAGTACAAACTCCAACCAACTACAAATCGAGACTAACTCCAAAATCCACAGTAGCACACCTTCATTTGTGGATTGAGACCAACTCCAAAATCCACAACCAAGTACTGTCATTCATTGTCAAGAATTGCAAAGCCCTATCAAGCACTTCCAAGCCCCCCCTCGCTCCATGAAGGGACACAAATGGAAAAGGTGCTTCTCATGTAGTGAATCACCCCTGAGTGAGAAGCTAGCTCGGGATGACAAAGGACCTCCTACCTCCATTGCCTCCAACCTCCAATGTTTTCTGTTACACTTTACTTAGGTGATGCCACGTGTGAGCCCCTTGAAGCAATATTAGATGTATCATTGATGGTCTCAAGCATACAAGAGTTAGCCATGTAATAAGCATGGCCATAATTAAAAGCATGAGATTGGGTGTTAGATTCAACCGATAATGCACCCATTATATTAAACACCTTGTACCTCCCAATTACAATATTTTCACAACTCATATTCAAACTAAATCGTCTGCATCTTCTCATAAAAACATACCATAGACCCCTTACAAAAAATAACTCCAATTACACAATATATCAATTACCAAAAATACGCTTATTTCTCCACCTTTTTATAATTTCGAAATATATCATACCGTTTTTAAACTCTTGAATGTCTCAACCATATTTCTTTTTAAAATCATTGCATCCAATATTTCTTATGTAATGCCCTTTACTTAAAAGTAATTTCTTTTCCTTAAATCTTTAAAAATAATACCTCTATCCTTGCAATTTATGGGGATGCTTTAACTGAATTTCATGAAGGTTACCTTTGCATCATTTTCCACGCAGTCACTTCTTAAATATTTGGAAATGCATTGAAACTTCCACTCCCTTTTCTCTCGCCGGTGTTGCTGTGCATATATGGAATATAGAAGGTAAAATTAATGCATTGAGGTAGAGATCCAACGTTGAATTAAGATTTATAGTACAGAAACAAAGGTGTAGGTTCGCCTAATGAAATGCCTTCAAACATGCCTTCTCACATACAAAGGAATGTTGCAGAACCAACGATGGTGATACTCTCTTATTGACAACATTAAACTCTATCAAACTTATGTAGCAGCATTCAGGATAGAGTAGGATCCTCAATCACACAGCCTTATGAACAAATCGCAATATGCTTTCAACAAATGTGCATTCAATAGCATGTGTTTTCAGTTATATATTGAGCTCATAAAATCTCTATGGCGTTTCTCCCACGTGACTCTTCCTTATAATTCATTTTCAAATAGGTTCAAAAACATTTGAGTTTGTTGATTCCACAGCATAATAATACAATTTTCCAAGAGTTTAGATTTGCATATTTCAATATGGCAAACTCCTTAAACCTCCATATCTTTGCATTAATAAAATCAACATAGTAAAAACAAAGAAACTTTAATTACCTTCTACCAGTCATCAATATCATTTTGCTTCACCTCTCAAACTAGGTGGGTTTCCACCATGATTGTGCCTTAGAAGAGGTTTTCAACACAGCAAGAGATAGGTTTCAACAACTTTCAATGCCAAGAGAAATGTTCTAGCGCCCATCATGGATGATTTCTATGCCAAATTTGAGATGCTTTGCCTCCTTTCAAAGTTCATACTACAACCTCCCAGATTTATCACACAAGCTCAGAATTTGTTCGCTCTGATATCATATTGAAAATGGTGAGCGTGATTCAGATTTCACACCATTCTTGCATAGTAATATAAAAACATAAAAATAATATATTGATGATTTCAAGATTCAATCGGGATGATATTCACATCACATTACATTGGCTTTATAAAAGCCTCTTCCCTTTAACTACTTGACAACTACCTACAGAACCTCCATAGGGAAAGTAACTCCCACAAATTAACAATAGTTTAATATTATCTAACCTATACTAACTATATATTATAAACTACAAGTCACTATGGTGACTTTATTAATGTAAAACCTTAATATTCTAACAATTTGTACATGATATTGGTCATATTTGGACACTATTTACATTCATATGCAAGTCTGATATTTATATCAGACCTTTGTTTTGTAATCAGACAACTACCATTCAATAAAGAAGCTAAATCTTCTATCCGGGTATGTTCTATTATGTTTTGTGTTGATATTTAGTTGTATAAGTGAGCTCGTTATCATATTTTCAGTCATCATTTGGTGTTACTTCATTGTCATATTGCAACCTTTCCATCTACAAAACATTTCAATCATATTAGTGAAAACAAAACTTGAAAACCCTAAGTAAAACTCAAGAAAAACAAATCAGAAATTTCAGATTAGCAAGGTTATTTTCAGGACAAATTTAGACAGGGTTCTTATAGCATGGGGTTCTTCTTGAGATGGGGTAGTAGTTCCTTGAGGATAGTAGGAACTTGAGGACTTCCTTTTTGAATATCAAAACCTTGAGGCAAGAAGGGAGCCTATAAAATAAGAATTTCTTTAGAGGAGGATTAGTCACTGACTCAGATTTTTCTAGAGGTAAGAGGGGTTCTTCCCCTTTTTCTTACTTAATTTCCATTTGCATCAGATTTTGATGCAGAGGCATCCTTTAACATTGTGTGAACATTTAAGTTTTGGGGTCCAATGTGTTAAGTCAATGGCAGAAAGCTTGAGGAAGGGAGCTCTTGTTGCTAAGGCGACATGAACAATAATAACTAATAATTAGTTTTTAGAAAGTTGAATGAGTGGAGAAAGTGGTGCTTATATCTAGAATCGAGTACAATGTGCAAAATTGGTAGCAAGAAGGTTCATTGGCTATTTTGAGGAGGTGCCAGCCATGATGGCATAACAAATAGAAGACGTGTTGATGGTGCCACAAAGAAAGATTCTCTATCTAAATGAATAGTAACAGTTAGTGATAGATAGTGGAAGGTGGAGAAAGGCAGAAAGACTAAACATAGACAAAAGCGGTAGAAGAAAGATAAAAGCAGGTCGCATGCAAATGGAAAGTGGGCGATCGAGCAGTTTATAGAATCAAGACCGTTGGGCAAAAGGCCCGATTTATGGAGAGAGGGGCTGATAAAAGAAACAAAGCAGGCCGTCGGTAGTGAGACGGAGCTGGTAAAAGACTACATATATATAGGAGCCAGTCGGTGAACAAACATGGAGGGAGTGACAGAGGAAGAGGCCGCCAGGATGATAGTTTAGAAGGAATATCAGAGGACTTTGCTCAGAGGCCGAACATATTGGAGAAGGTTGCGAAAGAAGGTCAATACAGAAAAGGCTGAATAAGTTTGTGGCGGCCAGAATCAGGCCAATTAAAAAGAGAGGCTTGATTAATAAATTTGATTAGGGCGGCCAGAACTACAAAAGAAAAGAGGTCAATTTATGATAGAGTAGCGATAAGGAGAGGGAAGTCGTCGTTGAAGATAGAAAGAATGAGGGAAGCCAATTGTATGTGTGACGAGGAGAGGCCAAGAAAAAGTGTAAGGCCAATTAGATAATGAGGAGGAGCGAGTATAGAGAAAAAGGCTCAAGGCTTAGTATAGAGTGAAGGCTGAGAAGAGTAGCATGATGGTTGTAGACTGAGTGCAATAGAGTTCTAGAGAGGAAAGAAGTCGAGGACAGCTAGGGAGAGTTTGAGGGAGAATGATAGTAATAGGAAGAGGCCAAGCCACAGAAGTCCAATAAAAAAAGGTTGGTGACAGAAGGAGAGAAAGTTGCATAACATAGCTTGCATAAGAGAAGGTGATTCAGCTATCATTGTTTCATAGCCTAAAGATTGTAAAAGAATCTATGAGTATGTGTAATGGGTCGGCATTGAATAAAATGTGACTGTACAATCCATATTCAAGTCAATTTGTTTGTTAATCTCATGTCACTATTAATTTGAGTTCTTGTAGCATGATAAAGTAGAGATAGTATTTCTATGATCTTTGTTATTGAATAATTACCTAGCTCCTATCGCCCATTGATATTATGGTATATTTGATTTGCATATGAATGACTTTGTTTAATCTTTATGTTGTTGTCCTAGTTCCTATCATTCTAATGGTAAAAGTTATGTGAAAGCCTTTTAGCTATGCAGAGATTTGATTCTCACTTGAAGGTTGTTTCGGGTAATTGTGCATGCTTTAAGGGAGCATGCTATCAGATTGGTATCAGAGCGCAAAATGATCTGAGTATGAATATTGAATGTGTTATTTGTTGTGATTTTGTGGTTGATTGAAAAGAAGGAAGCCCTAGTGATGTGAGTGGAAGATGAAAGAAGATAGAATAATGCAGAAACAAATGAAGAAAGTGAGTCTCACAAAAAGAGACAAAAGAAAAGAAGGCAAAAGGATGACAGATGTAGAATTTGAAAGAGAATTGGTAGAGTTGAAGAGGGATCTGATGTTGGTAAAACAATGTTATGAAGAACAAGACCCAGGATATTATTAGGTTTGGCCAATGAGTAAGAAAGTAAAGTGGCCTGTAAAATAAATTGTTGAAAGGAGAAAACAGCAGAAAAGAGATGCCTTGAGAAGAGAAGAGAAGGATGAAAAGAGTGTCCACAGAGATTGGGACAGCAAGAAGTTGCTGGATGAGTAACATGCACCTAAAATGGTGAATGGAGTTCTTAGTGAAGAGAACATGAGAAGAGGAAGAGAGAAAGAGAAAGAAGTGCTGCAAGCAACACTTGAGAAAAAGAGAAACAAAGAAGGAAGAATGTCCAGGAAGAGGGTATTAATGGAGACACTATGGTCTCTCATTTTATTTGCTAATGTTATGTTTGCAGATTTGTATGCAGGTATGAAGAAGGTGTGGAGGAAGGTCGAGGATGAGACCTTAAAGATGTTGAAAGGTGGGGTAAGAATAGCTCTTGAAGAAAGAGTGGAAGATGTGAATGAGGAAAGCTTGATGGCAGCAGAATGCCAAGAAGAGTTTGTAGTAGAGGTGCATTATAGAGTACCTGAAAATGAAGAGGAGATTGATGCTAAAGATGTTTAGTTTGATGATGAAGATAAAGAGGAAACCATAGAGTTTTATGATGCATGTGAAGATGTTGCAGCAGTAGCACAAGAAGAAAAGTTAAAAAGCCAAGAAGCTAAAGGTGGATGCAATTTGGGACAGCGGGTCCTTGCACAAAGGAATGGAGGTAAAATTGTTACTTTTGATCATGTATGTAGAAATTAGAATATGGATAGACAAGTGGATAAGAAAAAGAAATTGGAAAATGTAAATGTGATTAAGGATCATGGATATGTAGTGCCACGTTGGCAAAAGGAAAAGATTGATGTAAGGCAACAGTTTAGTTGTAAAGAAGTGAATGCCTTTGATTATGTTTATGCTAACAAGCAAGTGCATAGAAAGAGAGATGTGCAAATGAATAAGTGGTAGTCTGATGTAAGGTTGAGTTGGCCAACAAAGAGGCCTATAGAAAATAATTTGTGGATGAAAGAAGAACAAGGAAAGAGAAGCTCAAATGCAGCAAGGAAAGGACATCAGTCTAGTGATAGAGTGTGGGTGGTAAAACAAGCAGCAGCAAACAAATGTGTTGCAAAAAGGACAAAGAATTGGAGGCATGACAAGGAGAACAAACTCCTAGAAACTAGAAGCATGATGGATCCAGTAGAGGATGGCAAGAAAGAGAAGAAGCATACAGTAAAGTTGTAGTGAGAGAAGAAAAGTGTAGGTAAGGTAAGAGAAAAGAAATCTAATTTTTATTTTGATGAAGCTTTGAATGAAATTTATAATAATGAGGAAAATATGAGGAGATTATTAGATGAAAAAGAGATAAGGAGGAATAGATATTTGATGAAAAAAGAATATAGACAAAGACAAATTGAAAGATGCAGGTATGACAAAAAAGAGGAAAAGTGGAATAGAAGAGTTGTGTGGAAAAAGAAGACAACATAGGTATGTGTTGAAGATGCAGATTTGACCCAGCAAGTAGCTATAGAGGAAAGAGATGTTGATGGAGCAGCTATAGTTCCAGAGCAAGAAGAAGGCAAACAGAAGAAGAATGAAAGTAATTCAGGAGGAGTAGCAAAAGAAAGTATTGAAGATTTGTGGACCCAGTTGGCAGCCATTCAGAAAGAATGGAATGAGAAGACTAAAGGAGTGAGCATAAATAGGACAACAGAGAAGATTGAAGACAAAGGTGCAGAAGTGGTTGCAAAAATAAAGAATGAAGATGTTGCAGATTTAAAGAGTAAGATGGTAGAGGATGAAGCTAAAAATGATGTGGTGTTGCAACAGATGACCATGAGGGAAGAATGGCTGGAAGATATGATAGATGAACCTATTAAGGCTGATATACGAATGGTAAGTATTGATAATGAAATAGGAGTTGTTATAATTTTTCCATTTGATTATGATTTGTTTAATGAAAGGAGAATTCGAGATTGGAGGTGGATCATAAGTGTTGCAGACAATCATATGAGAGTAGCTCACAGTGTTACACAAAAATGTTCAAAGAACAATGCATATGGGATAGAGAAATTATGGAAAAGGCAGAAGAAAAGGTTTGATTAAGTTTGCAGAGGAACACATGTGCTGGAGCACATGATTTTTGTCCCCTGGGGAGTCTGATGTAGGGGCACCCTTTAACATTGTGTGAACATTTAAGTTTTGGGGTCCAATGTGTTAAGTCAATGACAGAAAGCTTGAGGAAGGGAGCTCCTATTGCCAAGGTGACAGGGACAATAATAACTGATAATTAGTTTTTAGAAAGTTGAATGAGTGGAGAAAGTGGTGCTTATATCCAAAATCAGATACAATGTGCAAAATTGGCAGCAAGAAGGTTTGTTGGCTATTTTGAGGAGGTGCCAGCCATGATGGCATAGCAAATAGAAGACATGTTGATGGTGTCACAAAGAAATATTCTCTATCTAAATGAAGAGTAACGGTTAGTGACAGATAGTGGAAGGTGGAGAAAGGCAGAAAGAATAAACATAGACAAAAGCGGCAGAAGAAAGATAAAAGCAGGCCACATGCAAATGGAAAGTGGGCGACCGAGCAGTTTGCAGAATGAAGACCGTTAGGGAAAAGGCCTAATTTATGTAGAGAGAGGGGCCGATAAAAGAAACAAAGCAGGCCATCGGTAGTGAGATGGAGCTGGTAAAAGGCCGCATATATATAGGAGGCATTCAGTGAACAAACATGGAGGGAGTGGTAGAGGAAGAGGCTGCCGGGCTGATAGTTTAGAAGGAATATCAGAAGACTTTGCTCAGAGGCCGAACATATTGGAGAAGGTTGCGAAAGAAGGCCGATACAGAAAAGGCCAAATAAGTTTGTGGCAGCCAGAATCAGGGCAATTAGAAAGAGAGGCCCGATTAATAAATTTGATTGGGGTGGCTAGAACTACAGAAGAAGAGAGGTCGATTTATGACAGAGTAGCGATAAGGAGAGGGAAGTCATCGTTGAAGATAGAAAGAATGAGGGAAGCCGATTATATGTATGATGAGGAGAGGCCAAGAAAAAGTGTAAGGCCGATTAGATAATGAGGAGGAGCAAGTATAGAGAAAAAGGCCGAAGGCCCAGTATAGAGTGAAGGCCAAGAAGAGTAGCATGATGGTTGCAAACTGAGCGCAATAGAGTTCTAGAGAGGAAAGAAGTCGAGGATAGCTGAGGAGAGTTTGAGGAAGAATGATAGTAAAAGGAAGAGGCTGAGCTGTGGAAGGCCAATAAAGAAAGGTCGATAACAGAAGGAGAGAAAGCTGCATAACATAGCTTACATAAGAGAAGGTGATTCAACTATCATTGTTTCATAGCCTAAAGATTGTACAAGAATCCATGAGTATGTGTAATGGGTCGGCATTGAATAAAATGTGATTATGCATTTGATATTCAAGTGAATTTGTTTGTTAATCTCCTGTCACTATTAATTTGAGTTCCTGTAGCATGATAGAGCAGAGATAGTATTTCTATGATCTTTGTTATTGAATAATTACCTAGCTCATGTCACCCATTTATATTATGGTATATCTGAATTGCATATGAATGAATTTGTTTAATCTTTATGTTGATGTCTTAGTTCCTGTCATTCTAATGGCATAAGTTATGTGAAAGCCTTTTAGCTGTGCAGAGACTTGATTCTCACTTGAAGGTTGTTTGGGGTAATTGTGCATGCTTTAAGGGAGTGTGCTATCAGATTCTCTATAGCAATTTTAGATTGGGCCATCTTTTGAATAGCCTCAACTATGACACTTTATTCAACAGATACAATTGGGATAGGAATAGCAGTAGGAATTGTGACAACCAAACCTTGTGGAATTTACTCCTTTAGAGTAGGGGAGTCATTTCAAGCACTCTTTTTGTCTACTTTTTAGTTTTTAGTTGTCTCCTTCTTAGAATCTAATGGGATGACCTCAACACCCTCAAATGGTAGTCTTTGACATTCAACAATTGATTTAGGAAATTAAATTTTAGAAGTTTACTTTGGTAGGCCAAGAGGTAGGTCATCAACAATTAATTGGGAAGTTCCTTCTAGGTCTTTTCTTATAGGAGTAGCAACTTGTATTTCTAGAGTTGAAGGCCCTATAGAGGGAGTTCACACTACTAGTTGGGTAGCACTAGTACTTGCTCACTTGGCTACAATAAGAGTGGTTTTCCTAACATATGAGGGGGTTCTTTTTGTAGTAGGGTTCATTTTCTTGGCAATAGAAGTAGTTTTCTTGGAAGAATAAGGGGTTGCCTGTTGGTCAAAATTGCTTGGGGTTTCTAGAGATTCTTCTCCTTTACTCTATTTCATGGTAGAGTTTGCTAAAACTTTGATCCATTTTCTATCTATTGAATGATGACGTAGAATGTGGTCTCTACAAATCAACATAATAAAGTCGTGGTGCTTCAATGGCCCACTACCCTACTTATACTTCTCTATCATAGTTTTCAAGGAAGGAAACAAATACAAAGGAAGATTAACCCAGAGCTCTAGGCTTTTTGTACTATGGTGCAAATGAGTCATCATGCGGAAGGTTGGGCCAACAATTGTGCTATATTGACCTTTGCATGTGAAGAATTTCATAATCTAGAGTACTACAAAACCCTAGGGCTGAGGGATAGCATCCCTATTAATTCTCTTATTTTCACCCCTTTTACCTACTACCAGTTAAGGGTGTGTTTCTCCTTCCTTACAAAAATTTCCAATTAATTCTTGATAGGAGGTAGACTTTGTTTTAAAAATATCTATACCTTCATTAGGAATTTTAGTAATGGAGGAGAGAATTTCCAAATTTACCTTTATCTTCCTACCAAGGACCCTATAATGATCTCCCTCAAAATTATGAACCAACTCTTTAAAAATCTCTGCATTGTATGCTTTAATTTTTTGCAAGAAATTAAGCCAACCTCTTGCTTGAAAGACTTCTATCACCTCCTCATTTTCCATAAAATTTTTTGCCGAGTCTGGTTCAACTTTCCTCTTAACCCCCATTGTTTCTTTGCTCTTTGTAACCAATCCTCTTTCCCAACTTTGAATTCAAAATTGAAATAGAGGTTTTGCATGGGAATGCAAACTTGGTTTAGTGGGTTCTAGGAATCATATGCAAGGTTTCAAATAGGTGTTTTCACAATATTTAGGAAAGCTTTTCATGCTAAGTAACATAGCAAATTCTAGAGAAAAGGAATGGAAAAGATGATGGAAAGGTACATGGTTGTGACTAGTTTAAATTTGTCATGATCCGTACCCTTTTAATCATCAACATGACTTACCCCTTTACAAATTTTGTGTATTCCAAGAATGATTATAGAGTATGGTAGGGTGGTGGGATGGCATGTAGTAGCTATGGGGAGCTTATATTCATGCAAATTAAATAAATTAAAAAGAAATTAATATTACACAGAGTAAATTAAGATGCATACCTAGCCATTATTATTGACATGATATCAAGAAGTGATGTCACTAATGTGTGTGGGCATCTAATGTGGCCAATGGTGATGAAATCCATATTGTGAGGTGTGTCAAAGCCATTGTTCATTATGGTGAGATGTAATGCAGCCATTTATTGTGATGCAATGCGATGTGACCATCATTTATTGTGGTGTGACATTATGACACTTCATTTTTTATGGCGACAGAAGTTAATGAATGTAATGTGAGACCAATAAAGTTTCGCAGATAAATCATGAATCATCACCGAAGAGATGTTCTAAAAGAAAGAGATGGATGACTCTAGAAACATCGCTAAGGAGATGTTCTAGAGAATGGATGGAATAGCTCTAGAAATATCACTAAAGAGATGTTCTGGAGGACAAATGGAATGGATCTGAAAATATTGTTGAAGAGATGTTCTGAAGGATGAACATAATGGCTCTGGAAACATCATTGAGGAGATGTTTTGGAGGATGACTAGAATGTCTCTGGAAACATTGCTAAGGAGATGTTTTGGAGGATGACTAGAATGCATAGTTAGCTCCAGAGACATCATTGGAAGGATGCTCCAGAAGAGATTGAAGATAGGAACAATGCCAAAGTCATCATTGAAAGGATGCTCTGGGAGAGCTTAGGAACACAAATGATTCTAAATACATAATTGGAAGGATTCTCTGGAAAGGAATGAATAATAGGAACAATTCTGGAGATTCCATTAGAAGGATATTCTAGAAAAGAAGAATATGAGCGGCTCCATAGACATCATTGAAAATATGCTTCAGAGAAAAGAGAACACAAACAACTGTAAAAACATCATTGAAATGATGTTTCAAAGAAAATTGGAAGTGATGTATTCAAGGAATATTTCTAAGTTTCTATAGTGCACACCTCCAAAAATAGTTTCTAGAGTTGGTTTTTTTTTTTCACTAAAAATTCTTATAAAAAATTGTTGCAAGAGGGGAAGGCCCCTTCACACAATAGAGTTCTGGCTAACCCTTTATTATTTTGATGAATTCCTCCTTAGTAGTTGGTTTCTGATATAAATTTAACCTATGACCATTCACTAGTAGATTCCTGGTGTCTCCATCAATGAGAACCAAACTCATAGCTCTATTTGTCAAAAAAATCTTCTATCTCATAAGGGCCTAGCCATCAGGTACATAATTTTCCCTTGAGATCCTTGTACTTGGAGTCAAACAATAGTGCATCTTCAAGTTGCAAACCCTTCCGTTAGACTAAGAACTCCTCAATATAAAAATTGTGAAGGTGTTTGGTGCATTTGTCTAATATAACCTCAAGTTTTAAAAATATGGATCCCTCCTCATCTAATGTAATGCACTCTATTAGAATTTGAGTAGCATTCCCAATCACTTTATTGAGACAAGAGGCATGAAAAACTAGGTGGATCTTTGAAGAAGGTGGAAGTGTCAACTTGTATGCCAACTCACCAATGCATTGGAGCACTTGATAAGGACCATGAAATATAGCACCCAACTTATGACCTCACTTATCCCATAATAAAAGTTGCTTGTAGAGTTGGAGGCATACTAAAACCCAATCACTAATGTCAAATGTATGCTCTGTCTACCAACTTATGACCTCACTTGTCCCAAATGAAAGCTACTTGTATGATTGGAGGTGTACATAAACCCAATCATCAATGCCAAAGGTATGTTTTGTCCAATGTTGTTCCACATACTATTTCATGTGATTTTGGGTCAATGTCAGATTGGACTTAAGAAGTTGAGAGATGTCCTCACATTTTACTAAAGTATCATCAACTATTGCAACCTTGGAGGAACTTGAAACATAAGTACACAATGACGGTGGGGAAGTACCATAGAGGGCCTCATAGGGGGTCATTTTGGAAGCACTATGATAAGTGGTATTAGACCACCACTCAACTAGAGGTAACCACCAAGCCCATTGCCCATGTTGTTCAAACACAAAATAATGCAAGTATCAAGGCGTTTGTTAATAATCTTAGTGACCATCAGTTTGAGGATGATAAGTCAAACTCATGTTTAAGTTCTAGTGCTATGCAACTTAAACATATCTTTCTAGAAATTGCTAGTAAAAGTTAGATCATGTTCATTGATAATAGAGTGAGGCATCCCATGGAGTTTGAAGATGGATTCCAAGAAGTGTTGAGCAAACATAAACGTAATGTAAGTGTGAGATAAGGCACTAAATGGGCATATTTGGTCAAGTGGTTGACCACAACCAAAATGAATTCCATAGAAATATTAGTCCAAGTCATATCTAGATTAGGAAGTGGCTACAAAAATCATGGGTCTTTGAGAGTTTCCCCTTCATTCCTTTGAGACACATCACATTTAGCTACAAATACCTTAACATCCTACTTAAGGTCATCCAAGAAGAAATCTTGCTTCACTCGCTCATAGGTCTTCAAGAAACCTAAGTGACCTACAATAGCCCAGAGGAGTGAAATTCCATTAGTAACTAGAGCTTGAGTGAAAAGTTGGAAAGTAAATAAATTTGGTCCAAATAGGTGAGGACATGCCCTGTCCAACAAAACCTTGGTATAGATTGTGAATTTTGTTCCAAATACCTAATGATACCTTGAACTATAGAGTTAGAAGCCCATTCACTCCTAATTTCATCCATCCAATCAGATACTAGGACAAAAAGAGAAAATATTGTGTCTTCCTCTTCATATTGACGTGAGAGGACATTTGCTAGCACATTTTCTTTATCCTTCTTGAAGACAATCTCTTAGTCATATCATGCAGTTTTATCACCCATTGGTCAAGGGATGATACTTTTTGCCACAAACAATATTTCATGATATGATGATCTATTTTGATTTGGAACTTGCAACCCAAGATATAAGGATGTCATTGTTGGACAACATGGAGGATAGCTAGCATTTCTCTTTCATATGTAGATTTAGCCATATTTACACCTTGTGAGTTGTTTTCTTGTGAAGGTGAGAGGTTGACCTTTTTGCATTAACATTGCACCCATGTTAGTGCCAAAGGCATCAAATTCAAGAAATAGAGGGTGTGTGAAAATCTAGTAGAGCTAAAACTAGAGTGGAACACATGGCAATTTTTAGAGCAGTAAAGGCCACTTTAGTTGCTTTTGTCCAAATGAAGGAGTTATTTTTTAGAAAATTTGTCAAGGGCCCAACAATTTTACATTAGTTATGTACAAACTTGCAATAGTACTCTATCAATCCTTAGAAACAAGCTTTTGAAGGACTTAGGTCATGGCCACTCTTGCATTGTTGCAAGCACTTTGGAGTCAACCTAGACACTAGCTTGTGAAATAATATGGCCCAAATACTACACCGACTCCAAAAGCACATTTAGAGCACTTGGAAAAAAGAGAATGCTCCTTTAAAATCTTGAGGGTGATTTCCACATGGGGAAGATGATTGAGCTGGGTCTGACTGTTTATGAGAATGTATCAAAGAAGACTAGTAAAAATTTATGTGAGTAGTCATGGAACCCTATATTCGTGAGGCTCTAAATAGTAGGAACATTGGATAAAACAAAAGACATTACCAAAAATTCATAATGGCCTTCATGGGTCCTAATGACATTTTTAGGGATATCATCTTTTTTGACTCAAATTTGGTGATAGCCTGAATGTAAATCTAGTTTAGTAAAAGTTTATCCTTTGAAATCTCATCTAGAAAATCATCAATGAGAGGGATAGGAAATTTATCCTTGATGGTTAATTTATTGTTTTCACAAAAATTAAGGAACATCCACCACCCCCCATCTTTCTTAGGAACCATAACTATAGGAGGAGTAAGGACTGGTACTAGGATGAATGACCCCCATTTCCTATAGCTCTTTAACTATATTTTTAGTTTCATTCTTTTGCTCAAAGGGTATCTATAGAGATAAATATTTGGAGGATGGCTACCAGGAATGAGATGAATGGCATGGTCATGGGAGCTTGGAGGGGGTAACCCTTTGGGTTCCTCAAATACTTGTTGATACTTATTGAGGAGGCCTTGCAAGTTTGACAGAGGAGAATAGGTGGAAAGAGGTTGAACCTCTAGAGAGTGGAATTGGTCCAAGATACTAGAACACCCCTTTTTCAACAAATTTTCATACGATGAAAACTAACCATCTAAACTACACCCACCTTCAATCCTTGTAATGTATACTCTTGGCCATCATGGTGGATTTTGAGTCATAACTGTGAGTAGTCACAAGTGATTAGGCCTAAGGTTTGCAACCACTAGACACCTAACACCATATTTACTCCACCTAAGGATAGAGAAAACATATCCATGGTCAATTGATAATCCCTCAAAGTAAGCTTTACATTTTGACACTTGCCCAACCACAAGACATAGTATTGCCTTAGGCCATCATAATTTGAAAAATATTGCATGCATGGACATAGCAAGGTAGTTGGTTGACAAGGTTTTTTTGATATAGTTATGAGTGCTACCACCATCTATCAAGACTACTATCTTTTGTCATTTGATGTAGCTAATGACCTTAAGTGTTTGGGGGAAAGATAAGCCTACCAAATCATGAATAGAAATATGAGCATTAGGAGCAGAGTCTTGTTTAGGGGAAGCCAACTCTTCTTTTGCATCTAAAAATCCCTCTAAATCATTTGGCACCACTAGAGATTCAATAAGATATACGTGTTACTCTCAAAATTTGTGACCTTTTTTCCCATTTTTTATCACAATTGAAACATAGCCCATTTCCCTTTCTCTCTACTATCTTTTCTCAAGATAGACAGTGAATTGGGGTGGATTTAGTGCCCTAATTTGATGCCTCTTTTTTGGGTTTGAAAGAGGAGAAGAATTTGATACATTTCTATTGTGCTGCAAATTTGTCCTCCACAAGCTAAGACAATGCTAGAGCATTAGGATAGGAGCCCATTTTAAACATGAGAACCTCCACCTAAAGATCCTCTTTGAGACCACTTATGAAACAACTTCAGAAAAATGATTCATCAAGGCCATGGGTTTGGTTTTCCAGTTTCTCAAACTCAATTTGATATTCCTATACTGACTGTGTTTGGCATAATTTAGTGAGGGCATGAGTGAATACTTCATAAGCACTAGGGTCCAGTAGATGAGGGCTTCGTCACAAAAGTCTATCCATGTGAGAAATGGGTGAGTCTTATGCAACCATTGAAACCATTGAATGGTTTATTTTTCCAAGTGAAAAGATTTAATAAATAACTTTCGATTTGGGGAATTCAATGTGCTACAAAATATTGGTCAGCCCTGTTAACGAAATTGTAAGATCTATACCATCAAATTTGCAAAAGTCTAGTTTAGGGGGGCATGGAAGTCCACCATGATTGGGAGAGGGGGGTCCTATTGTAGTAGTAGAGGATTGGCCCTTGTTTAAACTAGAGAAAATTGTCACCAATCATGCCATCTAGTCTATTAGCATTGAGAGCCTATCTTTGGTGTCCCTAATCTCCATGGTGGTGTCCCTAATTTCTGCATTAGTTTCCTTTTGCATTTGATCATTGCAATCATTGAGAGAGTGCACAATAATCTTTGATGGGTCCTAAGAATGGTGACCTACTACCATAGTGACAAACCAAAGGTATAAAATAGATATGGTCAAAGATATGAGAAAATGATCAAGAGGAGGAGACAAGCTCAACTATGCAGGTGCTTGAATGACAAAAAAATATGATCTTGGCCATAAATGGGTTATCCAGAGTTATATGGAAATTTGATCAACTTGAAGAGACAAGCATAATATGACAATCCACCAGATAGGGTAAAAATATATTGAACACACAAAAATATGTAGAAACGAGAGAAACACAATGCTTTTATTATGTTCACAGTGCCACTTCAAGGGTCAACCTCCTAATATACCATACACTCTAATTACAAATATCCAAGATCCCTTCCACTTGGGAAGTCATTACAATATATAAAGTCTTGCTAAAGATAATTCGTACCATCCCATGGATGTGGGATAATTACATCATTCTAACAAGTGGGATGACTTACAATGCATATGCATCCACCTTTATTTAATAATATCTATTGGTGACTTACAAATCTTATGTGTCCTACTAATACTAACTACCATATAACATAACGGGGTTCGTAATAGTAACTCCCAAACAAGGTATGTGCAAGGAAATGGGGGACCAAAAGGGGGTCAAAAGTGGCCACTTTTTTTTGAAATCAGTAAAAATTGATCTTGGATGAGAAATTGAAGATATCCACACTCAAAATTAGAAGATGTGATAAGAACAAGATTTGTAGTGCTTCGAATCTAATTTCTAAACTACTATTTTTTTTCTAAAAATGGTGGAGATTAAGCCATTCAAATAGGGGGAGCACACAAAGTGCTCCTATTTTTGTCAGAAAAATATAACAGTGTCTGGTGTGCTCCCCCTAAAATCTCAACTTTTTTTAAGTATTTGACAAATCACTTCGGTGGAAAATTAGCTAACATCATGTAGTTTATGCCTGATTTTTCTGTTAATTTTTTAATGAATAATACATTTTTTTTATGAATTTTTAAAGTGGACACATCCTGAAAAATAAAAATTTGAGCGTCCTCCCCCCTAATTTTTTTGAAAACTAATCAAAAATCATTTTTCAATGTGTATAGAATTGAGTCTAGAATCTAAAAATGTAATTTGTTTCAAATTTTGATAAATGCATAAAAGATGACACCAAAAATATGAGACATAGGTTTTCTGGAAGAAAAGAACACATTAGAAAAAAAAATTAAAGATGGAAACCTTAATGTTATCATATTTAAAAAAAAATACATGGTTAGAAAGATAATAAAAAGCTTGAAGTCATCCTGGCATTTTTCGTATTGACATTGAAAAATGTGTAAACTTGATGGAGAGCACACATAGGATTTGGTTGAATTTTCTAACTTTTGTTGAAAACACATCAAAGGTGTCCAAAAGGTACATCCAACCCTTTGGGTTGGATTCCCAAGGCGAATCCAACATCCAACCCTTAGGGTTGGGATTTCCCAAAGTAGTAAAAAATGTGCTCATGTTATAACGCGAGCGTGTTATAACACACTCGCGTTTTATAACAGTTAAAATGCTTTGTTTGATAAGTATAGAAAATACTCCAACTTCATTTACTCTAGAGTATATACATGAATAAACATTTAAGTATAAGTGACATTTACATATGGACATTTACTTTCTTATACTTTAAGTTATATTTCATGTATACACTTTCAGGATGTTTGAGACTGGTTTCAGATCTCTAGGAGTTATAATGTATATTCTAGGTTTTGGAGGAACCTATAATTTTTTAGAATTAGTCAAATTTCAGTAATCAATAGGCTCCTATCATTTTGCAGTTGTCTGTGGGTAGTTGTAACTATTCAAAAACATCATCGAGCCTCTCCTTAGAAATAGGACCTATTCTTATGCAAGAGACTTGATAAGAGATCCAAGGAAAATACTAAGTCAAGTTCAAGAAAGTGGTAGTCCTCTAAGCATTTTGCAGGAGATTTTCAAGCTTGAAGACCAGGTCTCTCTATCTCTCCCTCTATCCCTTTATCTCTATATCCTCCCTCTCTCTTTATTTATCTCCCGCTCTATTTTATATCTCTCCCTCCCTCCCTTTCCCTCTCTCCCTCCCTCTCTCTCTCTATGTCTCCCTCTCTCTATCTCTCTATGTCTCCCTCCCTCTATCTCTCTCTATTGCTCCCTCTCCCCCTACCTCTTTCTATGTCTCCATGTCTATCTCTCTCTGATTCTCTCTCTCCCCAGCCTCTTTTTATGTCTTCCTCTCTCTAACTCTATATCTCTATCTCACTCTCCCTCCCCCTTTGTCTCTTTCTATCTCTTTATATATCTCCCTCTGCATCTCTGTCTGTCTGTCTGTCTCTCCCCTCTCTTTCTCTCTTTCTCTCTCCCTTTCTATCTCCCTCCCTCTCTCCCTCTCTCTCTCTTTATCCCCCCCCTCTATCTTTATCTCCTATCTCTCTATTTGGCCCACTTTCTATATTTCCCTCTCTCTAACTCTATCTCTCCATCTGCCACTCTATCTATTTCTATGCATCCACATTTTGCATACATGTCTACCAGGGTAGTTGCAACTACAACATCTAAAAAATTTCCCATATCCTTTATGCTTTGATGAATGTCCATACCATGTTCCCAAGATCCCATTTTGGCACAAGTAGGGAAGATGCAGACATGTTGTGGAATTTGACTTTACACCATCAATTGCATTTGTTTGAAAGTTTCTGAAGCCTTATCAACAAATCCATTTTGTGCATATCTTGCAATCATTGCATTTCATGAGATGGCATCTCTTTGAGATGTTTTGTCAAATAGTTCATGTGCCTTGTCTATGTTTCCACATTTTGCATACATGTCTACTAGGGCAGTTGCAACTACAACATCTACAAAATTCCCATATCCTTTATGCTTTGATGGATGTCCATACCCTGTTCCAAAGATCCCATTTTGGCATAGGCAAGGAGGATGCTGGAAAGGTTGTGGATTTTATCTTTGCATCCATCAATTGAATTTGATTGAAAGTTTCTAAATCCTTATCAACAAATCCAACTTGTGTATATCTTGCAATCATTGTGCATTTCATGAGATGGCATCTCTTTGAGATGTTTTGTCGAATAGTTCATGTGCCTTGTCTATGCTTCCACATTTTGCATACATGTCTACCAAGGCAGTTGCAACTACAACATCTACAAAATTCCCATATCCTTTATGCTTTGATGGATGTCTATACCCTATTCCAAAGATCCCATTTTGGCATAGGGAGGGAGGATGCTAGCAAAGGTTGTGGAATTTGGCTTTACACCCACCAATTGCATTTGCTTGAAAATTTTTAAAGCCTTATCAAAAATTCATTTTGTGCATATCTTACAATGATTGTTTTCCATGAGATGGCATCTCTTTGAGGTGTCCTATCAAACAATTCACTTGCCTTTGTATCTAATGTTAATTGTTGAATTGCAAGAACAAGGCATAAATTGGAGAAGTAACTTGTACGTTTAGAGATAAATTTGCATTGGGTCTTTAACCATGTCATATCTCATATATCTTTTCACTTATCCACATTTACTATATCACACTTGTTTCTCACCTACATACCTTCCTTGCTATATCCTTGACAAAACCTAAGGAAGGGAGAGGGAGAGAGGGAAAGAGATAGAGAGATAGGAGATAGAGATAGAGAGGGATATATATATATATATAGAGAGAGAGAGAGAGACCTGGTCTTCAAGCATGAAAATATCCTAAAAAATTACTTAGAGGAAATTGCCACTTTCTTGAACTCGACTTAGTAATTTGCTTGGATTCCTTGCTAAGTCTCTTGCATAAGAATAGGTCCTCCTATTTCTAAGGAGAGGCTTGATGATGCTTTTGAATAGTTACAACTACCCTTAGACAATTTCACGATGATAGGTGCCTGCTGCTTACTAAAATTTGACTAAGTTCGAAAAATTATAGAATCCTTCAAAACCTATAATATGCATTATAACTCCTAGAGATCCAAAACCATTCTCAAACATCCTGAAAGTATATACATGAAATATAACTTAAAGTATAAGAAAGTAAATGTCCATATGTAAATGTCACTTTTCATGTTTATACTCTAGGGTGAAAGAAGTTGGATGATTTGCTACACTTATCATCTAAAGCATTTTAATTGCTCTAAAACACAAGTGCGTTATAACACACTCGTTTATGGCTCGTTTGGACCAAAAAGTGGTTTGGCCACTTTTTGGTCCCCCATCTTTTTGCACACGCCCAACACATGTCATGAGATATCTTTTACATTTGACTACTTGGATCATTTTTTGAATCCATTGTATTGGAAACCATTTATGGTTTTCTAGATTAGATTTTCCCATATATTAAGGCATGTGATAGTAGTTTGTATGGCTTTATAGATTGTGTTGTTATCCTATAGAAATGCTATTAGATTGAAGGGGGAAGTTATGTTGATATACTCTACATTTGATGTCAATACAAGCTTGTACTCTCTTTGATGGTGGAAATGTTTTACCCAAAAGGTTTTCCCCGACGTATATCGATGTTCTTGCAATTTGCATGCTTTTTGTGTTGCACTATTATTCCCATTTCCATATATGTTCTACCATTATTAATGAATTTGTGAGCACTAAGGTCAATAGCTTTTACTATATTTTTCACTTGATTTATCAATAGTATATTGATTTAAAGATTATGATAGTATATTTATGACATGCACTCAAAGTGATGTAAGACTAAGTGTAAAATCGAAGGATGTGCACTTTTATCCCTTATACTTGAATCAATAGAAAGTAAATAAAATGAAATTCAACATATTTAAAAAATTAAAATATGGTTAACATTTGTACTTAAAAATTATCTCATTTATGGGACCCCTAGGGCAAATCCTATCTCCATTAAAAGAGAGCAAATAAAATGGATCCCACCCCCCATGGATCTTTCAAACTAAACTATGACAGAGCTTTCAAAGGCAACCTTGGCCCTTCAAGTGTAGGCTACACATCATTAGAGACTCCAATATTAAGATCATCAAAGTGGCCTCTTGAAGGCTCAAACAAGGAACCAATAATGAAGTCGATGTTTTCTCCTTGATTCTAGGACTACAACTTGTGTGTATGCATGGCATTAACTCCATCCTTGTGAAAGGTGATTTAATGTCATTTTCGTCTCACCAAGAAATAGGAAGACTTCCAATTGGAAAATTGCAAATATATTAATAGAGGCATGGCCATTGTTAGACTTTCTAAAATTATTTTCCTTGCATAGGGAGGCAAATGGGGTGGGTGATCACCTATCAAATCAAGAGATTGACAATTCAAAAGAGCTTATCATTAGTGATGACATCAATAAATGACGAAGTTTATATTTTGTTTGGGTTGGATTTCCCCACACTCGCTCATGATCACTAGACAATCTCAAGAATTGAAGGCTTAATGCCATATCCTTTTGTTAGCTCTTCTAACATTTAGAACATGTAGAGAATTGGAGGTGATGATATAGGCACTTGTGAAAGCATATTTTAGAGTTTCTTGAGCAACAAATCTAATGATTTAGAGTTTCTTTTGCAGGAACATTTCATTGCAAACAAGGTAGTGAAGGAGATGAACTCTCTTTTTGTATGGTAAGCCTCATCATGATCCCTAGTGGATAGTTCAACCCAAGGTAACTTTAAGAAATAGATCACATAGTCAAAATTGATAGGTTCTATCATTGATAGATATAACGCTCTATTTTTAGCATGTATAAGTTCGTAAGAATGCTCTATTTGTAGTATGTATAAATTTGTAGTTAGCTATACTTTCTCAAAGTTTCAAACTAAGAAACACTTATTGTATTCCTTGATAAAAAAAAAGTTAGAAAACTATAATTTTCTTATTTTACATATGTAAGAAAAGTTGCAAGCCCCACGTCCCACAATTTATAAATAAAAATACTTAAAAAATTAAATTGAAATGATTGAAAACAATTAATAAGAATTAATAAATATATTAAATTAATACTAGAGAAGTTTAATGGGAGGATAGAAAAACGATAAGTTGGAACATTAGAATGAGCGTTGGGAACAACTAGTAAAGAGTTCATTTGATCATGAAGAAGAGAAAATTCTCTCTCCTTTCATAGCAAGAGAAAGAGGTGGTAAGTTGCTCCCCGGCTCCATACAAACCCCTGGGATCACCACCCCTCGACCACCCACACAACCTCCTTCTCCAATCCTAATCCCACTATATTCCACTCTTCCTCCCTCATACACATGTCCAAACAACATGGCATTCCTCCCCACTACTCCATTCCTCTCTATACCTACCATCTCTGGGTTCACCAATGCTTCCATGCTGTCCACATAGGCACCCTTAGCCCATGCAACACTCGAACCCAAGCTCCTCATGTACACTCCAAAAGCAAGAGAACCCCTACAAAGCTGCACAAAGTGATCACCTGCGACAGTCCTCACACCCTGCCAAATGGTATCCAACGACGCTTCGTGGCCCCATAACTCAACTCCATCACCCTCCCGCACTTTCCCCACCATAACCCATTTACATGCAACCGTCCACACTACCATTATAAGCCCCGTGAAAACATAGACAGCAGGCAAGATGATAAAGATGCCCGCGTAATTAAGGAAGTAAAGAAAGAATCCTTGAAGGTCAACAATGTATTGGGCCCAATATGAGACTAGTTCAAGGGGCACAACAAAGGCATAGGGGAGCCCCGCTTGTACCAGCGGTTGGGCCAGCAGTAACCATACGAAACCGGCCCGACTCCACACCGACGCCACCTCTTTTCCAGCGTTTAAGTGGGGCCCTCCTGTTTGACTCTGGGCATTCCCCATCACCAGTTTTTCTGTTCCCACGTACACTCCCCCGGCTTGCAGCACGCAGTCTACGGGAGACAGGGACAATGCTCCCAGCGGCACTCGGTCCTGCAATGTGGAGCCTACCAAAAGTAGACTCTGAGTGCCTGTCACACAGTTTGATCCAATTTGGATTTTCCCCAATCTGAAGCTCTTTGGGCTTTTGTGGGTTGCTGTTATTAGGTTCGAGAAGTCGCCCAAGTGGGTGTTGGGTCCGATCTGTAGGAGGTCTGGATCGACTATGGCATTGATTGCCCTGATGGATGCCGTGCTGCTGATTTTTGCGCCCATGCATTTTAGATATATGCAGAAAGCTTCGGTTCCTGATAGGAGCTTCGTGAATCTTTGATGGCATAGAGTCAGAAGCCTGTGCATGAACCATATTCGAAGACCCAAATTGGACGCGGCTCTCACAGGATTTCCCCCGGTAGGTTTTATTTTTCCCACAATGCACCATTTGAGAATGCAGGTTATCAAGGATAGCACGAGGCCGTAGGCTATGTAGGTGCACCCAACACAGAATGCAAGCTGTAGGGTTTTTACTTGTAAAAGGATTTGGGACAAAGTTTTCAGAACATGTTCAGGCTCGTTCAGTACAACCAAAGCTGTGAGAATGGCAGGTGGCCAATGGAATGCCCCGGCTAGGGAAAATAGGAGAAATCCCCTGTCCGAAAAATTGTGGACATGTGGCAACTGCATTGACTTAGCAAGCCATGTAAAGAATGGATATACTATTTCTGCAGAAAGAGTGCTAACCATGGCCACTGTGTATAAGCCAACTAGTTGCCATATGTGGGTAGTAGTTGTTGCCAAGTTGCACTTCCAGTCATTTCCCTGCATTCAATCAAGGATGTTCATTTCATCAATATCAATACTGAGACGAGGTCTAACTTAAATTGTTTTTTTCCTATACTGACATCCAGTTACAGCTTAGCTACTCTTTCTTGACTGAAAATTTGGGTTGTATACCAACAGAGTCGAGAATCACAGTGAAGAACAGAAGAATTAGTAATCAAATGAAATGAGATTTTGACATTTCCGAATCCATTTATTTTTCTAAATTACATGTAAGGACAAAGATATAGGAAAGGAGGAAAACTCAGACTAGAAAATATGGAATAAGGTCAATCATAAACCTCGGGTCTAACAATTGTCAGAATACAGAAAGAGGATAAGAAGAACAAATTAAAGACAAACAGGGGGGGTTCCAGTTCTAACAGCCAAAGATGGCCTTAAAATCTGTTCAAATTTGTGAGAAAATGTGAAGTGAGAAATCAAGATAGCATAGGAAACTGAGACATTGAGAATCTTCTAGAACAAAGTACATAGTGTCAGTAATTCCCCAATGGTAGTTCGAAATTTGATCATACCTTTAGGTTTGAATGTGGTGTTGTCTTCCCAAAGTATTGCCCCATTTCTGTCCTGTGAAGGGCAGGAACAATAGATTCTGATGCCAAAACAGTACCCATTTGAAGGAAGGCAAAGGGGCCAACAGAGGAACGGCTTCCAATCCTTACAGAACCTAAAACTAGCATACCATTCTTCACTTGATGTCCCTGCAAAGTTGCTCCTTCTGAGACTACTGATTCATCTGCTATAGAAACCAAAGAGGGGTCCGTGATGTCTATACCGTCTAAAACAACATCTTTTCCAATATCTGCACCCAGAAGTCTGTACCACCAAGCAATGAAAACAGTACCATGAAGGTGGATGGCAAGCATGGTGGATGCAAAATCCCTGGCGCGATACAGAGTCCACCACTTCACAAAATCCACAGACCACACTGACACCCTGGGCTTCAATGTATAATTCACTTGCAACAATGCAATCCCAAATATAGACAGAGAAATGGCTGTCATAACTATGTAAATTATCCATGCAGCTGGACTGGCAAGAAGTAGAAACAAAATCAGATTCAATTTTAGCACTTCAGCAGCAGGCAAAGCAACACGAAGGGGAATTGAACATGCAATGTACGCTGGAACAATCAACAATGCTGCTGCATACACAATGCCGATTAACTGAAGAAACCCAATTGCAAGTCTTTTGAAAGCGGAAGGCAATACACATTGGGTACGTGAACTAACGTTCTCTGCTTTTGAAATGTTTCCAGTTGTCTTTCCTTCTCGCCGAAGAAGTCCCTCTGCAAATGCTGCGAGTTCAGAAATATTGTTGGCTGTGAAAATATCAACTGCAGAAACATGGACACCTAGATAAGCTGAAAGCTTTTGAGCTGCCCAAACCACTCCCACTGAATCAATCCCATAAGCAACCAGATTCTCTGTAGTAGAAATCTCCTGTACAGCCATTCCAGTCCTCTCGGAGACAAGCTCTTTCAAAAACTCCACTAAGCCCCGAGGATTCGATTCTTTAACACTGTGAGTTTTATAACCTGGATTTTTAATGAGATTTAATGATAACTCTGTGAGTTCAGAGATACTCCCAGCTGTGTAAATGTCAATTGCGGAAACCTGTACACCTAAAAATGATGACAGCCACTGTGCTGCTTCTACAACCACAATCGAACTTAGCCCATAGTTTACAAAGCTGTTATCATGTGATATCTGAGAGACTTCCAATCCAGTCTTCTTGCTCACCAGCCCCACTAAGAACTGTGGAATATCTTCTCTCCTGGGGATTAGATCTGTTGGGCTTTCAACTGCAACTGGAGAATACTCAGTGGCATCGA
Organism: Cunninghamia lanceolata; assembly: GCA_027924645.1. NCBI lineage: Eukaryota > Viridiplantae > Streptophyta > Pinopsida > Cupressales > Cupressaceae > Cunninghamia > Cunninghamia lanceolata. Next base: position 519,410 of record BSBN01001646.1, read on the forward strand.
AGCCATTGGAGTTCTGAGACCTTTTCATGACCAATGGCAACAAAGGCTTATGATTGGCCTTCCCTTTAGGTGTCTGAATGATACCCATTTTGTGTGGTGTTCCGGCCATGTCTAAGGTTCCATCTATAAACTGTTTCAGACATTCAAATCGACGAATTTTTCCAGAAGTCATCTTGCAGATTGTCCTTGGTTTGATCAGATTTATAGCGGCAATTTCCACCCCGTGCTCGGCTGCCACTGCCAATCGAATCTGCTCAGCAACCTCTGAATTATTGAAATTTTCATCCCTGATTTCCGCAATTACTACAAGCCCCACCTGGTCAGAGGACTCTGACAGGGAAATGCCCTTAGAAGCTAAGGTCTCTTCAGGAACTCCAATCACAGCAGAGCATCCAGGTCGAATAAATTCTGAGCAGGTCTCTACAGTTTTCTCCACATCTGAAGAATATACATTCGTGCCACTCACAATTATCAAATCCTTTATACGTCCTGTCACAAACAATTTTCTTGCCACTATCCGCCCCAAATCTCCTGTTCTAGTATAGTATCTTGTTCCGGAAAAAAGAGAGAAGTAATTATATTAATGTCCACATGACCAAAGTAGATTTCAGACTAAAAATACAACTAGTTTAGGATAGACTGGTAAAGAATAAATTTACTTAAATGGCCTATTGGCATAGAATGATAGTTTGACTGAGTTCATATAGATTTACACAATGAACAGTTGGTTGAAAGAAGGTAAGAGAGTTTGCACGTATGGAAGATGGTCATGAACCAGTTAACGTTTAGAATAGACTAGAACAATTGGCACAAGGAACTAGAGCAATGTAGCTATGAGATTCAAGAAAAGTTAGGTAAATCCTGTTACACATATGGTTCCTATAGTTGTCATTGATGTCAACATTATCATGGATGTGTGATGATGTTCACAGTTGGATGACATGTCCTATCCAGCAGAGAAGATACAGTTCATGGTTGGATGTCATGCTAAATATAATGTGATTACTGAAGTTCACGGTTGGATTTCATGCCTTGATCAATGGAGAGTTGAGTATGAAGTTATATTAAGATGGGAATTAGAAGCATCAAGAAGATACATAAATATGGAAATTAGAAGCACTAAGATGATCAGATGTGTTGTTGATGTTGGAAAGATGTTATTGATGGCCTAAAACATATTGTATAATCTCTCCTACTATTCCTAAGAATGCATGTGTTGACACAAAGAAGGTTTGGCCACCAGAAGTTGGTAAAAGTTTCTGCTATAGGATGATTGTCTTTGAAGGCTGTCTAGGAGATTGCTCCGCATTTTCATTCTTTTTATGTTGTGCCTCCGTGGATTGGAATATAGCTTCATATAGTGTCAAATCATGTATGTTCCAAATTTCATGGTGTTTGGACTACTGGAAGAGTGTTTTGCAGTTGACAATGTGAAGACAATGTTGTTTTTGTGAAGGTGTTCTTAGTAGGGTAATGAAATGCTCCGCATTTGCAGTTATGGCTTGCGGTTCTAGAACTGTGTTTAGAGTGTTGTGAAGGTGATAATTCCAAAGTTTCAGATCATCTATCCTTCCGTTGTGAAAGTTATGCATGATAGAGTACTGACATGTGTTCTGGCAGAGTAAGGTGGTGTTGAAGGCCTGTTGGAATGTTCTGCATTCCTCCGGATGTGAATGTTTGCCTTTGCAGCTTTGTGGACATGTTTATGGACGTGCATGATGCAGGAGCATCCGGTGGTGTAAGGGCAATCTTGCATCACCCAAAAGAAGTTAATTCAAAATCATTGTAATTGTTCTCATTTCTTTCCATAATTAGTGTTTCTGGTTCCATAATATCCAGAATAATGATGTAGGACTTCCAGTTTTTCTAAAACTGCTAAAAATAGTAGTCTGCCTGTTTTGGAAAGTGTACCTACCATTTTAGGAAAGTTTGCATTTGGGCACATATTAAAGCGAAAACTTACAAAAAGTTACATAACAGAAATATAAGACCTTTGGTGAAGGAATCAGGCAAAGATCATTTATGAGCTGAAAGATATTAAAGTTTTTGTTTTCCAAAAAGCCCCTGAAAATTTCTAAAACGAGATATAAGGCACTAAAACATCCCATAACGTCCCGAAAAGTTAATGAAAATCAGTTTATGGATTTTTGGTGTGATAGTTCACATCGCGAGCTTTCCGGCGCTTAAAACAGTTCGTCAATCGGACACCCGGATCAAAAGTTATGCTTCTCGGAAGTTGACCTACTTTTGGAGGGAGTTGCAAATTTCAAAATTTAGCTGGAGGCCACCAAAAAGTGCTATTTATGACTATTTTGGGAACCCTGGGAAGTAGTAGAGTTAAGGAGGCAAGTGTGGAGTCAAGAATAGGCGGGAAAACAGAAACCCTAGCTAATTTGGGGTTACAGAAGGCAGATGATTCTAGAGTCTTGGGATAGGAAGCTGTAATGTGTTGCAACCTGTGGAGGGTTGATTCCTCTGATTGTATTTGAGCTTCTGTAATGTAATAAGTTGTCCAAATCAATAAAAGAAAGTTCTATTTTCTGTGTGTAATTTCTATTGTTGCGTGTTTTATGATTTACCCCTTTCATCAAGTGGTATTAGAGGAAGGGTACCTGAGTGTATAGACAGATCACCGACCGTGAGACAGTTTGCACCAGGACCTGAGGTTGTGGGTTTGCTGTGGAGATCAAGATGCCTCCACGAAGAAATCGTGTTGGGAAGAATGCTTTGATAGAAGAGGATTTTAGAGCCTTGCAAAGGCAAATCAATGCATTGCAAGAGGAGCTAAGAAGAGGGTTTGATCCGAGAACAAGAGAAGAAAGCGAAGATGAAGCTGAAGAGGAGCTATCTGAGGAAGAACAAGAAGCTGCATGAGATCCTGCAGAAGTTAGGTTGTTGAGGGTCATTTCTAAGATCAGAAAGAGGCCCAGGATCGAAGTTTCTACATATTCTGGAGATTTGAATCCAGAACAGCTTATTGATTGGATCAATGACATGGAGGAGTATTTCGAGTATGAAGATGTGGAGGACCCAGATCAGGTCAAGTTTGCAAAAACAAAGTTGAAGGGCCACACCATTATTTGGTGGAAGGAGGTCCAATTAGAGAGGAACAGAAGGGGAAAAGGAAAGATCACCAAATAGGATCGGATGGTGGAGAAATTGAAGAAGCAGTTCATTCCTGTGGACTATGAGATGGAGTTGTTAAAGAAGCTGCAAGGACTAAAGTAAGGTAACAAGTCTGTCAAGAAGTATATAGAAGAGTTTTATAAAATTACTATCAGGACAGGCCATGCAGAGCCCAACAAGGAGAAGGTAGCCCATTACATTAATGGGTTGAGGTCGAGTATTCAAGAGGAGCTGAGCCTGGTCAGAATGATCACCATAGAAGATGCATACTAGTTTTCCCTGAAGGTGGAAGAGAAGCTAAATAAAAGATTTGACAGCAAGCAAAGGGAAGAGGTCAAGGTGGGAGGACTGGTGGAAGACCCTATGGGGGTCGAAATGAAGATGCAAAGAAAAGTGAAGAAGTTGGCACCAATCGAAATTAGAGAGGAGATAATACCTACCACCCTCGTGACTAGAACAATGGTGAGCAAAGAGGAAGAGGAAGAGGCAGACCTGGGCAAGGACCTAGAAGAGGAGGTTTCAGAAGAACCTGTTTCCAATGTGGAGAAGAAGGGCATCGAGCATATGAGTGTCTGCAACATCAAGGAAGTACAAATAGAAGACCTGAAGGTAACGCACGAGTTGCACATGTAGATGAAGATGCACAATCTGAGCATTCTGAAGATGTTGAAAGGGGAGAAACCCTAGTTGTCAGAAAAACTTTGCTGAATGAGGAGAAAGAACCCAATTAGAGGAAGAGTTTATTCCACACAAGGTGCAAATGTGAGGGTAAGTGTTGTGACATTATTAGTGACAGTGGAAGTACTGACAATCTTGTTTTAGAGGAGATGGTTGACAAGTTGAAGTTGACAAGAAGAAAGCATCCACATCCATATCGGATTGCATGGTTGCAGAAGGACCACCAAGCTTTGGTCAATGAGCAGTGTTTAGTGAAGTTCAAGATTGGGGACTACCATGATGAGGTGCTGTGTGATATCATATTGATGGATGCATGTCATATGCTATTGGGGAGGCCGTGGTAGTATGATAGGAGCACTGTCCATGATGGCCATGCAAACACATATTCCCTAACAAAGGATGGAGTTTGTCATAAGTTGAAGCCCTTGAAGGAGGTCAAAGAAAAGGTATGTAGCACTGCCAAAATTTGCTTGGTAGATGGTAGAAAATTTTTGGAAGGTATGAAGCATGAGCGTCATTGATTTGCATTGATTCCTAAGATCAGTCAAGAGAAATGTGAAGATGTACCAGCAGAAGTCTCAGATATGTTGGAAGAATTTCAACACATTATCTCTAATAATGTACCAGAAGGTTTACCACCAGTAAGGAAGATAAATTATCAAATGGATTTGATGCCAGGAGCTAGTTTGTCAAACAAGGCAGCCCATAGAATGACTCCAGTAGAAAGTGAAGAGTTGAACAAACAAGTTCAGGAGTTCTTGAGGAAGGGATTAATAAGAGAAAGCCTCAGTCCATGTGCGATACCTGCAGTACTAGCACCAAAGAAAGATGGATAGTGGAGGATGTGTACAAACTCTCGAGCCATAAATAAGATCACGATCAAGTACATATTTCTATTACCTAGAATGGATGACATAATGGACTATTTGAGTCGAGCCAAGTACTTCACGAAGATTGACCTGAAGAGTGGGTATCACCAGATCTGTATCAGAGAAGGAGATGAGTGGAAGACAACCTTCAAAACCAAAGAAGGTTTGTATGATTGGTTAGTCATGCCATTTGGGCTAACCAATGCACCGAGCACATTCATGCTGCTCATGAACAAGGTACTGAAAGATTTTTTAGGAAGTTTTGTTATTGTTTATTTGGATGATATTTTAATTTTTAGTAAGACTTGGGATGAGCATTTGATGCATATCAGAAGAGTTTTAGAGAAGCTGAGGGAGGAGAAGTTGCTGATTAATCTAAAGAAATGTAGTTTTGCAAAGGAGTTGGTATACCTGGGATTTGTTGTCTTAGAGGAAGGTCTTAAGATAGATCCAGAAAAAGTAAGGGCTATCATTGAATGGCCTATGCCAAGGAGTGCAACGGAAGTAAGATCTTTTCATGGTTTAGCAAGTTTTTACAGAAAGTTTATCAGGAATTTCAGTAGCACTTGTGCACCCCTAACTGAGACAATGAGAGGGGATAGAAAAGAGTTTAGATGGACTAAAGGAGCAGACAAGAGCTTTGATACATTGAAGCAGAAAGTCGTAGAACAACATGTTTTGGCACTTTCAGATTTCAATAAGGTATTTCAGGTAGATTGTGATGCTAGTGGTAGTGGTATAAGAGTTGTTTTGAGTCAAGAAGGTAAGCCCATTGCCTATTTTAGTGAGAAGCTTAATGATGGCAAGGAAAAGTATTCTGTTTATGATCAAGAGTTTTATGCAATAGTTCAGGTTTTGAAGAAATGAAGACATTATTTGTTGCCAAAGGATTTTGTTTTATATACTGATCATCAAGCTTTGCAGTATCTTAATAGTCAAGGAAAGTTGAATCAAAGGCACTTAAAATGGGTTGAGTTTTTGTAGAGCTATACTTTTGTTTTGAAGCACAGGAGTGGGAAGTCCAACAGAGTTGCAGATGCCTTGAGCAGAAGGCAAAATTTGTTGACAGAAATGAAGATAGAGGTTGTTGGGTTCGATGAGCTCAAAAGTTTGTATCCTGAGGATCCAGATTTTGTAGAGGCCTAGAAAGCTTGTTTGGAACTTGTTACTTTGGACATGACAAAATGGTTAGATTTCATAATCCAATATGGCATGTTGTTTAGAGGAAGCCAGTTGTGCATTCCGAGGAGTTCCATGAGAGAGAATCTGATAAAGGAGAAGCATAGTGGAGGATTGGCTGGACACTTTGGTCGAGATAAGACCATTGCTATTATTGCTGAAAATTATTATTGGCCACAATTGTAGCAGGATGTGAGGAAATTTGTGCAGAGTTGCAGAGTATGTCAGATGGTGAAAGGAGCAAGTCAGAATACAGGATTATATCAGCCACTACCTGTACCAGAGAAGCCATGGGATGATATTAGTATAGATTTTGTTCTTGGTTTACCAAGGATGCAAAGAGGACATGATTCCATTTTTGTGGTGGTGGATAGATTCTCTAAGATGGCACATTTCATTCCTTGTAAGAAGACTAATGATGCTGTTCATATTGCTGAATTATTTTTCAAGGAGGTGGTGAGATTACATGGTCTACCAAAGAGCATAGTTTCAGATCGAGATACCAAGTTTGTTGGTTATTTCTGGAGGACATTGTAGAAGAATTTGAAAACAGATTTGAAGTTCAATTATGTACACCATCCACATACTGATGGACAGACCGAAGTTGTGAATAGGAGTTTGGGTAACCTGCTACGATGCTTAGTAGGAGATAAACCCAAGGGATGGGATTTGATTTTACCACAGGCAGAATTTGCTTACAACAATTTTCTCAATAGGAGTACTAGTAAATCACCATTCCAGATTGTATATGGGAATAGTCCAAGAAATGCTCCAGAATTAAAAAATCTAGACAAAGGAGAAAAGACAAGTGTCGAGGCTGAAGACTTTGCAGAACACATGAAGAATTTGCATGAAGAGGTGAAAAACACATTAATAAGATGAATATTCAGTACAAGGCTGAGGAGGATCAGAAGAGGAGATATAAGGAATTCCAGGTAGGAGATGAAGTCATGGTTCACTTGAGAAAAGAAAGGTTCCCAATTGGAACATACAATAAGGGTATGTGTAGGATCATCGCGGGCCAAACAGTGGCAATAGGAAAAAAAAATCACGTTTTTACTTAGCCAAATTTGTGACTTGGCAAAGTTTGACTTTGAAATGGATATCTGTTTTGGTTTGGATACCAAACCAAAACGGATATCCGTTTTCTAAAAAAATTTGGGAAAAAGGCTTTTTACTCTTTTTGAAAATACACCTCTTAAAGCTTGGATCTCCCATCAATATATGAACCTCCTTAAAGACTGTTTCTAGTGAAGGAGGAGGGCAAATTAACATTGGTAGCTTCTTTACACATTGATCCATAAGGATTTGTTAAACACTAAGAATCATCACTAATGAATTACTCAAATAATCAATAATAAAATATTCAATTTTGTTCATAAGGTGAAATAATCACTTTTCTAGACTATGTTCCAATATTTCGAGGATAGGAATGGTGGGGCAGCAGGGGTTGTGTTTTGGGGCGTTTTGGATTTCATGCCCTAAATTGCTCTACGCAATCCTTAATATGATTTGATTCACGATACATGGTTTGAGAAGGATACACATGATATACCCTTACCCTCTAGTGATAAAATTATGAATGATACTTTATGTGGTAAAGCTACACCTTCGTTAATCCTTCATGACATTGTTATTCCTTGTGATGATGATGTCCTTCATGTTATATGTTAGGACATAATGCAAAGTTAACATGGCATGAACTCTCTTGGAAGGGTAAGCATGGACTATAAGAACATTGAACTAGTTGGATCTGTTAAGCTCGCCATTTATGAAAGAACCTTTTAAAAGGTTAATCTTAATTAGGTAAGGGTATGTTTCAGTGTGGTTGTTTGTGCAACAATGTGTAAATTAATGTTACCGAAGGATAAATCTAACTATAATATACTAACATTTTAATAACCATGAGAGCTGGGACTAACAATTAGACTAAAAACTTGACAAACAATACAACTTGGACACATGTAGGACTTGGAAAATGGAAAAGAATATAATTAAATGTGGAAAACAATGAAAAAGTGGTATTAGTTGCACCTATATAGAGAAGTGGTTTAGAAGTTGGTTAGGGGAATTATTTAGGGTTTAGAGGTTTAGGGTTGCTCAGGTTTAGGGGTTTAGGGTTTACAGTTTAAAGAGAGATAGAGAGAGGGGACTGATAGAGTTTGGGAGAGATAGGAGATAGAGAGTGAGAGACATGTCCAAAGACATAGAGAGAGATTGAGAGGTAGAGGGATGATAGAGATAGGGAGATAGAGGTTTAGGGTTGCTTGGGTTTAGGGGCATTATTTAGGGTTTAGGGTTTATGGGTTTGGGGTTAGGGGTTAAGGTTTAGAGGTTTAGGGTTTAGGGTTTAGAGAGAGGTAAAGGACCAATAGGGAGATATAGAGGAGTCTGAGGGGAGAGATAGGGATATAAAAAGTGAGGGACATGGCAAGAGACATAGGGAGAGAGATTGAGAGGTAGAGGGACAAAGGTGATAGGGAGATAGGGGAGAGATAGGGAGATAGTGGTTTATGGTTACTTGGTTTAGGGTTTAGGGGTTTGGGGTTTAGGGTTTCTCAGGTTTAGGGGTTAGGGGTTAGGGTTTAGGGGCATTATAATTTAGGGTTTAGGATTTATTGTTTAGGGGTTAGGGGGTAGGTTTAGAGGTTTAAGGTTTTGGATTTAGGGTTTATAGAGAGAGAGGAATGATAGGGAGATATAGAGGAGTCTAAGGGGAGAGATAGGGAGATAGAGAGTGAGGGACATGGCTAGAGACATAGGGAGAGAGATTGAGAGGTAGAGGGACAAAGGTGGTAGGGAGATAGGGGAGAGATAGGGAGATAGTGGTTTAGGGTTACTTGGGTTTAGGGTTTAGGGGTTTGGGGTTTAAGGTTTAGGGGTTTAGGGTTTCTCAAGTTTAGGGGTCAAGGGTTAGGGTTTAGAGGCATTATTTAGGTTTAGGATTTAAATTGTTTAGGGGTTAAGGGTTAGGTTTAGAGGTTTAGGGTTTTGGATTTAGGGTTTATAGAGAGAGATGAATGACAGGGAGATAGAGAGAGGAGACGGAGGAGAGAGATAAGGAGATAGAGAGTGAGGCACATGGCCAGGGACATAGGGAGAGAGATCAAGAGAGGTAGAGGGATGATAGAGATAGGGAGATAGGGGAGAGATAGGGAGATATAGGTTTAGAGTTGATTGGATTTAGGGTATACCTGGGTTTAGGGTTTCTCAATTTTGGAGATAGCTAGATAGAAAGAGAGAGGAGACAGATAGGGAGAGATAGAGATGACAAAGGGGAGAGATAGGGAGATAGAGAGTGAGCGATATGTCTAGAGAAATAGGGAGAAGGACGATAGAGATAGGGAGATAAGGGAGAGATAGGAGATAGGGTTTAGGGTTGCTCGCGTTTAGGGTTTAGGGGTTAAGGTTTAGAGGTTTAGGGTTTAGTGTTTAGAGAGAGAGGACCAATAGGGAGATATAGAGTGAGGGACATGGCTAAAGCATAGGGAGAGAGATTGAGAGGTAGAGGAATGATAGTGATGGGGAGATAGTGAGATAGGGAGATAGAGAGATAGAGGTTTAGGGTTTCTTGGGTTTAGTGTTTAGGATTTAGAGGTTTAGGGTTTCTCAAGTTTAGGGTTTAGGGGTTAGGAAATAGGGGCTAGGGGTTAGGGGTTAGGTTTAATCATGCATCCCAGTCATTCCCCTATCATTCCTATATGTCCTATCTCTCCCCTCTATCTTTCCATCTCCCTTATCAATGAAGCAAATGGAAACAAGAAAACTAGGACTCCCTTTCTCAGGTTTAGGGTTTAGGGGAATTATTTAGGGTTTATGGTTTAGGGGTTAGGGTTTAGGATTTGGGGGAATTATTTAGGGTTACTTGGGTTTAGGGTTTAGGGGCATTATTTAGGGTTTACGGTTACATGTCAAAAGTAGTCTCTCTCTCTCTAAATCCGTAAACCCTAAATAATGGCCCTAATCCCTAACCCCTAACCCGCATCTACCTCTCTCATGTATCTACCTCTCTATAGATATCTCCCTCTCTCTATCTTGCTCTCTCTATCGACATCAATCCTATGATGTTGAGGATGTGCTAAGTCGATTTGTCACCTTTAGAAATATAAATGACATCAATCCAATGATTGTCTTGGAATTTGAATAGGTATAGAAAAATGAGAGGTCGATCCCGAGTGTCACAAGTTTGATCTCAATTGTTGACACAAATATCATCTAATATGTAAGTTAAACATGAAATGATTTGTTAGAATTTACAGGTCAAAACTACTTGCTTTTACAAATTTTTTTATGACAATTATCTATTCAAAAGTGCCTTTAAAATACTATGGATACCTTAGTATAAGTAAATCATATAAAAATCAAATATATATATCATCATAATCCTATATAAATTTTGATAGTTTGTCCAAAATCTCTCCTTTCATATGATACAGTCTTTCTAAAATTTGGATTGTATTTTATAGCTAAAATGCCTAAATACTAAAATGCTAAAATGATAAAATAAAAAACAATGAAAACAATAGAGAAAAAAAAAATAGATATCCGTTTTGATAACGGATATCCATTTCCAAAACGGATATCCGTTTTGGAGAACATAAAAAGCGAAAAAGACTGCATTTTTGCAAACCCGCGGCTTGTAAAATGCAGTCTCATCTTCGAAGAACGGATATCAGAGCTAAGGAATGAATATCCGATCCAAAGAGGTAAGATTTCTTGCTTTTTTTTTTTTTTTGGTATATTCAAGCAATTTTTTGGTTTTTATGCTAAGTGGGTATGTTTTATAATTTAATTAGGTAAAATAGATGCACAAAATGAAAACCCAAACCCTCCACCACCAAACCCTCCCCCTCCAACAATAGAAGAGAATATTCAAAGAAATATTGATCATATAAGTAGGATCATAGAAATGTATCGCTGCCACCCTCGTGTCTATAATGACATCAAATTTAGAGGGAATCATTAATCATGTTCAAACCTTGTCAACCCAACACGAATCATTTAGATAATGGCGAGAAGCCAAGAAGGCCGAATATGCTAACGGTTTGTCATATGATGAAGTCAAAGAATTAGAGATTACAAAAACTATGTTAGCCCAACACTTTGTCAATCCTAAAACTGGATTGCATGTTGATGTCCGTAAGCCCAAGTTTTCAATCAAATGGTGTATTCATGAGGGCATTAGTCAAAACTTTTGGGATCGTTGGTGGATGGTTTTTGATAAACCACCCAACAACAATTTAGATGTGCCTTTGTATTTCCTCCGTAAACTCTATGCAGAGTTTGTCATGGGTCAACATGTTAATTATTTTGATTTTAGAGAGTTTCAAGCAATGGGCAAGGGAATGCCTCAAGATAGACTTGGGGCAATTAGACAAGTACAAGGTCCCTATATTTCCCCTCCTGCTATCCCTTCTCCACCCCCAATGCAACACCTAGACATTGTTGCAAATGCAACACAACAGGGCCTTAGTGCCATACACTCTTTGACCAAGCATTTGATTATACAGACATCTCAGTTTGCACAAGCATATGATGAAGGTGATGATATTGGATCACCTGGTACTACTAGACCATCATCATCTAGACATGTATGTGTGCCCCATCATTGCATTTCCTACAATCATTTATGCTTAGGTTCTATTATAGAGAGTAGTGAGCCACCGTTGAACACATCAGAGTATGATCTCCATTCACGAGATGAGGCAATGGGGTCCAGAACTCAAACTGAGGGGTCAGGGACAAGAGTAGAAGCTACCGGATCAGTAAACAATAGAGAAGGAGAAATGCATGAGTAATCTTTTATGCAGGTAAAATTTAAAGTTAAATTTTATGGTCTATTCCATTTGAATATATAAACAAATTTATTAGTACTAATGTATCTAAGTGGGATGACAGTTGATGACAGAGGAGTTGACAAAAGTTCATCATGGAACTTTGTCTGCCATCCAATTTGGCTTGGACTTGCCGGTATAATTTGTTGTACACATCAACTTTTTTTTAATGCATTTATTTCTTTGTGAGTAATTATATAATAATTTATATCTTGATGTTAATTTTATTTTATAGTCAATTGAAAATGTGAATGATGTGGCATCTTTGCCAATAGTCTTTTCTCGAACTCCTGATCGACCCAAGGGACTATCATTTGCAGAACGACTTTCTCAACGCCAACAAAGGGTGGAGGTAATTTGATTGAATTGTACTTTAATTGATAATTTAGAAAACTTAAATATTTGATTATAGTCATTTAGAGTCTTACATTCTTGTCCTTCTTAACTGATGCAGGAGGCCTCGATGGTGGTATGTGCTTGTTTTCTAGTAGATAAGTTTTTGTGTAGTGCATTTCCTATTTTAAATGTATGCATTTCCTATTTTGTTTAATAATTATATATTGATTTATTTCAATGTTACTTTACTTTTATGTAGTCTCTTGAGAATGTGAGTGATGTGCCACCTTTGCCATCATGCTTCACTAGGACACCTGATCGTCTTAAGATAAAATCATTTGCAGAATGATTGTCTGAACAACATAGAGTCGAGGTAATTGAATTGAATTTTTCTAAATAATTGATAGTTTATCTAGCGGTCTTATAGTTGATTGTAGTGATTTAGATGTATGTTAATAAATGAAAGTTCTTAATTATAGTAGATAAGATTCTATTTACTAACTTTAACTTATTTTTATTTACCATTGAAGAGATTAATCAAATTTGTGTTTTAACTTGTTAATGCAGGAAACTTCACCTCTATCAATTACTAGACATTTTGGTACAAAGAGGACACTTTTTCAGGATCCATCACAGATTGAGGGTCAAGTGGACTTATAGTATTTGATGTAGCTATTTGGCATGTAGATTGTATATAGATTTTGAGACATGGCATATGCCACATTTTGTAAAAAATATTTTGAGTTGGCATATTTGCCAAATTTTTGTATATGTCTACCATCATGGACTAGATTTTAATGTATATACACCTTGATATACAATATAATTTAAATTCCTTATGTGCAAGTCATGATACTTGCCATGATGCCATACATTATGATGATAGTTCTTTAGTCCATTGATGATATGTTTAGCATTGAGAATGGTTTTAGGTCAAGAGAATGGTTTTAGATCAATAGAATCAATATTGAAAACATTTTAAAGATGAATTGAAGACATGTTTGAATGAAATTAATGTCAAGAAACTCTATGTCAAGGACACTGGGGGCACATTATAAACATAAAAAACTTACATCTTGGGGGGAGGTGCCAATAAGGCCAATAAGGATACTATTTCAGTTGGGAGTGTGTGTATGCAAATCCCATTTATGGCCGAGAAGCTCTCTATTTACTATTATTCAACTCTCGTTGATAGGAGGTTGGCTCTACAACTATTACAATTTGTGTATGAAACCTAGATGCCTACGAGATCATATATATATGTATGTATGTAAATCCTACAAGACAGTCATTCATGAAATTACTATGCAAAGAGGGTTTATAAGTTGCATTAGGGTTTGTATAAATGATCTAATGGATTTATAAGGTTGTCAAACACTTAAGACCTTCATGAAATGATACATTGGTTTCTTGATATTCAATCATGCATTAGAGATCTTCATAGTGTTAAATATGTTTGAAGTGATGAAGAAATTTGTTATTTTGATGTATTTCAACTCCAAACTTCCGCCTAGAAATGAAGGCACTAAGCCTTGATCAAACTAACCTAAAAGTGCGCCTTGGTACTTAGGGCACTAGATTATGATTGATCAACCTAAAATGTGCGCCTAAGGCTAGATGGTGAATTGGAAGGATAAAATGCATCATCAAAGGAGTTTATAGTTATTAAAGGCATCAAATGATGACTTGGGCGTACATCTACTTCTCTACACCATATGTGACTAGTGCCAATTATTGAATAAACAACCTAGAATGAGTGCCTTACTATTTGAGGTGCTAGTTCATGCCTCTAGAACACCAAAAGTGTGCCTCGATGTTGAGGCGCTAGCTCTTGCTCAAGCAACCTTGAAAGTGCGCTTTCACAAGGAGGTTAAAATGTATTATCAAAGGATTAAGTTGAATCAAGGAATCATCATTGAAGACAAGTAAAACATGACTGTGAATGAGGCACACTTTTCATCATCTCTAACCTCACAAATGCACCTTCCATTGGAAGCTCATATTGTGCCTAAAGGAATGGTACTGAGATATCATCCATGTCAATGATTGAGAATGTGTCAACTGGAACAATATTTTTTGTTCTGCTCATCGTGGTACCGAACAGACTGTACCAACATGTTGAGGTGGGCGGGTAAATGCCAGGGGAGGTCTCGTTTTGTGCGCCAAGGTCCCAGTCATTCCGGGCAAGAGGCTACCGACAAAGTCCCTTAAGATCCCTGAGACCAAAAAACTACCAAACTTTGACAGAGCAGTTCTCAGAATTCGTGACAGTTCAGAATGTTCTGTTTGGACCTACAAGTGCACGTGGCATTCGTCCACAATAACCTCTCTCATTTTTGGTCAACTCCATTCCGTTTGACCATGCCGAAATTAAACGCATTGTTGCAAAATGCTTCAATTTGATGCAGTGGAAAGGTGCTAGGTGTGACATTTTTCATTCCATAGCTCGTGGGGTCAAACGGACTGTGCCAACGCATCAGGGTGGGCAGGTAAATACTAGTGGAGGTCTCATTTTGTGTGCCAAGCATCCCAGTCATTCCGAGCAAGAGGCTACTGGCAAAGTCCCTTAAGATCCCTGAGACCAAAAAACTACAAACTTTGACGGAGCAGTTCTCAGAATTTGTGACAGTTGGGAATGTTTATTTGGACCTATAGGTGCATGTGGCATCCGTCCACAATAACCTCTCTCATTTTTGGTCAACTCCATTCCATTTGACCATGCCGAAATTAAACACATTGTTGCAAAATGCTTCAATTTGATGTAGTGGAAAGGTGCTAGGTGTGACATTTTTCATTCCATAGCTCGTGGGGTTGAATGGACTGCACCAATGCATCGGGGTGGGCGAGTAAATGTTAGTGGAGGTCTCATTTTGTGCACCAAGCGTCTCAGTCATTCCAGGCAAGAGGCTACCGGCAAAGTCCCTTAAGATCCCTGAGACCAAAAAACTGCCAAACTTTGATGGAGCAATTCTTAGAATTCATGATAATTGGGAATGTTCTGTTTGGACGTACAGGTGCATGTGGCATCCCTCCACAATAACCTCTCTCATTTTTGGTCAACTCCATTCCATTTGACCGTGCTGAAATTAAACGCATTGTTACAAAATGCTTCAATTTGATGCACTAGAAAGGTGCTAGGTGTGACATTTTTCATTCCATAGCTCGTGGGGTCGAACGGACTATGCCAATGCGTCGGAGTGGGTGGGTAAATACTAGTGGAGGTCTCGTTTTATGCGCCAAGCGTCCCAATCATTCTGGGCAAGAGGCTACTGACAAAGTCCCTTAAGATCCCTGAAACCAAAAAATTACCAAACTTTGACGGAGTAGTTCTCAGAATTCGTGACACTTGGGAATGTTCTATTTGGACCTACAGGTGCACGTGGCATCCGTCCACAATAACCTCTCTCATTTTTGGTCAATTCCATTCCGTTTGACCATGCCGAAATTAAACGCATTGTTGCAAAATGCTTCAATTTGATGCAGTGGAAAGGTGCTATGTGTGACTTTTTTCATTCCATAGCTCATGGGGTCGAACGGACTGCGCCAACGTGTCCGGGTGGGTGGGTATATGCTAGTGGAGGTCTCGTTTTGTGTGCCAAGCGTCCCAGTCATTCTGGGTAAGAGGCTACCGGCAAAGTCTCTTAAGATCCCTGAGACCAAAAAATTGCCAAACTTTGATGGAGTAGTTCTCAGAATTCATGATAGTTGGGAATGTTCTGTTTGGACCTACAGGTGCATGTGGCATCTGTCCACAATAACCACTCTCGTTTTTGGTCAACTCCATTCCATTTGACCGTGCCGAAATTAAATGCATTGTTGCAAAATGCTTCAACTTGATGCAGTGGAAAGGTGCTAGGTGTGACATTTTTCATTCCATAGCTCGTGGGGTCGAACGGACTGCGCCAACGTGTCGGGGTGGGCGGGTAAATGTTAGTGGAGGTCTCGTTTTGTGCGTCAAGTGTCCCAGTCATTCTGGGCAAGAGGCTACCAGCAAAGTCCCTTAAGATCCTTGAGACCAAAAAACTGCCAAACTTTGACAGAGCAGTTCTCAGAATTTGTGATAGCTGGGAATGTTTTTTTTGGACCTACAGGTGCATGTGGCATCCATCCACAATACCCTCTCTCATTTTTGGTCAACTCCATTCCATTTGACCGTGCCAAAATCAAACGCATTGTTGCAGAATGCTTCAATTTGATGCAATGGAAAGGTGCTAGGTGTGACATTTTTCATTCCATAGCTCGTGGGGTCGAATGGACTATGCCAACGCATCGGGGTGGGCGGGTAAATACTAGTGGAGGTCTTGTTTTGTGTGCCAAGCGTCCCAGTCATTTCGGGCAAGAGGCTACCAGCAAAGTCCCTTAAGATCCTTGAGACCAAAAAACTCCCAAACTTTGACGAAGCAGTTCTCAGAATTTGTGATAGCTGGGAATGTTTTGTTTAGACCTACAGGTGTATGTGGCATCTGTCCACAATAACCTCTCTCATTTTTGGTCAACTCCATTTCATTTGACCGTGCCGAAATCAACCGCATTGTTGCAAAATGCTTCAATTTGATGCAGTGGAAAGGTGCTAGGTGTGACATTTTTCATTCCATAGCTCGTGGGGTCGAACAGACTGCGCCAATGTGTTGGGGTGGACAGGTAAATTCCATTGGAGGTCTCGCTTCGTGCGCCAAGCGTCCCAGTCGTTCCGAGCTGTAAGCTACCGACAAAGTCAAAAGTTGCTAGGATTGAAATTTTGCATTCCACAGGTCCTGGGGCCGAACGATTTGCGCCAACACGTCGGGGTGGGCAGGTAAACAAGACCTCCCCTAACATTTACCCGCCCACCCCGACATGTTGGCGCAAACCGTTCGGCCCCAGGACCTGTGGAATGCAAAATTTCAATCCTAACAACTTTTGACTTTGTTGGTAACTTATAGCTCGGAACGACTGGGACGCTTGGCGCACGAAGCGAGACCTCCAATGGAATTTACCTGTCCACCCTGACGCGTTGGTGTAGTCTGTTCGACCCCATGAGCTATGGAATGAAAAATGTCAAACCTAGCACCTTTCCACTGCATCAAATTGAAGCATTTTGCAACAATGCGGTTGATTTCGGCACGGTCAAACGAAATGGAGTTGACCAAAAATGAGAGAGGTTATTGTGGATGGATGCCACGTACACCTATAGGTCTAAACAGAACATTCCCAGCTATCACAAATTCTGAGAATTGCTACGTCAAAGTTTGGCAGTTTTTTGGTCTCAAGGATCTTAAGGGACTTTGTCAATAGCCTCTTGCCCGGAATGACTAGGACGCTTGGCGCACAAAAAGAGGCCTCCACTAGCATTTACCCGCCCACCCCGACGTGTTGACGTAATCTGTTTGGTCCCAGGACCTGTGGAATGTAAAATTTGAATCCTAGCAACTTTTGACTTTATCAGTAGCTTACATCTCAGAATGACTAGGACGCTTGGCGCACAAAATGAGACCTCCACTAGCATTTACCCGCCCACCCCAATGCGTTGGCACAGTCCATTCGACCCCACGAGCTATGGAATGAAAAATGTCACACCTAGCACCTTTCCACTGCATCAAATTGAAGCATTTTGCAACAATGCGTTTAATTTCAGCATGGTCAAATAGAATAGAGTTGACCAAAAATGAGAGAGGTTCTTATGGATGGATGCCATGTGCACCTGTAGGTCTAAACAAAACATTCCCAACTGTCACGAATTCTGAGAACTGCTCCGTCAAAGTTTGGTAGTTTTTTGGTCTCATGGATCTTAAGGGACTTTGCCGGTAGCCTCTTGCCCGAAATGACTGGGACGCTTGGCGCACAAAATGAGACCTCCCCTAGCATTTACCCGCCCACCTCGACATGTTGGTGTAGTCCATTCGGCCCCACGATGAGCAGAACAAAAATATTGTTCCAGTTGACACATTCTCAATCATTGACATGGATGATATCTCAGTACCATTCCTTTAGGCACAATATGAGCTTCCAATGGAAGACGCAATTGTGAGGTTAGAGATGATGAAAAGTGTGCCTCATTCACAGTCATGTTTTACTTGTCTTCAATGATGATTCCTTGATTCAACTTAATTCTTTGATAATACATTTTAACCTCCTTGTGAAAGCGCACTTTCAAGGTTGCTTGAGCAAGAGCTAGCGCCTCAACATCGAAGCGTACTTTTGGTGTTCTAGAAGCATGAAATAGCACTTCAAATAGTAAGGCACTCATTCTAGGTTGTTTATTCAATAATTGGCACTAGTCACATATGGTGTAGAGAGGTAGATGTGTGCCCAAGTCATCATTTGATGCCTTCAATAACTATAAACTTCTTTGATGATGCATTTTATCCTTCCAATTCACTATCTAGCCTTAGGCGCACATTTTAGGTTGATCAATCATAATCTAGTGCCCTAAGTACCAAGGCGCAATTTAGGTTAGTTTGATCAAGGATTAGTGCCTTCATTTCTAGGCGGAAGTTTGGAGTTGAAATACATCAAAATAACAAGTTTCTTTATCACTTCAAACATATTTAACACTTTGAAGATCTCAATGGATGATTGAATATCAAGAAACCAATGTATCATTTCATGAAGATCTTAAGTGTTGTAAATATGCATCTTCTTATTTAATCATGTGTTGTAAATGAAGGAATGCAATGATTGCAATATGTGCACAAAACAAAATTTTTGATAAGGAATGAAAGGAAATGTTAAGAAAATGCAATTGGCGGGTGTAAATCCAAAGTGTGGAAGCATAGACAAGGCATGTGAACAGTTTGGCATGACACCTCAAAGAGATGCTATCTCATGGAATGCAATGATTGCAAGATATGAACAAAATGGATTTTTTGAAAAGGCTTTAGAAACTTTGAAGCAAATACAATTGGAACATTTAAAACCAAATTCCATAACCTGTGTAAGCATTCTCCCTACTTGTGCCAAATTAGGATCTTATATATACATATATGCACATAATGTCATGAAAATAATGTATAGTGTATATATCAAGCCATATAGGCATGTACAAATAAAACCATATGGGTATATACAATTATATACATCGATAACATACAAAAGTATGTTTACAAAGCCAAATACGCATATGTAACAAAATGTCCCAAAATCAAATCTCCTATGGATTGCTATCAAATAATCTATGGCTCTTGCTAGGCCATGAAGATGGTGAACCAATCAATGACTCATCCTCTATCACTCGTCGACTAGACCTCCTTGATAGAGATTTTTTAATTTCCACCTATTAATACAATCAAACAACGTGCACATTAATATAGAATTTAATATTCAAAATATATAACATGACATAAGTAATCAATCACTTACCACCAATTGGTGATCCCTCTTGATCATTTGTTGTCTCTCTTCTTCTGTAGAGCTGGATGGGTAGGGGAGGTGACGTCCTGTGAGAAGCATGAACAAGCAGATTTAAAAGTAAACATGAATATCATAAATATGTACATTAAATGATGCGTTTATTATAGGACTGTTTTAGTACTTTTTTAGGACTGTTGTAGTTAAAACTATCCTAGTAGACATGTATAGGACTGTTATAGGACTGTCATCTCATGGAATACAATGATGGCAAGATTATTATCAAGATTAGTATGAAGATTAATTATGACTGTTATAGGACTTTTATAAGAATGCAAAGTAAGGAAGCATAGGCAAGGCACATGAACTGTTTGGTGGAATACCTCAAAGAAATGAGAATTTTGTCAGATGTTGTAGTTGCAATTGCCATGTGACACATGTATGTAATATGTGAAAGCATAGACAAGGCACATGAACTATTTGGCAAAAGACATCAAATACATGTCATCTCATGGAATGCCTTATGTAGAAAAAGGTACAAATGTGCAATATTAAGAAATACAAATGAGAACTAAAAATCATACCTCGAGTATAGTCAAAATAACCTACGATGCCATACAAAATAATCTACGATGCCATGTAAAATAACTTTATTCGCAGTCCTGTATAGTCAAAAGCATGCATTATAGTTAAAGTAACAAGATTTTTAATAAAACAATTCTAAAAAATAGAAAAAACAAGAACAAGTTAAGATAAAAAAATGTCATACCTGTCCATCTAGAAGTTTAAATGCTAGTCAAGAGTACCTAAGGGGTCATCTCTTACCTTCAAAATATCCAATATTGCTTCATGATCAGTATTACTAATTGTCCATAGTTCTTTTGATTTTGGTTTTCCATGATGCTTTAGTAACTTGACATTTGTTGCTACAACTAGGTAAGAATACATCAATATGGTTTTATGCTTCTCAAAGTCTTCAAAGGCCAGGATGCCATTCTTTTTAATCATATATGTTTGTAACCAAGTCCCAGAAATAACAACTGATCCTGTAGGATATGTGAACCCATCATCATCTGTCATAGGTTGTGTTAGCTTTTGTTTTCCCTATACACATCGTGCCAACCAATAGTTTGACCTCTCTTCATTTCCACGTGGTGCAACAACTGCATAAACATGACCTGGCTGTACAAGGTCTGAAAGATGTTCATAGTCAAATGAGCTCTCCATGTCATTGACGGAAGGTGATTGACCTTCATATAAAGGGATTAAATATTGTGGAATCCATGCATCTACCCACTCACTTGACTCACAATTGTTCCAATCACATTTAATACAACTCTGACAAAAATAAGCTAATTCTCGTGTCCAAATAGTCCATGTACTTGCATCTGAGCTTTGAAATGAATGCATCTTTGATGATTCACTGATTCTCTGACATTCCAATTTCTCTATCACTATCCCATCATCAACCAACCAAAAGAACCTACGCACTTCAGAATCAAGGGCCACTCCTCGTGATAATGCATAGTTACACCACTTAACAATGGAATCTGCATCACTGAATGTAGTACCACCTATAATCTTTAATTGTTCTTTAAAAAGAGCTCTCTTCACGCATGCACCTACTCCATCATGTTCACCTTTTTTGTGCCCGGCTTCAAAAAAATTCCAAATATGAGGTATACCCTTCTCTACATGCATTTTGCTCAACCAATAGAAATTACGAGCATTCTTGAATTGACCAGTGCAATTATCTGACCAAATGAGATGTTGATCTATTCTAATATCTTTTTCTTGCAAGAACCCATAAAATTGTTGAAAACAATATTGCACAAACTCTGCTGAATGAGATCGATCATCACTCATGTAAAAATGGTATTCTCTGACAATCTTCCTGTTCTCTTCTGTACTCTCGGGGGCATGTCTGTATGTGATGTGAACAAAAATAGCAATCCGAATAGAATTGTAGTACTGGGATTGAACTTCATTTTGGGGTTGCAATGTATAGTTTTCTGCAAAATCAACTATAGAGACAATAGTTCCAATCGGGAAAGAGTCTTTACACATCCTGAACTATTGATCTAACCATCAAGACCTGTGGCTATGTCTGACATACTTGTAGAAAAGATTTTTCTTAAAATCATCAATAAAATCAGCAATACTTACCTCTTACAATCAACTCACATCTAGAACCTTCACCTCCACTTTTCAAATTGTATTTCACTGTCTCATATCTCTTTTTCTCAACCATTCTCTTTCCAAAATCATGCTCGTTGCCCTCATGAAAACATGATACAAACTTTGATAACCCACCACATTGTAAACACTTTTCATTTAAACAATCATTCTTGTAGAACATGCAACCATCATCTCTAATACATAGAAATAAATCCAATAAGTCCCTAGATGACTTTGGTAGTTGAATTGCACCACACTCCTGTAACATTTCATTAGTGTGCAAAGTAGAACGAATATTGCATAATAATTCATGGTACATAGAAAATTCTACATGGTATTTGCAACAACATGTATTACGAACTTTAAGAGGAACACAATAAAATGGCTTAAGAGATTCAAATGATAATTATGAGATTGTCATACCTGGGTGAGTTTCACAATATTGTTTGTATAATGTTGTTTGGCTACATTCCAAGTAATGTTTAGGATGTGGTGTGTGGTCTTTATCACCAATTCTTAACTTTACAACATCTTTTGCATTTGGTGATACCCTAGAGTTAGTGTGCCAAAATCATTCAATTTCTTCCTTTGTGCTATCAAT
Organism: Cunninghamia lanceolata; assembly: GCA_027924645.1. Lineage (NCBI taxonomy): Eukaryota > Viridiplantae > Streptophyta > Pinopsida > Cupressales > Cupressaceae > Cunninghamia > Cunninghamia lanceolata. Next base: position 541,537 of record BSBN01001646.1, read on the forward strand.
TAGCTTCTTGTCAACTCGTGGAAGCCTACCACTGAAAGCCCAAGTATCATTGGCAACAGGACTATCTAGCGTTGATCTTAATGCTAGTACTTTTGACAATGTTTTACGATTCAATCTTAAGTCAACACAAGTTTGCCTCATTAATCGAGCATTTCTTAATTGTTTGCTTACTATTGAGGTTGTTATTACTCTACGGGCAGCGCTTTTATCTTTCTCCTTGCTAGTCTTTCCAATAGAATTGAGTGCATTGAAAAGGCTTCTTACAATAATTTTATTCTGATCGAACACTTTGTTTAACCGAATCTTTAATTTCTTTAGTAAAGGTCTCATTTTGTACATCTTTAATAATTGCACAAAAAGTTGGCATTGTTCGGTTAATGTTTTCTTCTCAAAGTATTCATTAAAGAGTTTTGTAGCCCACAACCAAACCGTTCGTGATGACCTCTTGCCTTCAAGTTTTTCCATTATGTTCTCATCAATTTCAAGTAACCATTTTGAGGTTTTTGGGTGTTTTCCAATTTCATCATAGTTATTCTCTTCTTGACAAATGTCCTCTCTTCTTATGAAATTTGGAGATACATTGATTGTTCTTGTTTCATCCATGTTATCAACCTCATCAATTTTATCAACAAATGGATTATGGAGTGCAATTTCAACATCATGATGTTCATACCCACTTTCTTCAAGTGCACGTCTTCGTTTTTCTTCTTCTTTGTCCATGGTATTGCTATTATGAATAGGTCTTTCATAACATTTTTCAATATTTTCATTTGCAATATCATGGTGAATTTCATTCTTATCTAACATTTCATTATAATCAAAATTAACATCTTCAATTTGCATGTCAATAGATGGTAAAGAAGAAGATTCACCTTAATGAGGATCTGCCAAACCCACCCTTCCAATCCTCTTCCTTTCCCTATCTTTTTCCCTAATTGCTTCAATTTCCTCCAATGTAACTTTCCTTCTCCTTTTTGCTTTATGATGACTATTGCTCCCCATTAGGGGAACAAAAATATCACCCTTATGATTGTAACAAGAAAACTGTGTCTCCAAAAGTGCATAAAAATATTCCTTTCACTGTCATAGCCAGAAATCACGAGTATTTCGATAGCAAAGGGTCTCTGGTAGCGGAAGTTGGGCCCAACAATATTCCTTTTGTCTTTTTTCTACTTTTACAAAACAGATATCCATTTTGTAAAAGCCCAATTCTTTGCAATGGACACTCTGCAACGTCCATATTGCTATCCATTTTGTAAAAGCCCAATTCTTTGCAACGGACACTCTGCAACGTCCATATTGCTACTACAAAACGGATATCCATTTTATTATGTATATTTGGATTCTAGACTAGGGATTCATTTTATTATTCTATAAACTTGTGAATTACCATCTAATTTCAATGTTTACACACTAATCCACCTAGGTATCAACTTAATAAAGCTCTGGATATAAGCCATTATTTGATTTTAGGCTATCATCAAATGAGGAGCTTCTAAAGGCAAAAATGTTGTCCCAAAAGAAGGCTCAATGTTATTCGTAAAGACATTAGATTGTTAAAATACAAATTCAAGGTTAGATATTCCTTGGGCTATTTTAGTATAGAGAAGCAAAATTGCAATATATGACTATCCTAGGAATTAGAATGGTTGATCATAGGATATTCATGGCATTTTGATATTAATGGATGGATTGATGGATGTTTAGGTAGTTTAAGTTTAAATGTAATGTATGAGAATTCTTATTTATGAAGGATCTAATATGTCTTATGTCTTATTTGTAGGCCATTCAAGAAACAAATGAAAAGATACCAAGGACTATCATAACACCTATTATAATTAGGTGCATCAAAGGATTGTCATCCATGACCTTACCAATATGGGAAGTTATCAAAACCATGTCATGTTTAAAATTAAAGGCTTTATCACCTCTTTGTCCCTATAGGCCTATTAGAACAATAGGTCACATTTTATTCATATACCGGGGTTGAGAATAAACACTAAGCATTTGTAGTTATGGCAAGTGTAAATGGAAAAAGATCACAACTTTAGACAATCTATCCTCTCCTAGATTGCACTGACTGAGTGGAAATTAAAAATTCCCTATTAATGTCCTTTATATACTGAAGGTATGGGTGCGAAAGGTAAACTTTGTATGTTGTAGACAAGTGATGCAGAGCAACACAGCAAAAGCTTACAAACAGGGTGTAAAATACCCATTAACCCACCAATTGCTCAAATAGCTTTTAAAATATCCTTACCAAGGTCCAAACGAGACCGAAATACACTCTTTCTTTACTATCGGCAAGACATTTCTAATGTCTCATCGAACTATGCTTCACATGTTCTTCCTTTCTCTATTGTCAGCCAGACTTATCATTATCGGTAACCTTCAAATTTGTTAGCCTGATGTGGGACCTCTCGTCGATGTGTAGAATCCATCGCTCAGGCTTATGCTGTCGGTGTGACTCCTTCGTTGTTCTTTGATATACACACTTACTCCGATGTGAGATTCACCACCCTTGTCTATCAGTAAGACCAATACCCTCGGTGAGACTTTTTACTTGCATTCCGACGTTATAACTCTCCCCGATGTGTTTACCGTCCATTAGTCATCCGTAAGACTTCTACATCGGTCAGACATTCTCTTCGATTTCTGATATCATATCTCACACTGAAACAATAAACACCGAACTACACCATCGTCCAGACCGCCTCTATCAGTGACACTTTTCTTCTTGCCTCTGATAGTCCATCTCTTTCTGATGTTCCTTCTGTCGGTGTGACTCCCTCTCATCAGTGTAGTTCTCAACCGTTCTTTCGATGTGCCGATAAATAACCCATCGGTGACACTTAATGATTGTCACCCCGATATGAATTGATCGGTGAGATCAATGTTGTCGGCTCAATGGAACTTTGTCTCTCCGATAACTATTGTCAGTCCGATGTCTTCGATTTAGCCTATACATAACATGACTTGTTATAACCGGTCGACTAACGTATCTTTTCCCAATTTTCCCAATATGGCTGGTCAACCTTTGTATCCTTTGACATGTACATTCACCATTTACAACCATGATAAATGATAGCAGGATATACACAAAATGTCCATGCATACATAAACGATATACCCATGGATTGTATCTTCGGTGAAACAATACCAATCTCATGCCAATAAACTCCTCCACCACTCTTGTAACCGAACAGCATCCACAGAAACTAATCTAACATAACAGAAAGCTAACTACACGGAGGTCATTCCACTGGTTTCAAAGAAACCCACCAGTGGAATGACTCCAAACCGATGTTCTTGTAATTAGACTAGAAACAAAAACTTTTCTATTCCTTCTAGAAATTATACATACAAAATTGTTCTTTTTCCTCTCTGTCTATTCACTCTTCTACATAAACAGAGTCTAACTATTTAATGACTCACAAATGACAGTTACACACGGTGGAAAACGAACCACCACTGCCAATCAGTTACAAACTATAGTTCGGTTACAATTCTTTTCTTGACAACCCAACATTATGCCGTTACTCGGCCAGACATGACTCCATGTGGCACGAAGGCCTTACAATATTACACTTTGGATACAACATAAAATGTAGGGAATCTTCCAGATTCTTCAAGTTTTGAGGTGCTCCTACACCAACAAGGCCTCAAATGTAGAATATATTATGACAATAACGATAAGGACTATTAGGCATGAATGCTATCACTATTATAGATTGTCAAACCAACCATAGGCTGCCATAATAGTACACTGCTGACTATCAAACCTTTAGGCATGGTGCCATGAACCTTATGAGTAGAATGCATTGGTATTTATGAGAAATGTATTGCTTATGTTAAGAATAAGTATTTATATTGTTTGAACATCATCAAAAGGTGGACTACAAATACGACTTTGTCAAAGGAAAACTTTAGTGGCAAAAATCTAACTATGAACTATTGTGCCATCCAAGCACAATCATGACCAACATCAAGGTATAGTCAAGGCATGGGTGTCTTAAGAAACACAATTGAAATTGTCCATCGATATTTGAAGTAATTCGCAATATTCATGATCAAGAATCAACTCTGACTGTCTCAACAGTGGTAAATTTGGCTTCAAGACAATAAAAAATGAGCTTAGGGATTCATTATCACCAAGTAATAAAGAAGAGTAACCATAAGTGTCAACCTTCAATTTCATTATACAAGAGGATGAAGAAGGGGCCATAGTATTTTCATACCATAATACAACATACAAAAGGAAAATCATGAAGTCAAAACATGTGCAAAGGGTATCTATGCTAAAGAGGAGAGTTGTGAATGGACGATGACTATCACTGTCAAAATAAGATATAGTCTCACTAAGGACAGCTAGGTGATTTGTGGATTGTCATGACTACAAGGCACGAGAATCTTGTGTATGAAGATGAAAGAAATATAAATAAAAGAAGATTGAAGGATTGTTGCACCTGGGTACAATGATCCTAAAGGATTGTCGTGCTAAAAGGATAGTCAATAGTACAAAGATTCATATTTCAAGGCTATCCTTAATCTCATTCACATGGTCCTAATATTGGTTTGATTTGCATGGAGTGAGATGATACCATCAGGATTAACTGAAAAGGTGAAAGGGTTTGGTACCAAATTTGGTCACAAGTGTAAAAATTGCAATAAGCTTGAGAATATTGTTCACTAAACCTAGAACTATCACCAAGCAACATCTGTTTCATAAGATGTGATCAACAACCATGTAAGAAAAATGGATATCAACCTTATTGGTTATGCGTGCTTGATAAGAGCCCATCCTTTTCACAAGGAGCCACCAATTTTTAACTAAATATTTCCATTAGAAACGGATAAAAAAATGTTCGCCCAAATGAGGAAACTAGAATGTTAATTAGAATTCTATGTGTAATGTGATATGAAATAATAGATACACCTATAAATGACCAACTAACTTTAACTTCTCGTATTATTGCCTCGATGTTTCAAATATGCTGCTTCTTTTCATCCAAAACTAACAGTACAAAATTTTTCATAGATCAAGGAAACATATATCCATTTTGAGTTGCTTTTACCAAAGCAAAACGGATATCCGTTTTGATTGTTGACTTTTTATGGATTGTAACATGTTTTAATGTTTCAGTCTCTTCTTTGAACTTCACCCTTCGTGCTGACGACTTTTTTTTAATGCAAAATTGATAAAACGAAAAGGGTTTATAGAAAAAATTGTTAGCTTTCTAAAAATATAAGATTTATTTGGTTATCATTTTATTAAATAATTATTAATAATTTTCAATATACCGTGTCTCTAAAATCTTGATGGACACATTGATTGAAAAACATTCATAACTTTCAAACCATTTCACCTTTTTGGGATCCGAAACCTACGTCACACTCTATGCTTTTTTGGCTATAGGTTAAAATTTTTTTTTGAATTTTAATTTTTTTTTATCGAGTTAGGTTGGCTGGAAAATTACTTTTTATTTTTTTTAAAAAGTCACAGTAAAAAAATTATAACTAATTATTTTATTAGAAAAAAATTTCAAATAAATATGCATCACTTTTTTTTTTTTTTTTAAAATGCGCCTGGTAAACTTTTTAACGTGACCGGCGACGCTGGTGCGACACGCCCTCCGGCTCCACGCGAATGCTTTTGCCCGGAGCAATGAACCGGTGAGGCCACAACTGGGGGACCTCATCCCCTAGAAAGAACACTTCAAACCCGCGAGCTCATTGGCCCAGCGAAGGCGTAAAGCCTTGCGAGCTCGTTGGCCCAGCGGGGGTTTGAACTCTGGTGGCCGCCACTACATCCTGAGCGACTTAACCACCGAACCATGCCATCATCGGCCAAATAAATATGCATCACATCCGGACATGAGTCCTCTACTTATTTTAAAAGTTTCAAAAAAATATATATTTTTACTCATAGTTAGGTTGGCTGGACAGACACCCACTTTTTATTTTTTTCTAAAAAATTTAATAGCTGTTCATTGAAATATTCAATTTTCACTAAGTAAATTTAGTTTTTTTTTTTTTAAATTAGTAGCCTATAAACTAGATTCAATTCTCTACAAATTTCATTCTTACATCTTTTTCAAATTGTATAGATAATCCATTCAAAATTTCACATGAACTTGATAAAGTCTGATTTTTTGTATTTTCATTGCCACTTAGAGGTATAGTTTGGCCCATCATGATCCTGCACATACCCATAAGCTAAAAATAAAGAAATTTGGACCATGTAGAATTTTGAAGAAACATGATTCAGGAAATGCATATGAGGTAGAGCTGCCAAGTGGGATCAATAATTCCCCTATTTTCAACATTGCTGATTTATCAGAATATCATGAAGGTGGAACAGAGGATGGACCAACAGAAGTGTAGTGGAGTATTTCGGCATCTACTTCAATGGAGGAGATAGAAGAGATCTTGGATAGCCATGTGGGAAGTACTCGGAACAGGCAATATGAAGAATATCTGGTAAAATAGAAAGGAAGGCCTGTTGAAGATTCTTCTTGGTTGTCTAAGGCAGAGGTTAACTGTTTGGGTTTTCCTCACACAAACATTTAAGACGTGACAGGGTCACTTCTCAAATAACCCTGGGTGTTTGATGCAGGAGCATCCAGTGGTGTAAGGGCAATCTTGCATCACCCAAAGGAAGTTAATTCAAAATCATTATAGTTGTTCTCATTTCTTTCCATAATTAGTGTTTTTGGTTCCATAATATCCAGAATAATGATGTAGGACTTTCAGTTTTTTCAAAACTGCTAAAAATAGTAGCCTGCCTATTTTGGAAAGTGTACCTGCCATTTAAGGAAAGTTTGCATTTAGGTACGGATTGAAGCGAAAACTTACAGAAAGTTACATAACAAAAATATAAGATCTTTGGCGAAGAAATCAGGCAAAGATCATTTGTGAGTTGAAAGATATTAAAGTTTTTGTTTTCCGAAAAGCCCTTGAAAATTTTTGGAACAAGATATGAGGCACTAAAACATCCCATAACACCCTGAAAAGTTGAGGAAAATTCATTTACGGATTTCTGGCGTGATAGTTCACATCACGAGTTTTTCGGCGCTTAAAACGGTTCATCAATCGGACACCCGGAACAAAAGTTATGCTTCCCGGAAGTTGACTTACTTTTGGAGGGAGTTGTAAATTTCAAAATTTAGCTGGAGGCCATCAAAAAGTGCTATTTATGACTATTTTGGGAACCCTGGGCAGTAGTAGAGTTAAGGGGGCAAGTGCGGAGTCAAGAATAGGTGGGAAAATAGAAACCCTAGTTGATTTGGGGTTACAGAAGGTAGATGATTCTAGAGTCTTGGGATAGGAAGCTGTAATGTGTTGCAGCCTATGGAGGGTTGATTCCTCTGATTGTATTTGAGCTTCTGTAATGTAATAAGTTATCCAAATAAATAAAAGAAAGTTCTATTTTCTGTATGCAATTTTTGTTGTTGCATGTTTTATGATTTACCCACTTCATCAGTGCATTACATGCTTTCTTACAGTTTCAAGTTTCTTGGTGATCCGCAAGCTCAATTTTTCAATGGCGGTATGTTGCAATGTGTTCTAGATGATTTGTTGTTCTCAAAGTTCATGGTTGAAGATGTGTGGAACAAAATCTTTGATGTGCAGAGGTAAATGAATGTTCGGAGATGTATGACTCCTGTAGACTCATCTGGAAGAGTTTTATGAAGATCTTTCTTGTTTCCAGTACCACACAAGGTTTTCAAGTTGTTGTGGCTATTATCCTTCAAGTTTCATATGTCTTTGCTTAAGACTATCCTATTTTCAAATGAGTGGATTGTGCGGATGTAAGTCCTTGATGTTTGATGTCGTGAAGGATGTTTTGGACCTGGTTAAGCAAGTGTTGATGTCTGCAAGGCATGGGTCTTCTGTTGGTGTAGCGTGTAGTCTTGTTTAGGACTTTTCCTCTACATGTTTCATGTTGTGTGTAGTCTGACCAACTTGTAAATATATTTTTCATGTTGTCTCTGGTCGGCAAGCAATGTAATCAATGTAATATCATGTATAAATTGTAAATCAAATTGAGTTAGGCTAGGTGTGATTGCAATGTGATTGATAAGGTCGCAAGAAAAAAGAGGAGCAGAATGAATGCATTATGATGTGCGACTGAAGGAGAAAGAGAAGAAGTTGTACATGTTGTCCTGATTCATTTTGAAGACAATTTGTGATAGTGATCAAGTGTAGAGTGTGCCTAACTGATCTGATCATCATAAGGAAGTATGAAGAGTAGAATTGCAATCATCAAAGGTGTGGGCTTCATTGTCAGTTTTTTAGGCAGTAGATAGACTGTCATACTGTAATCTTTTCTAAATTTGTTCTCAATTCAGGGAGTAGTTGCTTCCTTGGGAATAACCCTAAAACAAAGTCTTCAAAGAGTTGTAGCTTCCTTAGGTGTGACCCTAAATCAAAGTTTTCAGGGAGTAGTAACTTCCTTGGGTTGTAGCTCTAAAACAAAGTTGTAATTTGGAGCTTCATATATTGTGAGTTAATCCTCAGCGTGGTTTTTCTCTTCTTGGGTGTTCCACGTATATCTGTTGTTATGTGTTGATGTGCATTGTGTTAATCTTTCATGTTTATGTTGATGTTGTAATGCCTAAGTTTTAATCTACTCTGGAGGACTTGAAGTTTGATTAGATACTAATTCAACCCCCTGGTGTGTTCAACAAATCCTAGAGCAACTGATAGACTAAACCAATGCTCATGTAGATATGGATTTTTTTCTTGAGGTTTGTAAATGGTTGGATTAATTGCCAGAGGAAACAAAATCTCATACAACTATGAAGCTTTGACCAAGATTTTGAGAAAGCTCAAACAATTTCCATATGAAACCAAAGCTCACATAGCTATGGAGCTTCCGTGAGGGTTTAGAAATGGCTAGATGAAGTTGAGTCACCAAACTCCTTGAAGCATCCTAAAATAAAGAATTGTCTTATAATGAAAAAGGAAGACAAGATGAAATGAGCTTATACAGAACCATCTAGGACTATGGAGCATTTCTGGACAAACAGAGTTAAGATTGCCTATTTAAGCTTCAATCATTTTTATCATGTCATAACAAGCCTTTTCCACTAGAGAACTTGAGGAAAATTTTTTGATGCCCAGTAGAAAAAACCATGTTGTTTACCAAATTTTTTAAATAAAGGAATTCAGTAGCATATTGGCAAAGATCAAAATTTTGAAATTGCCCAGACATCAATATTGAGAAAATAGTATGGAGAAATGACCCATAATATATGAGAAACGCTGAGAATTGGGTAGTTTTCTTTTTTCAGCGTGACTAAGTTTGTGAGATGAATCCAACAGGGGTAGAGTCTTGTGCACTAAAATGACCTTTAGACATTGTACCATCATAGTGTTAACCCTCGTTTGACAATCTACTATTATTAGTGAATTGTTGTTAATAAAGGGTTTTTTTGGTACTTTAAATAACATGAACAAACAACCTTTAGACACGAGACCAGCAAGGAGCACCCTTTAAGCACTTCATTGATGTGAAAGGATGGCTTTCAGACATGAGATCATCATGAATTGACAACCCACATGTACTATGATATGAATGCATTTTGTGGGTCAAGATGAATGAATGGCCTTTAGGCACTAAGTGAACATCAATGAGTGATACTTAGGATATAAATGAGCAAGTATCCTTCAGGAACTACTGATAAAGAGGGGCAAGTTTAACACAAATTTAGTTTCCAGATAAGGCAGGTAGCTCACTCAAAATTTACCAGACAAAAGCATCTAGGAGATTATAAAGAAGAGCTTTGGAAAATCTAACACAAGCTTATTGCTGAATGAAAATGTGAACAAAAAATCTAGCTTGAATGAAAATGTAAACACAAATACTAGCTTAGACTAGATGAGCGAAAAATAAACACTATCTGTTGTGTTCAGTCACCTGAGCTAAGCTTATTCTTGAAGGTCTCTTCTCCCTGTGCCTCATGGCCCCAGTAGCCAATCCCTGAACTAGGGCTGCTTACCCAGATCTCACCTTCGACTCCCTCCCCCTCTACCTCTTCCCTTGTTTCAGCATCCACAATCCTTATGTCAACATCTGGGTCATTTCGCTCAACATAACCACAACAAACTCTCCCTTGCCAGTCCACATAAATGGGCTTCCCAGCCCCCCATGCCACACAAACAAAAACACTATTCTCTGCCAGGCCATAGCCAGGTGCCAGCACCTCCTCCCCCAGCCCACATGGCCCCAACAATTCCACAAACCGCTTCATTATTTTCTGCCTCACTAGCTCTGCACTCACCATCAAAAATAGCATGGACGACAAATCATATTCCTGCAACAATACATGTTTTTTCTTACTGCTCTCTAGCCTGCGAATGAGGAGCTCAAAGGCAAAATTGGGCCCTGCACTATGGGTAGCCTTGTGTTTAGTCATGGTTTGAAGCCATAGCAAGGGGTTTCTAATGAAGTTCAAGGGGGAGAAGAGAATTGCAGTGCCACCACTAAGCATTGACGTGAGGAGGCCACCAATGAGGCCCATGTCATGGTACTGTGGGAGCCAACTTACGAGCACAGTGCGTGACGTGCTCTTGTAATGACTATGCATGAGCTTTACATTGTGCAAAAGCCCTGCATTAGTGATCATCACTTCTTTTGCATCACCTGTTGAACCTGACGTGAATTGAAGAAAATAGACCTCTTCAGGTCGTGGTTTCAAATTGACTGTGCTGTCATCATCTAAAAGAGCTTGTTCTTGTTCTTCTGTTGGAGGGATCTTGGACCATGACCAGGAACTAGGAGGTTTCAATTTGGTAAATTTTTTGTTGGTCCATGAGTCAATATGGAGCCATGGCAGGTCAAGCCAGCAAGGAACGCCCTTGCCTTTGTAGGAGCTTGGCAAAATCATGTTGTGAAGAGCAGATGCACGAACAGCTGTATGGTATGAAGAGGTGGAGAGAATGGCCACTGCATTGCAGGATTTCGCTACATTCTCTACCTTGGCTAGTGCTTGCCCACTGCGGTGAAGTGGGTCTGGTGAGAGAAGTGGAACTGCCAATACCTGCATAAAGGACAGCAACAACTTCAGAAATCATGATCAATTGACGTCAAAACCACCATTACATTAGTGAATAGAAAATTTCAATCACTTATATGGAAAAAATATCATATTTAAAAACATTTTGGAAAAGACAATCCATAATGATTCATCCTGATGATGGGCCACATATTGTGGGCTAAAAATCTGTTCACTGAATTTTCGTTGCAATTTGTATAGAGGATTGTTCTTTTAACACTAAAGAAGTTAAAATTGATAAGAATATAAAGAAACCGAACTAAATTTGATGCTCGTGCATGCAAATTGCATAATTTAAATAAGGTTGAAGGAATGAAAGAATATTGAAGCAATCTAGTTATAGAATTGAAATTAAGTTTGGAACCTTAAATCCAATAGATGAACTAAATGGCTTATACGATGTAAAATCTGGTTTCAGAATTTTGGAAAATTCAGTGAAAAGAAAGAGAAAATTTCTTCTGAATGATTCATACTCTATATCTATTCTACATTTAAGTGAAGTGATCATAATCTGTCTAAAAAACACCATCAAATAGAAAAAGTTTATGTCACTTAAGCACACCAACACTAGGTGGAAAAGAAACTCAGCATAAAAAAAGCATTAGATCATGGAACTTCAAATCAATGCATAGACAAAAAAATCAACACTTGCTTATGCAAGTAATGATAAGAGAAATAATTGTAAACAAAATATTATTCCAGGCATAAAACATGATGCGTAGCATAAATTCTATGTATTCAAGCTGGAAAATTTAAATGACTTCGAAAAGAAAATATGAACGGTGAATTGAGGGCACTGGGTATAAACTGAAAAAGTACTAAATAACTTGTATAGAATTGGTTTAAGAAAAAAAAAACAATCTTGGAAAAAAAAGATGGCAGGTGATCATAGACCCAAATTAATCTCCGATGCTTTATCTCTACATAATCAAGTTAAGGATTTATGAATCAAACAATCAATTCAAAATGGAACTTGGTAATATTGAGACATTCATTTAAACCCTGTAAGTGCAATTAAGAGCCTTAGTGAGAGAAAATAATTTGCTCCTTTTGAACCATGCGCTCTAGGTATGCAAAGAAAATTTGACTTGATGGAGCTTTCTGTAATGATCAATTAGTGCCCAAAATAGTCTCTGCAGGCATACATATATTCATCTCATGTTAGGATATTGTTTCCAATGAAAATAGTTCATGAAATCCATTAAAGCAAAATAAGATATAGTTATCACCTTGACATAAGGCAATGGTGGATTACGAGTGTCTGAGGCAAAATGCTTGCATACCAAATTGATGGCATAGGTTGAATTTAGCTCAGTGAGCTCAAAGGCCATCAGTCCACCCACATAATATGTACTTGTAAAGGGTGAAATCGATTTGATCAATAATGATAAATAAACCCAAACAACAATGAAATATGAAGGAAAAGGAGATTTAAATAACAGACAACTGATACTTACAACCTTTACCTTTCAACTTCCATTGCTCGCCTATTCTTTCTGGATCTTGAATGATGAAGATGGGCCCTCAGGGAGCTTGCTTCCTTGCTTCGATTCCTCAAGATGACAAGGAGAAATGGCTATGATACTTTGTGTGATTGAAGATGAGCTTCAACACACTAATGATGGAGGATGATATGAGAATGGCTAGAATGAGGAGATTTGAGAAGAAGAATGTGGGCATGATAAGGATGCCAGAATGAAGTTTCTGGAAGAAATTGGACATAGTAAGGATACCTGAAAGAAGTCTTCCAAATTGCTTAGAGAGGGGTCTTATTTATAGAGTTTCTGAAAAGAGAATGGAGGGTGGGGATCAACTGATGAGATCAATGGCTCTCATTTTTTATGAATCTTTAATTCATAATGGATGATTTAAAAATTCATTTTTAATGAGAGTAGATTATGACAAATTGAATTTTTTAATTCAATTAGTGGAGGACAATTGAATTAAAAATTCAATTAGTGGAAGAGTAGAGGATAATTGAATTAAAAATTCAATTAGTGGAGGACAATTGAATTAAAAATTCAATTAGTAGAAGAGTGGAGGATAAAATTCAATTAGTGGAGGACCATTGAATTAAAAATTCAATTAGTGGAGAATAATGGGGAACAATTGAATTAAAGATTCAATAGTGGATTTTAGTGGGGAACAATTGAATTAAAGATTCAATAGTGGATTTTAGTGGGGAACAATTGAATTAAAGATTTTTTTGGGATTTTGGAGAATATTAGCTAATTAAATATTAAGAATATTTAATTATATGTGCAACATGGTGAGGTGGAAGGGATGAGGTGGAAAGATGAGGTGGATTTTAGGACTTGAGACATTAGAAGAATTTAGGAAATTTAATTAAATAAAATAATTTTATTTAATTGTAGGATAATGAATCAATTAAATAAACTTATAATATTTATTTAATTGACAGAAGGAAATAAGAATTAAGATAAATATCAAAATATTTACTTAATTCAACCTGAGCCAATTTTAGGTGTATACATTTTGCCCCTCTTTGAAGCAATGTGTTTTATCACGTTGTTTCAAAGAATAAATAGTCTGATAATGATACATGCCCCAGTTTGCCCCTGGTATAGGTTATGATGATAGGATGCCCCCTCGGGAGATTGGACGGGGAGAAGGCAGAGGGCGTGAGACGGACAATCTCATGATGAGATAAGTTGACAGGAGATGAAATGGTTGGATGCAGAAGAAAGGGATGAATGATATGGAATGCAAGATAAAAAGATGACACACACAAGCAAGAAGCAAGTATGCACAAATGATACAAGCATAAACAAGGTATTGCCCCTGTCAAGTGGTAAACCCAGGATATAGATTGATGATGTCTGGTTTCAAGAATGAAGTATGCCGTATAAGACTCCGGGTCTGGTTTCGACAATACAACATCCTATCTAAGACATATGATAACGATATACGACAGTTTTGTCATGGCGGCGAGTGATGTATCCCTAGAGCAACATGAAGGATAGTTATGACTAATTGATATGGTTTACGACCGGACAAGGATCAAGACCAATGATTGTGATCAGATCATTTGACCAGATTGACTTGACTTGATTAGCATGGATTAAGGATAGACTTGCAATTGGATATGGTATGGATATGGAAATGGATATGAAGTGCAGTTGGATATGGTATGGATATGGATATTTGTTACCTTGATATAGCAAGTATTTTGAAGCGCTTTCATCACTGGGCTTTATTATGTTGTAAGAAAATACAAGCATCTAGGTATAATTGAACCGAGATGACTTGAGTATTGCTTACATGGATTTTTGATTTAGCAAGTTAATACAAGCATCTAGTCAAAGTTGAATCTAGATGACTTGAGTACTTCTTGCATTTTAATAGACAAGGATTGCCCCTTTTCATGTTTAGACCTTGGAGTCCTCGATGATCTTTTGCTGATCATGTCGTTAGACAGAAGTCGTCACATTACTAGAGTTTAATCCATAAGCAACAGACAAAGAAAAAGATTATGCCCCCATCATAGCATCTCTAGCTTTTGGCATCCTTGAGTAGCTTAGGAAGACATAATGACAAAAATCCAAGACTTTGTAAGTTAACCTGTTTACAAAACATTCTTGCATTAGATGTGTCTTTTTTCCATAATTGATATAGAATTTAGCTTGAATGTTTCATTATGGGATAATGAAACAATCAAATAAATTTTGAATATTTATTGAATTGACAAAAGAAAATAGGAATTAAGATAAATATTAAAATATTTACTTAATTCGACCCAAGCCAATTTTAGGTGTATACAGTACTGTCTTGACCTTGCAACTCCTCTTCCAATATGTTATAGAATCCACCCTTCATGTCTGCATAATTCACATTTAAGAATACCATTGTTAAAATGGCTAGTTAACTCTCCATTCAAGTTAAGTTCACAGAAGGAAGACAAAGAAAACTAAGAATTTAGATTGAAATCATGTTAGTGTGTAATGTGCAGCCACAATTCAATGTTTTAACTGAGTTAATATTGCAGATTTACACGTGCCATGTTTCATTGTCCCAAATATAAGCAGATAAGGTTACAAGTTACAAAGCTCAATTGAATAAAATTATTGAAATGGCCATTTACTTGGGCTTACATTATTAGGCAACCGAAATGAAGATGATATTTAACATTACCAATTCTTGAATTCAGGTAACAAAATTCAAGAAAATAGGAGCCCATCCATATGAAAGCTGATGGGTGAGATTTAATCCATTTTTTAACATTTATTAGGTAACAGCTAATAAATCTAAAACAAAAAGAGTTTCAAAATAAATTGCTATATAAAATTATGTGTACCTATATAATTTTATATCAAATATAAAATTGTTACACTACAAACAAACTTGTCTCGAACAAAAGATATTCTTTTCTGATACCTTGAGTGGCGATGTGGGGAAAATAGGTCCAACGTCTCTGTAGAATGACAGACTCCACTTGGGCTACCATATTCTTGACATTCTCACATATAAAGCTTTGCACAACAGCTTTGTCAATATCAGTAGAGTTGCCAGAAGACCAGAATAAGAAGATATCTGCATCTTGGAAGAACTTTTGCATGGCCACGAGATGACCAATGGTATTAGAATCCTCCACATATGTCTTGTAGCAGTAGAATCCTACATGGAGGTGATCTAGGCCTTTGATCTTTGCAACTGTTGTATAATAATCAATTGTTCTTACCTTGGAAAACAATTCTTCTTCTACCTCATTGAGGTCGAACAGATTTGACCTGATACTTGCACCTAAAAATTCAATCCATATTATTATTGGTATTACATACATAATGAAAATCATAGCTTAGATTGTAGAGCAAAATTCTAGTTATTAAAAATTATTTGTTTCCACTATAGTGCATCAAAATTTTGAACATTAATAATATGTGCTTGTATGGTAGGAAGTTGAGATAGTTTCTTGTTGGGGGTAGGGCCTAAATTGGCCGTATGGCGTGTTTATTTTTACTATAAAATACAATCAAAATTTTAAAAAGATTGTATCATATGAAACGAGATATTTTGGATAGACTGTCAAAATTTATATAGAATTGTGATAATATATATATTTTGTTTATATATAATTTTACTTATACTAAAGCATGCCATAGTATTTTAAAGGCATATTTGAATAGATAACCGTCATACAAAAATTGCTTGACAGGCAGGGTCAACCGTCAAATTTAGGCCCTGGTTGGGGGAAACAAATTTGTGGCCTCTAGAAAATGAAATATTATTGTGGATACCTACAATTTATCATTTATTAGTTTCTCATCCAATCTTGCACTAATTAATTAAATTTAATTAATTAAGTTGTCCCTTTTCCATCACTTAAATAGATTTTATTTAATTAGTCTATTCTAATATTAGTTAATTAAATAAATTATTTTATTTAATTAATTAAACTAATGTCCTAACATTAGTTGATTAAATAAATCATTTTATTCAATTAACTAAATTAATGCCACCTTATCCAAAAATCTACATCACCATTTCTTCTAATTAAAAATTCACTTCCTAACTAGCACTCATTTTAATAACAATTTCTAATTCATTTCATCAAATCCTAAATCAAATCAATTTTAAATCCTAACTATTAGATTGTTTCACTCAATCCTAATCATCCATCTCTTAATTCAAAATGAGTAAATTATTTTATTTAATTAGTTAAACTAATGTCCTAACATTAGTTGATTAAATAAATCATTTTATTTAATTAACTAAATTAATGTCACCTTATCCAAAAACCTACATCACAATTTCTTCTAATTAAAAATTCACTTCCTAACTAGCACTCATTTTAATAACAATTTCTAATTCATTTCATCAAATCCTAAATCAAATCAATTTTAAATCCTAACTATTAGTTTGTTAACTTAATCCTAATCATCCATCTCTTAATTCAAAATGAGATTGAGTTTGAATCCCCGCCATCCATTATCCCAAGGAAATCTACACCCTTTATATCACACGTAATTCTCACACATGTGTAAGATGTCTCATCACAAATCTCCACGAGTCTTCTCACACATGTGTGAAGTTTTAATCTCCACCTTTCATTCAAAATAAGATAATTTCAACCCTTCATTTCTCTTAATCTATGTCTCATCAAATTTCACCTCACTCAAACAGTCATTAGGAAGCTTCTCATTCCCCCATGTAAGATAATCAGTTTCCACCATCCAATCCAAGATCAAATCTTAGCCCTTCATCCCTCTCATCTCAAATCTATAAATCCAAGCCATCCTCAAGCATTTCTACATAAGACAAATTTATA
The DNA here is from genome assembly GCA_027924645.1 of Cunninghamia lanceolata. Taxonomy (NCBI): domain Eukaryota; kingdom Viridiplantae; phylum Streptophyta; class Pinopsida; order Cupressales; family Cupressaceae; genus Cunninghamia; species Cunninghamia lanceolata. The sequence continues at coordinate 558,883 of BSBN01001646.1, forward strand.
AGTATATGCTATATGTTGCTACATTAAGGAGATCATTTGAGCAACTCAACATTACATATCATCAACACATTACCACCAATAGGAGAACATCACCAAAATCATGGAAGGTATAAGCTTTATTTATGTTTGCATTGTCTTGTTTGTCTTTCATTTACACTCCAATTTCAAGTAGAATGTTAGCTAGTAGTTGCATCTTACATCATTAGACATAATTTTACCCTCTATATTTTGGCACGCATAGTAAAGTTAGGAAAAAAAGGTAATTATTTTTAGAAAAATATATTTTTTGTGTAGTCTCACTTTGTTTATTTTATTGCAAAAAAAGAAATTAGTTGGGCATTTCAATTTATTATTATTTTTATTTTATTATAAAATTTCAAAACATAAAAAAATTATATTCATTTTTTTTAAAAATAAATAAAAATATGTTGGCGTTTTAATTCACACCTCTGGTATGCGATTTGGAAACGGACAGCTATGCACAGATAAACTGCTCTCCTATTGGAAGGGGGAGTTCCCTTTCTTGCTGATATTCGTTGAAAAGATAACTTGAATGAAACTTTGCCTATCTTCTTTTTGATTCTCAGCTACGAGCACAAGGTTATAAAACTCTAAACGCTGCAGAAGAGGTTTTTTCCTTTTTAATAAAACTTCTACTACAACTAGCATAGACTAATGACGCTTTCAACCTCCTGAGTAAATTCAGAGCAAAGGAAGTTGAAAGTGAATGGGGAATGATTGTTAACACAAAAACTCAAGTAGTTTTCCTCCAGATTTACACCACAAGACTGAGAGTACTTTAATGATGAAAGCTGAAAATGAAAGCCACAGAAGCTACACATCTGACTACGAAAACTTGATGAATCGATATAGACAATCAGAGCAAAGTAGGCATGGGATTTCTATTCAATATCAGAAAGTTTAATACAACTCCAGGACAGCAATACTGCAGCAAAAGGTAGGCATACAGTAAGCGATCAAACACCGGAGAACACTGAACACAAAGTGAACAAACACCTGGAATAACAATGTTTGCAGGCTAGAATAGGCACAGCAAATTTGCTATCACAAAAGTCATTCCTTACAATGAACACAGAATGAACAGACACTTGGAATAACAGTGTTTGCAGGCTAGAATAGGCACAGCAAATTTGCTATCACAACTACCATTACAAACAATGGGCAAGGATGCCTTTATTTATACTAAAATCAAAGGAGTAGGGAACCCTAAAATCTCCTTGATTAACCCTAACTTGCCAACTAACAAGCTTTATTACTATTCTAAGACAAAGATACAAAAAACAAATGCTTTAAAGTAATCTGCTTTAAAGCAAAGAAGATTCCAACTATCACAAAGTGATTTCTTTCTAAATATAGGATGGATGAGCTTAGGATGAAAGCACATGCTTTAAAACAAAAAGCATATGTTTTAAAGCTACTTTCTTTTGAAATGCATCCTCATCAACATTCTTGCTTTTTGGTGATGTCATTTGTTGATATTCTTTTGCTGATTTCTTCTAAAAAAGCTGATTTTGAGCGAAAAAAGCTGGCACATAGGTTTTGTAGGCAATTATGTTTTGAAGCAACCCAGATCGTCAGATTTTGAAAAAGCGGAGATTTTCTCGAAAAAGCAGGAAAAAAGTAGTTTCCCAGAAAAAGCACAACTCCCAATCTTCAAGAGGATGATAATCTAGATGGACCCATCTCAACGAAAACTGAAAAAGCTCTGGTCGGATTTCTAAAAAATGATCTCCTTGAAACAAGGACCCTGAAAAAGCAAGCCTCTCTTCTTCCTCAACCCGAATCTATGAAGAAAACTGAAAAAGCACCTGGTTTGGGTCTTCGAATCTTCGTTGAAAGAAAAATAAAATCTCTCCTCTAGATGCAACCTGCAAAAGAAAATGAAATAAAGAAGCCAAAGCTTGTCTTCATAAATCTTTTGGTTGAAAAAGCAGCTTTACTTGTGTGAGAAGAAAACTTCATCCTCATCCATGAAGAAAGCAACTTTTAAAGCATAAATCCAAGTGGATGTCTTCGAATAGGAAGAATCCCTATTTTGTAGGAGCCTATGGCTTCATGTGCAAGATGAAAAAATATCTTCTTTGATGATGTCATCGAACATGCGAGTTAAAAGAAGTGCTAACAAATTTTTCTTTATTTTCGACACTTCAACACTCGTTTTGACTACAAAATGGCCTGTCTCTGACTTCAACAAGGTAGAAAAATGTCACCATGAACTGAAAAAGCTGACTGATCCTGACATTTTGGAGATTGATCAACTGAGATTCCATCCCCTGCCTCCGTTTGACGATCTGACATCGTTTGACCAAGTTTGACCTCCCAGAAACTGCCAACGGGCGAAGATTGGTAAAAAAGACTGTAAACATGAAAATATTCTAACACTGCTCAAGTTGGGCACCCCAAGCCACCTGGGGCACTTGGTTTTCCAACACTTAGCCATTTTTTCAATTTTTTCAACTTCTTCAATTTCTTGGTTTGCGTGCGCATTTTGGAGGCACAGGACCCCTGTTTGGCTATCAATTTCTATCAACTGGGATGAAAATGAGTCTAATGATTTGGCAAATATGCAAGCTTGATGAAAACTAAGCTGATTGTACTCTCTGTTTGCCTCAAAAAATGTGTCAAACTGATCAACTCTGAACCAGACCGGGCTGATGGAAGGAGATTCATTTTTTTGAGAAAATCATCAAAAATAAACTAACTCTAGAGAGTTTGGGCGCCCCAAGCCACCTGGGGTGCCTGGTTTTCCATGCCTTAGAAAATTTTTGGAATTTTTCAATTTCTGCTACAAATCTTGAATTTCACCAAAATTCGAAGGTCCTGTCTGACGTATATTTCAAAATATATTTAAGTATATGTTATATATTGAATTTCCTATACTTTAAATATTTTGAAATATACCTTCAGGATGTTTGAGATAGGTCTCAGATCCATGGGATTTGACATGCGGATTCTAGATTTTTGAGGATCCACCAGATTTCAGACTTAGTTAATTTTTTAGGATTTCAGGACATCAGACTTAGCCAATTTTAGGATTCCACAGATAGGAATCAGGATGAGGGTAGATTGGATAGCCTAAGCATATATGAGATGATCTCTTGCTTTTATGGGCCTTTTGACTGAGTTTAACCAAGCTTGACCAACCGGGAACGAGCTGACGAAAGCATTTTCAACGTTTCTCGAAAAACGTGAAAAAAACTAACACATGAGAGGATGGGTGCCCCAAGCCTCCTGGGGCACCCAGTTTCACCAGACTTAGCCATTTTTGTGATTTTCCAACTTTTCCATTCACCTTGGATCCATCTTGCATCGTTTTGCGTGCATCGTCGAGTTGACGACCGTTTGTCAGTTTTGCATCGTTGAAACAGCTTTGGAAACTCGTCGAAGAGATTTGGCAGGTGAACTTTTCTATGTTGATGACTTTCAAGCTCATGCTTCACCTTGTGAAAAAGCAAAAATGACCCAGTAGAGAAAACTTGGTCATTTGAAGATTCCGACTGAACTGCGCCGATCGTGAAGCAAAATCGACCAATGAGAATCAAGCATGACACCTGATTTGGAGATTCTATTTTTAGAAACTTTCTATTTTTAGAAAGTTTTGCCAACATCCATATCTCAAGAAACCCAGAAAACCAAACTCGACATCTATTTTTAGAAATTTTGCTTTTTTGACTTTTTGACGAAAAATTTTCTAAACTTGTTTCAAAATGCCTTAATGAAGCAAAAAAATTTGGTTGGGTACAACAATTGGCTCTGTCTGGGGACCATGGCGGATACTTACGGCATAGGAGAACCAAGAATCTCTAGATTTTTGCAAGTTGGACCAATGCTTTATCCATTGGGCAATAGAGTCAGGTTATATTCCTAATCACCTAGAACAAGACTTTTTCCTACATCACCTAAGACCGGACTTCCTAAAATCACCTAGGGAGTTGGAACTTCATAACACAACAGGAAACACAACTATCACATTACGGAAAGGGGAAAAACATTACGACATAACGGTCACATCACAGAAAAGGGGAAACACATTACGAGAACAAAAAGTGTTTCACGCGCTCTTTCTCCTGAGCGAGGATGAGAAGAGATTAGGACTGTCACATAAAACTGTCAATCGACTCAAAAAAGTAAGAACCATCTCTCTTTAGCTGTGAAGATTGCCTTGGTAGCACAAAACTTTTCTTTCTCTACAACATCCTCTCAAAGAGCCATGATTCAGGAGGGTATTCACGTTCAGGCCATGAGAAGTTCCTAAGAAACTGATTGATATGCCAAGGATTAGGTGGAGCATCTTCCTCCAATGCAAGCAACCTCTGCAATAGGTGGAGATACAGAACTTCTTCCTGAAGATATACAGGAAAGTCTTGTGGCCAAAGTACATCTGTTGGAATGGTCATCACCACATATTGAATATGAGTTTCATTTATATCTTGTACACACGCAACTTTGTATTTAGTTAATGCATCATCTTCTGGAAAAGGTGCAAGTTGCTCATACATGACTCTCATCATTGATTCTTGGCTTATAGGATCTACAACCGTCGTTGCCCATTTTTCAAGTGCTATAGGGGCTTCTTCATCGGTTGTGTTTTCGTCCATCCACTGTCTAAAATCTGATGAATCGTCAAGATCTGAATGCTTAAACTCTTGAACATCTTCACTTGTTAGCTCGCTTTCCCATTCATTACCTGGAATCTCATCACCCTCTGTAGAGTACTCTTCTTTAATGCAGATATCCATCATCACTTCTTCAGCATTCATGTATCTTTCTTGCTCTATAAAAGGAGTAGAATCAAAAACAAATTCATCTAAGTCATATGTTTCCTCTTCTTCTTCTTGATCAATCTCACATACGGCATATCTCACAAGACATTTGTCAAGAATCTCTGATTTTTCAATATCATCCTCTTTAGTGACCAAAACTGAATATTCCATGAACTCTTCTCCATCAACCTCTTCATATGTTGCATTCCACACTGGTTGCATAGTATCAGTAAAGTCTTTTTCTTGTATAGGTTCATAGATGGATTCAACATCATCTTCTTCACTAGTATGTATAAAACAATCTCGAGATGCAGGTGAAGATGGGCTAAACTGTAAAAGAAAATTTACAGTATCCTCTACTGAAGAATCACTCTCCAAGTGATGTAGAAAACTGTCGAGATCCAATGATGAAGCTTCCATATGAGCTTCATTTTTGAGAAATTCCTCCAATGATGAATCATCTTCAAAATGAAGAAGATCTTGTTCTTGCTCCAATTGTAATGTTTCTTTGGTCTCTTCTTTGGATATATCTGACACAAGTTCTTCAAACCAACCTTCAAAAGATGAGAAGAACAAATCATATTCTTCATTGCTCTCTACAACATATTTGATCTCTTCCTTGTAATTTTGCTCTTGAGAAGATTGTTGCACTTCTTCTTCAAAGAAAGTTTGCAAATTGCACATTTCTTCGGATACTTCCTCTGATTCGTCAACCACATAGACAACCTCTTGATTCTTTTTAGTTATATTAGACAACATAACATATGTACCAGAATCCGTTTCTTGATATAACACTTGTGCTTGAGGATCTTGAGATTTCACCACCGCAAACCATGACTTGGTTTCTGGTTCCAATTTGAAATTACCTTTCTTTAAAGGAATGGTCGTAGATGACCAATCCAATTGTATTTCTCCTCCAAGATCTTTGCAGAAACTTCTACTTAGCAGCATCCCATAGCTGGCTGGAATGTCAGCTACCAAGATAGTCATCATTATTTTCTTCTCTGGGCAAGCCGCTAATTGTACTTGAACATCCTTCAATTGTCCAACCAATGGCACTGATTTAGACTCAAGCGAATAACACTTGTCATGTGTTTTGGTGCACGAGAGTCCCAAAGCGTTCATTACCTGCAAAGGCATGATGTTGTCTGAGGCTCCTGAATCAATGATACAATTGCTCAATTTATAACCTCCTATATACAAAGAAATATAGAAGGGCTTTGGCTTCTCTCCTGCCGGAACAGAAGATTCTAGCAATGTGGGCTGCATGACAGTATCTTTCTTGACATACTTGACAATTCTATCCAGCTGATCTGGATGGTCTTGAAGATACTCTAGCTAAGAAATCTGCACCTTTGTCTTCATCATGGAATCTACTATATCAAAATTTGTTGAAGATGAATTTTGAGTAGTTTGAACACTTTCACGTGATGGCTGAGCATTGTAAGTGGAAGCCACTTCCTTTTCCTTTTCTTTTGGTCTTTGTCTATCCTCTCCTTCCTTCTGTGACTTAAAATGTTGAGTATGTGTAAACACAGGAGTTGAAAGATTTTCATGATTCACTGCAAGAGAATATTGATGAAAATTGTCTTGTTCTTCCTTCATTATAACGGGTTCATTCTGGAAGTATCTCGTGGTAGAGTCGCCATCGAAGTTGTTCGTCTGTGGTAAGACAACATTCGCACTTGGGGAAGGAACAATGTTTGAAATAGGTGCAGCATCAGCATATCCCATGATTTGATTCATCCTTAAATTTTTAGGACACGTGGCTCCAGTATGTGCATTAGTCTCATGAAAGGAACAAAACACTGCATTTTGAGCAGCATCGACTGCTTGCCTTGGTGGTGGTGCTGGCAACCTGGGCCTATAGTTATTGAAAGGCTGAAAATTGTTCCTCTTAGGCTGATATGGTTGCTGAGGCTGATACTGTTGCTATGTTTGGTATTGTTGTTGCGCGGGTTGCCCCTGAGTAGGCAACTGTCTCTTCATGATAGTCACTTCGTTTGCTACCTTATGTAGCAGTGGATCTGCAGAACTCTAAACTAGAGGCCTGATTGAATCCGTTTTCATCTTGCCAGAGGTAATCATATCATCCTCTAACTTAATGGCATTTTCTTGTGCATTGGATAATTCTGTTTCATTAGCCGATCTCAAAAAGAAGGCTATCTCAGAAGGAAGAGCGTTAATGAAACTGCTCAACAGAATTTGTGGAGATGGATTAAGAGTATGAGAAAGAAGTGTAACTAGGCGATTAAACCTTGCCACAAACTCTCTCATTGGTTCATTGTTTTCCATCTTTGAATTTGAGAGTTGGGCGAACAATCTGTGACCATCTTCGACAGGCTTGAACCTTGCCAAGAATTTCTCGCTCATAGTTGCCCAACTTGTAATGACTCCTGGTTCTAGATGATTGAACCAATCGATAGCATTTCCCGCGAGAGTCTCAATGAAGAGACGTACGGCAACATCTTCATGTGATACATGCAAACAGCGCAAGCTGTTGTGAATGCAGAGATGTGTTCATCAGGATGTTGAGTTCCATCGCCATGGAACCGAGGAAAGTGTTTCCTTGACCCCTTTGGTAAATCATGATGTACTTGTAGGGCCAAAGGTCCAATGTTATTACCCCAAGGCAATGGTGGCAGTCGCCTTTGATTTGGATCATTGTGATTGTTGTTATTTGCATCACCCATTGCTCTAGGCTGGATTACTGGTTCTTCTTGTAATTCTTCCTGCTTGACTTCAGGAACTATCTGAATTTCTCGAGCTATGTTGGATGCTTCTCCAACTTTTGCAGAATCAAGATCTTGAAAGAAAGGATCCATAGCACTGCCTTTTCCTTTTCTTGAATAAACCCTGTGAGCCAGGATTATCTATTGCCACGTGGGAGGTGGTAGTACTGGACTTCCTGCTGCAAGATCTGCTTTGTGTTCTTCTTCGTCAAGGATAGGAGCTGCGTTTCTCCACTGATCAGGACTTTCCTTTTGTGCAAATATAAAACTTCTAATGTTGCTAATGATGTCCGTTTGCTTCTCCTTCTACTCATACAAGATTTGGTTGAATAACAGGTGTTGTAAGATTTGGTTGTTGAACTGGAGCAGAAGGATGCTAGAGAGTCATTACCATGTCATAAGCCTAAGCTTGCTTGAAGTTTTATGCCTTGTGCCCCACGGTGGGCGCCAGAAAACTGTTGGTGTTTCAATTCGCACCTCTGGTATGCGATTTGGAAATGGACAGCTATGCACAGATAAACTGCTCCCCTATTGGAAGGGGGAGTTCCCTTTCTTGCTGATGTTCGCTGAAAAGATAACTTGAATGAAACTTCACCTATCTTCTTTTTGATTCTCAACTGCGAGCAAAAGGTTATAAAACTCTAAACGCTACAGAAGAGGTTTTTTCCTTTTTAATAAAACTTCTACTACAACTAGCATAGACTAATGACGTTTTCAACCTCCTGAGTAAATTCAGAGCAAAGGAAGTTGAAAGTGAATGGGGAATGATTGTTAACACAAAAACTCAAGTAGTTTTCCTCCAGATTTACACCACAAGACTGAGAGTACTTTAATGATGACAGCTGAAAATGAAAGCCACAGAAGCTACACATCTGACGATGAAAACTTGATGAATCGATATAGAAAATTAGAGCAAAGTAGGCATGAGATTTCTATTCAATATCAGAAAGTTTAATACAACTCCAGGACAACAATACTGCAGCAAAAGGTAGGCATACAGTAAGTGATCAAACACCAGAGAACACTGAACACAAAGTGAACAAACACCGAGAATAACAATGTTTGCAGGCTAGAATAGGCACAGCAAATTTGTTATCACAAAAGTCATTCCTTACAATGAACACAGAATGAATAGACACTTGGAATAACAATGTTTGCAGGCTAGAATAGGCACAGCAAATTTGCTATCACAACTACCATTACAAACAATGGGCAAGGATGCCTTTATTTATACTAAAATCAAAGGAGTAGGGAACCCTAAAATCTTCTTGATTAACCCTAACTTGCCAACTCGCAAGCTTTATTACTATTCTAAGACAAAGATAAAAAAAACAAATGCTTTAAAGTAATCTGCTTTAAAGCAAAGAAGATTCCAACTATCACAAAGTGATTTCTTTCTAAATATAGGATGGATGAGCTTAGGATGAAAGCACATGCTTTAAAACAAAAAGCATATGTTTTAAAGCTGCTTTCTTTTGAAATGCATCCTCATCAACATTCTTGCTTTTTGGTGGTCATCTGTTGATATTCTTTTGCTGATTTCTTCTAAAAAAGCTGATTCTGAGCAAAAAAAGTTGGCACATGAGTTTTGTAGGCAATTCTATTTTGAAGCAACCCAGATCATCAGATTTTGAAAAAGCGGAGATTTTCTCGAAAAAGTAGGAAAAAAGTAGTTTCCCAGGAAAAGCACAACTCCCAATCTTCAAGAGGATGATAATCTAGATGGACCCATCTCGACGAAAACTAAAAAAGCTCTGGTCTGATTTCTGAAAAATGATCTCCTTGAAACAAGGACCCTGAAAAAGCGAGCCTCTCTTCTTCCTCAACCCGAATCTATGAAGAAAACTGAAAAAGTACCTGGTTTGGGTCTTCGAATCTTCGTTGAAAGAAAAATAAAATCTCTCCTCTAGATGCAACCTACAAAAGAAAATGAAATAAAGAAGCCAAAGCTTGTCTTCATAAATCTTTTGGTTGAAAAAGCAGCTTTACTTGTGTGAGAAGAAAACTTCATCCTCATCCATGAAGAAAGCAACTTTTAAAGCATAAATCCAAGTGGATGTCTTCGAATAGGAAGAATCCCTATTTTGTAGGAGCCTATGGCTTCATGTGCAAGATGAAAAAATATCTTCTTTGATGATGTCATCGAACACGCGAGTTGAAAGAAGTGCTAACAAATTTTTCTTTATTTTCGACACTTCAACACTCATTTTGACTACAAAATGGCCTGTCTCTGACTTCAACAAGGCGGAAAAATTTCACCATGAACTGAAAAAGCTGACTGATCCTGACATTTTGGAGATTGATCAACTAAGATTCCATCCCCAGCCTCCGTTCGACGATCTGACATCGTTTGACCAAGTTTGACCTCCCGGAAACTGCCAACGGGCGAAGATTGGTAACAAAGCATATCGAAAAACACTGTAAACATGAAAATATTCTAACACTGCTCAAGTTGGGCACCCCAAGCCACCTGGGGCGCCTGGTTTTCCAACACTTAGCCATTTTTTCAATTTTTTCAACTTCTTCAATTTCTTGGTTTGCGTGCGCGTTTCGGAGGCACAGGACCCCTCTTTGGCTATCAATTTCTACCAACTGGGATGAAAATGAGTTTGATGATTTGGCAAATATGCAAGCTTGATGAAAACTGAGCTGATTGTACTCTCTGTTTGCCTCGAAAAATGTGTCAAACTAATCAACTCTGAACTGGATCGGGCTGACGGAAGGAGATTCTTTTTTTTTTGAGAAAATCATCAAAAATAAACTAACTCTGGAGAGTTTGGGCACCCCAAGCCACCTGGGGCGCCTGGTTTTCCATGCCTTACAAAAATTTTGGAATTTTTCAATTTCTGCCGCAAATCTTGAATTTCACTAAAATTTGAAGGTCCTGTCTGACGTATATTTCAAAATATATTTAAGTATATGTTTAGATATTGAATTTCCTATACTTTAAATATTTTGAAATATACCTTTAGGATGTTTGAGATAGGTCTCAGATCCATGGGATTTGACATGCGGATTCTAGATTTTTGAGGATCCACCAGATTTCAGACTTAGTCAAATTTTCAGGATTTCAAAACATCAGACTTAGCCAATTTTAGGATTCCATGGATAGGCATCAGGATGAGGGTAGATTGGATAGCTTGAGCATATATGAGATGAATCTCTTGCTTTTATGGGCCTTTTGACTGAGTTTAACCAAGCTTGACCAACCGGGAACGAGCTGACGGAAGCATTTTCAACGTTTCTCAAAAAACGTGAAAAAAAACTAACACATGAGAGGATGGGCGCCCCAAGCCTTTTGGGGCACCCAGTTTCACCAGACTTATCCATTTTTGTGATTTTCCAACTTTTCCATTCACCTTGGATCCATCTTGCATCGTTTTGCGTGCATCGTCGAGTCGACGACCGTTTGTTAGTTTTGCGTCATTGAAACAGCGTTGGAAACTCGTCGAAGAGATTTGGCAAGTGAACTTTTTTGTGTTGATGACTTTCGAGCTCATGCTTCACCTTGTGAAAAAGCAAAAATGACCCAGTAGAGAAAACTTGGTCGTTTGAAGATTCCGACTGAACTGCGCCGATCGTGAAGCAAAATCGACCAATGAGAATCGAGCGCAACACCTGATTTGGAGATTCTATTTTTAGAAACTTTCTATTTTTAGAAACTTTCTATTTTTAGAAAGTTTTGCCAACATCCATATCTCAAGAAACCCAGAAAACTGAACTTGACATCTATTTTTAGAAATTTTGCTTTTTTGACTTTTTGACGAAAAATTTTCTAGACTTGTTTCAAAATGCCTTAATGAAGCAAAAAAATTTGGTTGGGTACAACAAAATAAAAAATCAAAATCAAAACAAGGTGGGCCTCAAGTAAGTTGGTTTCAAAATTTCAAATTTTAAATTTCAAATAGATGCAGGCACCCCATAACATTTGTGTCCCCCCAGACTCATATTTTAGTTGTTTAAAACTTTAATCTAAAATTTAAAATTAATAACTAAGCCCACCTGCGCCTCGAACTCCCATGTGGACCCCTACACCGACTCCTAAGCTACCTGACCCCCTACAAGCTATCTCATTTGCCCTGCCCCTCCTAGACTCCTTGTCCCAAGTGCAAACACTGTCTCTACCCCAGGCACTCCCCAGACACCCCAGATAGTCTATCCAACTCTGGTCGTCCCATTCCTAGACAATTCATCCCATCCCTAACCTAAGACCTTACTCCCATCCCCCTGCTCCATTCGTGGGTTGAACACCCCATCCCTGCCTAGTCCTAGCCTGAATGCCCCTAGTCCCTATCATGTTCCCTAGATCCTTTATGGATAGTTTGATTGCCCTTGTGCCTCATTTCTCTCTATGGATCCCTCCCAACACAAACCTCCCTACTAGACTCCTTGCTCAACAGTTGTCTGCACCATGTGCTCCTACCTACTCCTCTCCACCTATTTGCCCCTCCTTGTTGCTCATCTGATGCCTCTACCACCTTCCTGCGCCACTTTACCAACTGCTACTCCCAACCCTCCCCCACTCTGCCAACCTACAAACCCTCCACTCACCTGACAACACCTCTCTATGGCCTCTACCCCACCCAACACCCACTTGGTTTCTGCTTCTTCTAGCTATGTAGCCCAGTTGTCACCTTTTCCTCAGCTCGTTCGACACCTAATCTCCACCCAAACACTGCCCCCACTAGCAACACCACTTGCCTAGCCTATCTCAATCCCTTATCCTATCTACCTCATGGACATCCTATTTTCCTAGAGGACACCTTGTCCCCCTTAGTTATTTTTTTAACCAGGCCCTTTTACTCAAACACTCATAACTTTCACAGGTAGGAGGTCAATTTTTACCTTTAGCTTGGGCTAGGTCATTTTTTGTCATCCCATCATACACACTAGATATATCATTTTGAAACACCTCTTTGCATATTGGTCTTGCGACTTTCGCCACTAATGTTTTGCTTCTAGCATTTTCATAGGTTGAAGACATTTTTATCAAACTACTAACCATTTGTGGGTGCAATACACTTGTCAAAGAAATTTTTCCCACTAATCATTGGTCAAAAAATTGCATGTTTAAAGGTGAATGAGCATTATTTGCTTTGTTTGTGAGAATATTAAAGTGTGTATGCTCTCTCCTCACACCCTTGGGTAATCTTGGAGATCCAAAACACTTTTTTTGTTCTCTTTGTGTTGTGTTCAACCTAAGGAGATAAGTTGTGTATACTCTTTCCTTGCGCTACAAGACAATCTTAGGAATCAACAACACTTGGTCTTCTTTCCCTTTGGTGAGCTTACCTAAGGATTTGATCACCTTAGGGGACAACCCAAACCCTCATGTTTTGGTAGGGTATATAAATTTAGGAGAGAATCAAAAGACTCTCCCATTAGGAGACACTTCTCACTTTTGGCTTAGCTTGCAAGAAATTTATACCTTGCAAAGTGAAGGAGAGTGGGTTACTCTCTTGTCTCGAACAAAAGGTATTCTTTTCTGATACCTTGAGTGGCGATGTGGGTAAATTGGTTCAACGTCTCTGTAGAATGACAGACTCCACTTGGGCTCCCATATTCTTGACATCCTCACATATAAAGCTTTGCATAACAACTTTGTCAATATTAGTAGAGTTGCCATAAGACCAGAATAAGAAGATATTTGTATCTTGGTAGAACTTTTGCATGGCCACGGGATGACCAATGGTATTAGGATACTCCACATATGTCTTGCAGTAGTAGAATCCTATAGGGAGGTGATCTAGGCCTTTGATCTTTGCAACTGTTGTATAATAATCAATTGTTCTTACCTTGGAGAACAATTCTTCTTCTACCTCATTGAAGTTGAACATATTTGACCTGATACTTGTACCTACAAATTCAATCCATATTATTATCTATACTACATAGTTAGTGAAAATCACAACTTAGATTGTAGAGCAAAATTCTAGTTATTAAATTATTTGTTTCGACTATAGTGCATAAAAATTTTGAACATTAAATGTACTTGTATGGTAGGAAGTTGAGAAAGTTCCTTGTCAGGGTCAGGGCCTAAATTTGATGGTCGTATGGCTGTGTTTATTTTTACTGTAAAATACAATCAAAATTTTAAAAAGATTGTATCATATGAAAGGAGATATTTTGGATAGACTGTCAAAATTTATATAGAATTGTGATAATAGATATTTTGTTTATGTATAATTTTACTTATAATAAAGCATGTCATAGTATTTTAAAGGTACCTTTGAATAGATAACCTTCATAAAAAAATTGCTTGACACCCAGGGTCAACCGTCAAATTTAGGCCCTAGTCGGGGGAAACAAGTTTGTGGCCCTAGAAAATGAAATATTATTGTGGATACCTACAATTTATCATTTATTAGTTTCTCATCCAATCTTGCACTAACTATTTAAATTTAATTAATTAAGTTGTCCCTTTTCCATCACTTAAATAGATTTTATTTATTTAGTCTATTCTAATGTTAGTTAATTAAATAAATTATTTTATTTAATTAATTAAACTAATGTCCTAACATTAGTTGATTAAATAAATCATTTTATTTAATTATGAACCTTATCCAAAAATCTACATCACCATTTCTTCTAATTAAAAATTCGCTTCCTAAATAGCACTCATTTTAATAACAATTTCTAATTCATTTCATCAAATCCTAAATCAAATCAATTTTAAATCCTAACTATTAGTTTGTTAACTTAATCCTAATCATCCATCCCTTAATTCAAAATGAGATTAAGTTTGAATCCCCGCCATCCATTATCCCAAGGAAATCTACACCCTTTATTCCACACATGATTCTCACATATGTGTAAGATGTCTCATCACAAATGTCCACGAGTCTTCTCACACATGTGTGAAGTTTTAATCTCCACCTTTCATTCAAAATAAGATAATTTCAACCCTTCATTTCTCTTAATCTATGTCTCCTCAAATTACACCTCACTCAAACAGTCATTAGGAAGCTTCTCATTCCCCCATGCAAGATAATCAGTTTCCACCATCCAATCCAAGATCAAATATTAGCCCTTCATCCCTCTCATCTCAAATCTATAAATCCAAGCCATCCTCAAGCATTTCCACATAAGACAAATTTACAGGTATATGCTATATGTTGCTACATTGAGGAGATCATTTGAGCAACTCAACATTACATATCATCAACACATTACCACCAATAGGAGAACATCACCAAAATCATGGAAGGTATAAGCTTTATTTATCTTTGCATTGTCTTGTTTGTCTTTCATTTACACTCCAATTTGAAGTAGAATGTTAGCTAGTAGTTGCATCTTACATCATTAGACATAATTTTACCCTCTATATTTTGGCACGCATAGTAAAGTTAGGAAAAAAAGGTAATTATTTTTAGAAAAATATATTTTTTGTGTAGTCTCACTTTGTTTATTTTATTGCAAAAAAAGAAATTAGTTGGGCATTTCAATTTATTATTATTTTTATTTTATTATAAAATTTCAAAACATAAAAAAATTATATTCATTTTTTTTTCCAAAATAAATTAAAATCAAAAATCAAAATCAAAACAAGGTGGGCCTCAAGTAAGTTGGTTTCAAAATTTCAAATTTCAAATTTCAAATAGATGCAGGCACCCCATAACATTTGTGTCCCCCCAAACTCATATTTTAGGTGTTTAAAACTTTAATCTAAAATTTAAAATTAATACCTAAGCCCACCTGCCCCTCGAACTCCCATGTGGACCCCTACACCGACTCCTAAGCTACCTGACCCCCTACAAGCTATCTCGTTTGCCCTACCCCTCCTAGACTCCTTGTCCCAAGTGCAAACACTGTCTCTACCCCAGGCACTCCCCAAACACCCTAGATAGTCTATCAAACTCTGGTCGTCCCATTCCTAGACAATTCATCCCATCCCTAACCTAAGACCTTACTCCCATCCTCCTGCTCCATTCGTGGGTTGAACACCCCATCCCTGCCTAGTCCTAGCCTGAACACCCCTAGTCCCTATCATGTTCCCTAGATCCTTTATGGATAGTTTGATTGCCCTTGTGCCTCATTTCTCTCTACGGATCCCTCCCAACGCAAACCTCCCTACTAGACTCCTTGCTCAATAGTTGTCTGCACCATGTGCTCCTACCTACTCCTCTCCACCTATTTGCCCCTCCTTGTTGCTCATCTGATGCCTCTACCACCTTCCCACACCACTTTACCGACTACTACTCCCAACCCTCCCCCACTCTGCCAACCTACAAACCCTCCACTCACCTGACAACACCTCTCTATGGCCTCTGCCCCACCCAACACCCACTTGGTTTCTACTTCTTCTAGCTGTATAGCCCAGTTGTCGCCTTTTCCTAAGCTCGTTTGATGCCTAATCTCCACCCAAACACTGCCCCCACTAGCAATCCCACCTACCTAGCCTATCTCAATCCCTTATCTCGTCTACCTCATGGACATTCTGTTTTCCTAGAGAACACCTTGTCCCCCTTCTTAGCTCTTTTTTTGAACAAGGCCCTTTCACTCAAACACTCATAACGTTCATACGTAGGAGGTCAATTTTTACCTTTAGCTTGGGCTAGGCCATTTTTTGTCATCCCATCATACATAATAGATATATCATTTTGAGACATCTCTTTGCATATTTGTCTTGCAAATTTTGCCACTTATGTTTTGCTTCTAGCATTTTCATATGTTGTAGACATTTTTTTATCAAACTACTAACCATTTGTGGGTACAGTAGGCTTGTCAAAGAAATTTCTCATACTAATCATTGGTGAAAAACTTGCATGCTTAAAGATGAATGAACATTATTTTCTTTGGTTGTGAGAATATTTAAGTGTGTATGCTCTCTCCTCACCCCCTTGGGTGATCTTGGAGATCCAAAATACTTTCATGTTCTCTTTGTGTTGTGTTCAACCTAAGGAGCTAAGTTTTGCATACTCTTCCCTTGCACTACAAGACAATCTTAGGAATCAACAACACTTGGTCTTCTTTCCCTTTGGTGAGCTTACCTAAGGATTTGATCACATTAGGGACGACCCAAACCCTCATGTTTTGGCAAGGTATATAAATTTAGGAGAGAATCAAAAGACTCTCCCATTAGGGGACACTTCTCACTTTTGGCTTAGCTTGCAAGAAATTTATACCTTGCAAAGTGAAGGAGAGTGGGTTACTCTCTTGTCTCAAAAGAAAGGTATTCTTTTCTGATACCTTGAGTGGTGATATTGGGAGAATAGGTCCAATGTCTCTGTATGACAGACTCCACTTCGTCTCCCATATTCTTGACATCCTCACATATAAAGCTTTGCACAACAGCTTTGTCAATATCAGCAGAGTTGCCATAAGACCAAAATAAGAAGATATATGCATCTTGGTAGAACTTTTACATGGCCACAGGATGACCAATGGTATTAGGATCCTCCACATATGTCTTGTAGTAGTAGAATCCTACAGGGAGGTGATCCGGGCCTTTGATCTTTGCAACTGTTGTATAATAATCAATTGTTCTTACCTTGGAGAACAATTCTTCTTCTACCTCATTGAGTTCGAACAGATTTGACCTGATACTTACACCTACAAATTCAATCTATATTATTATCTGTACTACATAGTAAAAATCATAACTTAGATTGTAGAGCAAAATTCTAGTTATTAAAAATTATTTGTTTCTACTATAGTGCATGAAAATTTTGAACATTAATAATATGTACTTGTATGGTAGGAATTTGAGATAGTTTCTTGTCGGGGGTAAGGCCTAAATTTGATGGCCATATGGTCATGTTTATTTTTACTGTAAAATATAATCAAAATTTTAAAAAGATTGTATCATATGAAAGGAGATATTGTAGATACACTAGCAAAATTTATATAGAATTGTGATAATATATATATTTTGTTTATATATAATTTTACTTATACTAAAGCATGTCATAGTATTTTAAAGGCACCTTTGAATAGATAACCGTCATAAAAAAATCGCTTGATAGGCAGGGTCAACCATCAAATTTAGGGCCTGGTCGGGGGAAACAAGTTTGTGGCCTCTAGAAAATGAAGTATTATTGTGGATACCTACAATTTATCATTTATTAGTTTCTCATCCAATCTTGCACTAATTAATTAAATTTAATTAATTAAGTTGTCCCTTTTCCATCACTTAAATAATTTTTATTTAATTAGTCTATTCTAATGTTAGTTAATTAAATAAATTATTTTATTTATTTAATTAAACTAATGTCCTAACATTAGTTGATTAAATAAATCATTTTATTTAATTAACTAAATTAATGCCACCTTATCCAAAAATCTACATCACCATTTCTTCTAATTAAAAATTCGCTTCCTCACTAGCACTCATTTTAATAACAATTTCTAATTCATTTCATCAAATCCTAAATCAAATCAATTTTAAATCCTAACTATTAGTTTGTTTAAATCAATCCTAATCATCCATATCTTAATTCAAAATGAGTAAATTATTTTATTTAATTAGTTAAACTAATGTCCTAACATTAGTTGATTAAATAAATCATTTTATTTAATTAACTAAATTAATGTCACCTTATCCAAAAATCTACATCACCATTTCTTCTAATTAAAAATTCACTTCCTAACTAGCACTCATTTTAATAACAATTTCTAATTCATTTCATCAAATCCTAAATCAAATCAATTTTAAATCCTAACTATTAGTTTGTTTAACTTAATCCTAATCATCCATCTCTTAATTCAAAATGAGATTAAGTTTGAATCCCTGCCATCCATTATCCCAAGGAAATCTACACCCTTTATTCCACACGTGATTCTCACACATGTGTAAGATGTCTCATCACAAATCTCCATGAGTCTTCTCACACATGTGTGAAGTTTTAATCTCCACCTTTCATTCAAAATAAGATAATTTCAACCCTTTATTTCTCTTAATCTATGTCTCATCAAATTACACCTCACTCAAACAGTCATTAGGAAGCTTCTCATTTCCCCATGCAATAATCAGTTTCCACCATCCAATCCAACATCAAATCTTAGCCCTTCATCCCTCTAATCTTGAATCTATAAATCCAAGCCGTCCTCAAGCATTTCCACATAAGACAAATTTACAGGTATATGCTATATGTTGCTACATTGAGGAGATCATTTGAGAAACTCAATATCACATATCATCAACACATTACCACCAATAGGAAAACATCACCAAAATCATGGAAGTTATAAGCTTTATTTATGTTTGCATTGTCTTGTTTGTCTTTCATTTACACTCCAACTTGAAGTAGAATGTTATCTAGTAGTTGCATCTTACATCATTAGATAGAATTTTACCCTCTATATTTTGGCATGCATAGTGAAGTTAGGAAAAAAAGGCAATTATTTTTAGAAAAATATATTTTTGTGTAGTCTCACTTTGTTTATTTTATTGCAAAAAAAAAATTAGTTGGGCATATCAATTTATTATTATTTTTATTTTATTATAAAATTTCAAAACATAAAAATATTATATGCATTTTTTTTCTCAAAAATAAATTAAAATAAAAAATCAAAATCAAAACAAGGTGGGCCTCAAGTAAGTTGGTTTCAAATTTTCAAATTTCAAATTTCAAATAGATGTGGGCACCCCATAACATTTATGCCCCCCCAGACTCATATTTTAGGTGTTTAAAAGTTTAATCTAAAATTTAAAATTAACACCTAAGCCCACCTACCCCTCGAACTCCCATGTGGACCCCTAGACCGGCTCCTAAGATGCCTGACCCCCTACAAGCTATCTCATTTGCCCTGCCCATCCCAAACTCCTTGTCCCAAGTGCAAACACTATCTCCACCCCAGGCACTCCCTAAACACCCTAGATAGTCTATCCAACTCTGCTTATCCCATTCCTAGACAATTCATCCCATCCCTAACCTAAGATGTTACTCCCATCCCTCTGCTCCATTCATGGGTTGAACACCCCATCCCTGCCTAGTCCTAGCCTGAACACCCCTAGTCCCTATCATGTTCCCTAGATCCTTTATGGATAGTTTGATTTCCCTTGTTCATCGTTTCCCTCTACAGATCCCTCCCAATGCAAACCTCCCTACTAGACTCCTTGCTCAATAGTTGCCTGCACCATGTGCTCCTACCTACTCCTCTCCACCTATTTGCCCCTCCTTGTTGCTCATCTGATGCATCTACCACCTTCCCGTACCACTTTACCGACTGCTACTCCTAACCCTCGCCCACTCTGCCAACCTACAAACCCTCCACTCACCTGACAACACCTCTCTATGGCCTCTGCCCCACCCAACACCCACTTGGTTTCTACTTTTTCTACCTATGTAGCCTAGTTGTCACCTTTTCCTCAACTCGTTCGATGCCTAATCTCCACCCAAACACTGCCCCCACTAGCAACGCCGCCTGCCTAGCCTATCTCAATACCTTATCATGTCTACCTCATGGACATCCTATTTTCCTAGAGGACACCTTGTCCCCCTTCTTAGCTTTTTTTTAACAAGGCCCTTTTACTCAAACACTCATAACTTTCACAAGTAGGAGGTCAATTTTTACCTTTAGTTTGGCCTAGGTCATTTTTTGTCATCCCATCATACACACTAGATATAACATTTTGAAACACCTCTTTGCATATTGGTTCCTCGACTTTTGCCACTTATGTTTTGCTTCTAGCATTTTCATATGTTGAAGACATTTTTATCAAACTACTAACCATTTGTGGGTGCAATATGCTTGTCAAAGAAATTTTTCCCACTAATCATTAGTTGAAAACTTGCATGCTTAAAGGTGAATGAACATTATTTTCTCTATTTGTGAGAATATTTAAGTGTGTATGCTCTCTCCTCACACCCTTGGGTGATCTTGGAGATCCAAAACACTTTCTTGTTCTCTTTGTGTTGTGTTCAACCTAAGGAGCTAAGTTGTGTATACTCTTCCCTTGTGCTACAAGACAATTTTAGGAATCACCAACACTTGGTCTTCTTTCCCTTTGGTGAGCTTACCTAAGGATTTGATCACCTTAGGGGATGACCCAAACCCTCATGTTTTGGCAGGGTATATAAATTTAGGAGAGAATCAAAAGACTCTCCCATTAGGGGACACTTCTCACTTTTGGCTTAGCTTGCAAGAAATTTATACCTTGCAAAGTGAAGGAGGAGAGTGGGTTACTTTCTTGTCTTGAACAGAACGCATTCTTTTCTAATATCTTGAGTGGCGATGTGGGGAAAATAGGTCCAACGTCTATGTAGAATGACAGACTCCACTTGGGCTTTCATATTCTTGACATCCTCACATATAAACCTTTGCACATCAACTTTGGCAATATCAGCAGAGTTGCCATAAGACCAGAAGAAGAAGATATATCTGTACATCTTGGTTGAAATTTTGAATGGCCACGAGATGACCAATAGTATTAGGATCCTTCATATATGTCTTGCAGTAGTAGAATCCTACAGGGAGGTGATCCAGGCCTTTGATCTTTGCAATTGTTGTATAATAATCAATTGTTCTTACCTTGGAGAACAATTCTTCTTCAACCTCATTGAGGTCAAATAGATTTGACTTGATACTTGCACCTACAAATTCAATCCATATTATTATCTGTACTACATAATTAGTGAAAATCATAACTTAGATTGTAGAACAAAATTCTAGTTATTAAAAATTATTTATTTTGACTATAGTGCATGAAAATTTTGAACATTAATAATATCTACTTTTATGGTAGGAAGTTGAGACAGTTTCTTGTCAGGGGTAGAGCCTAAATTTGATAGTCGTATGGTCGTGTTTATTTTTACTGTAAAATACGATCAATATTTTCAAAAGATTGTATCTTATGAAAGGAGATATTTTGGATAGACTGTCAAAATTTATATAGAATTGTGATAATATATATATTTTGTTTATATGTAATTTTACTTATACTAAAGCATGTCATAGTATTTTGAAGGCACCTTTGAATAGATAACCATCATAAAAATTTTGCTTGACAGGCAGGGTCAACCGTCAAATTTAGGCCCTGGTTGGGGGAAACAAGTTTGTGGCCTCTAGAAAATGAAGTATTATTGTGGATACCTACAATTTATCATTTATTAGTTTCTCATCCAATCTTGCATTAATTAATTAAGTTGTCCCTTTCCCATCACTTAAATATATTTTATTTAAATAGTCTATTCTAATGTTAGTTAATTAAATAAATTATTTTATTTAACTAATTAAACTATTGTCCTAACATTAGTTGATTAAATAAATCACTTTATTTAATTAACTAAATTAATGCCACCTTATCCAAAAATCTACATCACCATTTCTTCTAATTAAAATTTTGCTTCCTAACTAGCACTCATTTTAATAACAATTTCTAATTCATTTCATCAAATCCTAAATCAAATCAATTTTAAATCCTAACTATTAGTTTCTTTAACTCAATCCTAATCATCCATCTCTTAATTCAAAATGAGTAAATTATTTTATTTAATTAGTTAAACTAATATCCTAACATTAGTTGATTAAATAAATCATTTTAGTTAATTAACTAAATTAATGTCACCTTATCCAAAAATCTACATCACCATTTCTTCTAATTAAAAATTCACTTCCTAACTAGCACTCATTTTAATAACAATTTCTAATTCATTTCATCAAATCCTAAATCAAATCAATTTTAAATCCTAACTATTAGTTTCTTTAACTTCATCCTAATCATCCATCTCTTAATTCAAAATGAGATTAAGTTTGAATCCCCGCCATCCATTATCCCAAGGAAATCTACACCCTTTATGCCACACGTGATTCTCACACATGTGTAAGATGTCTCATCACAAATCTCCATGAGTCTTCTCACACATGTGTGAAGTTTTAATCTCCACCTTTCATTCAAAATAAGATAATTTCAACCCTTCATTTCTCTTAATCTATGTCTCATCAAATTGTACCTCACTCAAACAGTCATTAGGAAGCTTCTCATTCCCCCATGCAAGATAATCAGTTTCCACCATCCAATCCAAGATCAAATCTTAGCACTTCATCCCTCTCATCTCAAATCTATAAATCCAAGCCATCCTCAAACATTTCCACATAAGACAAATTTACAGGTATATGCTATATGTTGCTACATTGAGGAGATCATTTGAGCAACTCAACATTACATATCATCAACACATTACCACCAATAGAACATCACCAAAATCATGGAAGGTATAAGCTTTATTTATGTTTGCATTGTCTTGTTTGTCTTTCATTTACACTCCAATTTCAAGTAGAATGTTAGCTAGTAGTTTTATCTTACATCATTAGACAGAATTTTACCCTCTATATTTTGGCATGCATAATAGAGTTAGGAAAAAAAAGACAATTTTTTTTAGAATTTTTTTTTTCTGTAGTCTCACTTTGTTTATTTTATTGCAAAAAAAAGAAATTAGTTGGGCATTTCAATATATTATTATTTTTATTTTATTATAAAATTTCAAAACATAAAAAAATTATATGCCTTTTTTTTTCAAAAATAAATTAAAATCAAAATAAGGTGGGCCTCAAGTAAGTTGGTTTCAAAATTTCAAATAGATACGGGCACCCCATAACATTTGTGCCCCCCCAGAGTCATATTTTAGGTGTTTAAAAGTTTAATCTAAAATTTAAAATTAACACCTAAGCCCACCTGCCCCTCGAACACCCATGTAGACCCCTAGACCAACTCCTAAGCTACCTGACCCCCTACAAGCTATCTCGTTTGCCCTACCCCTCCCAGACTCCTTGTCCCAAGTGCAAACACTGTCTCCACCCGAGGCACTCCCCAGACACCCCAGATAGTATATCCAACTCTGGTTGTCCCATTCCTAGATAATTCATCCCATCCCTAACCTAAGACCTTACTCCCATCCCCCTGATCCATTCATGGGTTGAACACCCCATCCCTGCCTAGTCCTAGCCTGAACACCCCTAGTCCCTATCATGTTCCCTAAATCCTTTATGGATAGTTTGATTGCCCTTTTTCCTCGTTTCACTCTACGGATCCCTCCCAACGCAAACCACCCTACTAGACTCCTTGCTCAACAGTTTCTCGCAACATGTGCTCCTACCTACTCCTCTCCACCTATTTACCCCTCCTTGTTGCTCATCTGATGCATCTACCACCTTCCCATGCCACTTTACCAAATGCTACTCTGACAAACCCTCCACTCACCTGACAACTCCTCTCTATGGCCTCTCCCCACCCAGCACCCACTTGGTTTCTGCTTCTTCTAGCTATGTAGCCCAGTTGTCACCTTTTCCTAAGCTCGTTCGACGCCTAATCTTTACCCAAACACTGCCCCCACTAGAAACACCACCTACGTACCCTATCTCAATCCCTTATCCCATCTACCTCATGGACATCTTGTTTTCCTAGAAGACACCTTGTCTCTGTTCTTAGCTCTTTTTTTAACAAGCCCCTTTTACTCAAACACTCATAACTTTCACAGGTAGGAGGTCAATTTTTACCTTTAGCTTGGGCTAGGTCATTTTTTGTCATCCCATCATAGACACTAGATATATCATTTTGAAACACCTCTTTGCATATTGGTCTTGCGACTTTTGCCACTTATGTTTTGCTTCTAGCATTTTCATATGTTGAAGACATTTTCATCAAACTACTAACCATTTGTGGGTGCAATACGCTTGTCAAAGAAATTTTTCCCACTAATCATTAGTTGAAAACTTGCATGCTTAAAGGTGAATGAACATTATTTTCTTTGTTTGTGAGAATATTTAAGTGTGTATGCTCTCTCCTCACACCCTTGGGTGATCTTGGAGATCCAAAACACTTTCTTGTTCTCTTTATGTTGTGTTCAACCTAAGGAGCTAAGTTGTGTATACTCTTCCCTTGTGCTACAAGACAATTTTAGGAATCACCAACACTTGGTCTTCTTTCCCTTTGGTGAGCTTACCTAAGGATTTTATCACCTTAAGGGATGACCCAAACCCTCATGTTTTGGCAAGGTATATAAATTTAGGAGAGAATCAAAAGACTCTCCCATTAGGGGACACTTCTCACTTTTGGCTTAGCTTGCAAGAAATTTATACCTTGCAAAGTGAAGGAGGAGAGTGGGTTACTATCTTGTCTTGAACCAAAGGTATTCTTTTTTGATACCTTGAGTGGCGATGTGGGGAAAATAGGTCCAACGTCTCTATAGAATAATAGACTCCAATATCAGTAGAGTTTCCATAAGACCAGAATAAGAAGATATTTGCATCTTGGTAGAACTTTTCCATGGCCATGGGATGACCAAGGGTATTAGGATCCTCCACATATGTCTTCCAGTAGTAGAATCCTACAGGGAGGTGATCCAGGCCTTTGATCTTTGCAATTGTTGTATAATAATCAATTGTTTTTACCTTGGAGAATAATTCTTCTTCTACCTCATTGCGGTCGAACAGATTTGACCTGATACTTGAACCTACAAATTCAATCCATATTATTAGCTATACTACATAGTTAGTGAAAATCATAACTTAGATTTTAGAGCAAAATTCTAGTTATTAAAAATTATTTGTTTCGACTATAGTGCATCAAAATTTTGAATATTAATAATATGTACTTGTATGGTAGGAATTTGAGATAGTTTCTTGTCGAGGTAGGGCCTAAATTTGATGGTCGTATGGCGGTGTTTATTTTTACTGTAAAATACAATCAAAATTTTAGTAAGATTGTATCATATCAAAGGAGATATTTTGGATAGACTATCAAAATTTATATAAAATTGTGATAATATGTATATTTTGTTTATATATAATTTTACTTATACTAAAGCATGTCATAGTATTTTAAAGGCACATTTGAATAGATAACCGTAAAAAAAAATTGCTTGAGAGGCAGGGTCAACTGTCAAATTTAGGCCTTGGTCGGGGGAAACAAGTTTGTGGCCTCTAGAAAATGAAGTATTATTGTGGATACCTACAATTTATCATTTATTAGTTTCTCATCCAATCTTGCACTAATTAATTAAATTTAATTAATTAAGTTGTCCCTTTTCCATCACTTAAATAGATTTTATTTAATTAGTCTATTCTAATGTTAGTTAATTAAATAAATTATTTTATTTAATTAATTAAAATAATGTCCTAACATTAGTTGATTAAATAAATCATTTTATTTAATTAAGTAAATTAATGCCACCTTATCCAAAAATCTACATCGCCGTTTCTTCTAATTAAAAATTCGCTTCCTAACTAGCACTCATTTTATAACAATTTCTAATTCATTTCATCAAATCCTAAATCAAATGAATTTTAAATCCTAACTATTAGTTTCTTTAACTCAATCCTAATCATCCATCTCTTAATTCAAAATGAGTAAATTATTTTATTTAATTAGTTAAACTAATGTCCTAACATTAGTTGATTAAATAAATCATTTTAGTTAATTAACTAAATTAATGTCACCTTATCCAAAAATCTACGTCACCATTTCTTCTAATTAAAAATTCACTTCCTAACTAGCACTCATTTTAATAACAATTTCTAATTCATTTCATCAAATCCTAAATCAAATCAATTTTAAATCCTAACTATTAGTTTCTTTAACTTCATCCTAATCATCCATCTCTTAATTCAAAATGAGATTAAGTTTGAATCCCCGCCATCCATTATCCCAAGGAAATCTACACCCTTTATTCCACACGTGATTCTCACACGTGTAAGATGTCTCATCACAAATCTCCACGAGTCTTCTCACACATGTGTGAAGTTTTAATCTATGGACCTTTCATTCAAAATAAGATAATTTCAACCCTTCATTTCTCTTAATCTATGTCTCATCAAATTGCACATCACTCAAACAGTCATTAGGAAGCTTCTCATTCCCCCATTCAAGATAATTAGTTTCCACCATCCAATCCAAGATCAAATCTTAGCCTTTCATCTCTCTCATCTCAAATCTATAAATCCAAGCCATCCTCAAGCATTTCCACATAAGACAAATTTACAGGTATATGCTATATTTTGCTACATTGAGGAGATCATTTGAGCAAATCAACATTACATATCATCAACACATTACCACCAATAGGAGAACATCACCAAAATCATGGAAGGTATAAGCTTTATTTATGTTTGCATTGTCTTGTTTGTCTTTCATTTACTCTCCAATTTGAAGTAGAATGTTAGCTAGTAGTTGCATCTTACATCATTAGACATAAATTTACCCTCTATATTTTGGCATGCATAGTAAAGTTAGGAAAAAAAGGCAATTTTATTTTTAGAAAAATATATTTTTTGTGTAGTCTCACTTTGTTTATTTTATTGCAAAAAAATGAAATTAGTTGGTTATTTCAATTTATTATTATTTTTATTTTATTATAAAATTTCAAAACATAAAAAAATTATATGCATTTTTTTTCAAAAATAAATTAAAATAAAAAATCAAAATCAAAACAAGGTGGGCCTCAAGTAAGTTAGTTTCAAAATTTCAAATTTCAAATAGATGCGGGCACCCCATAACATTTGTGCCCCCCCAGAGTCATATTTTAGGTGTTTAAAAGTTTAATCTAAAATTTAAAATTAACGCCTAAGCCCACCTACCCCTCGAACTCCCATGTGGACCCCTAGACCGACTCCTAAGCTACCTAACCCCCTACAAGCTATCTCATTTGCCCTGTCCCTCCCAAACTCCTTGTCCCAAGTGCAAACACTGTCTCCACCCAGGCACTCCCCAGACACCCCAGATAGTCTATCCAACTCTGGTCGTCCCATTCCTATACAATTCGTCCCATCCGTAACTTAAGACCTTACTCCCATCCACCTTCTCCATTCGTGGGTTAAACACCCCATCCCTGCCTAGTCCTAACCTGAACACCCCTAGTCCCTATCATGTTCCCTAGATCCTTTATAGATAGTTTGATTGCCCTTGTGCCTCGTTTCCCTCTACGGATCCCTCCGAATGCAAACCTCTTGCTCAACAGTTGCCTGCACCATGTGCTCCTACCTACTCCTCTCCACCTATTTGCCCCTCCTTGTTGCTCATTTGATGCCTCTACCACCTTTCTGCACCACTTTACCGACTGCTACTTCGAACCCTCCCCCACTCTACCAACCTACAAACCCTCCACTCACCTAACAACACCTCTCTATGGCCTCTACCCCACCCAACGCCTACTTGGTTTCTGCTTCTTCTAGTTGTGTAGCCCAGTTGTCACCTTTTCTTCAGCTTGTTTGACGCCTAATCTCCACCCAAACACTGCCCCACTAGCAATGCCACCTGCATAGCCTATCTCAATCCCTTATCCTATCTACCTCATGGACATCCTATTTTCCTAGAGGACACCTTATCCCCCTTCTTAGCTCTTTTTTTTAACAAGGCCCTTTTACTCAAACACTTATAACTTTCAGAGGTAGGAGGTCAATTTTTACCTTTAGCTTGGGCTAGGTCATTTTTTGTGATCCCATTATACACACTAGATATATCATTTTGAAACACCTCTTTGCATATTGGTCTTGTGACTTTTGCCACTTTTGTTTTGCTTCTAGCATTTTCATATGTTGAAGACTTTTGTATCAAATTACTAACCATTTATGGGTGCAGTACGCTTGTCAAAGAAATTTTTCCCACTAATCATTGGTCAAAAACTTGCATGCTTAAAGGTGAATGAACATTATTTGCTTTGTTTGTGAGAATATTTAAGTGTGTATGCTCTCTCCTCACACCCTTGGGTGATCTTGGAGATCCAAAACACTTTCTTGTTCTCTTTGTGTTGTGTTCAACCTAAGGAGCTAAGTTGTGTATACTCTTCCCTTGCGTTGCAAGACAATCTTAGGAATCAACAACACTTGGTCTTCTTTCCCTTTAGTGAGCTTACTTAAGGATTTGATCACCTTAGGGGATGACCCAAACCCTCATGTTTTGGCAGGGTATATAAATTTAGGAGAGAATCAAAAGACTCTCCCATTAGGGGACACTTCTCAATTTTGGCGTAGCTTGCAAGAAATTTATACCTTGCAAAGTGAAGGAGAGTGGGTTACTCTCTCAAACCACACCACTAGACATACCCCTCATTTCATGGACATCAACCTCATGTACCTTGGGGGTATATCGAGGACGCCTCTAGAAGCCATGTTCATCCTAGCTTAAGACCAATTGATTGTATATACTTGTAATGCACCAATAAGCAATTATCTCTGAAAAGTTACTCACCACATGCAAGTGTTTATGCCCCCTAAAACTAGACATACATACCATGTATGCTCTCCCCTCATGCTTTTTGAATAATCTTGGGTGATCAAAAGAGTTTTGTTTCTCATTACCCCTCTCCATCACATTTAATTTTCTAATTTAATATTAAACTCTCTAAATTAATATTTAATTCTAAATTATATTCTCTCATAACTATAATTTATTAATCTATATTAATTTATATTATATATACATATTATAGGACTAGACTAAATTATAGAAATGAAACATTCAATTAAACTAAATCATCAAATAAGTTTTTCAATTTTTTTTTGGAGGAAAAGAAAGTAATAATAATGAGGCAATGTAATTCTATGTTATATCATATACCATCACTAAGAAAAAATACTTATAAAGCTAAATAATCTATCTAGTTAGTTCATCCAAATTGTATCAGACTTAAACCTCATCACTTTATGTTGACAACCTTAAATAACATGTCTATAAATCCTATTATAACTTTTCATATGCTATCGATAGATTCAATACTATTGTAAGGGATAAAATTCCTTTTATATAAATCTAGGATAATAATTATATAATTAATTTACAGGTTTTTAATTAAGTAGCTAGGATTAATAAATTGAAATGTTTTCAAAAATTAAATATGGTCAAAGAATGGGTCCAAAAGGCTTGGGTCCCTCATGGGGTCCGCCTTGATATGGTCCAGAATCTGACCAAAGGCTTTTTCCTTTTCCGCTTTGCGGAAGTTAGCCATGTTCAAGAAATTTTGAACCATGGCCCTTGGTATGTTCGGTCTTCCCTGTTGGTCTTCCAACAATGGACACAAGATTTTGTGGCCTTTGATGATACTAAATACAGAGTTCTTGTGTGGATTGATATCCCTGGTTTTCCTTTGTCCTTTCTGCACTTCCTGCATGACATTGCCTCTTCTTTAGGAAGAGTTATTTGTGTTGAACCTGATAGGTTCTTTCAAGCACACCCTTAAAAGAGTGTCTATGTTGAGGTGTATCTTTCGAAAGACCTCAAGGAATTTATTGACATTCAAATTGGCTCCCTTCGACAAACCCAGAAAGTCACATACTTCAATTTGCCCAATACTTGCTATTGTTGTCAATCAGCAGAGCATAAAATTAGGGATTGTCCTCTGGTTGTGCCTAGAACCTAGGCTCCTCTCAACGAGACTGTACAGGCACGCCCTGTAGCAACTATGCCAAAGGAGGTGGTTTCTAAACCAATGGACACTTGGGCTACTATTACCAATCGCAAACACAGAGTGAAACCCTTTGCAGATGTTCTTAAACCCTCCAAAGTAGTTAAAGAGGTTTCAAAGCTTTCTGCGATTAGCGGGAAGGACAACAATAAAAGTCCTCTTGTACTGCATTCGCAGCAAGCATCACTGCCAAGGGTAAGAGCCCGTGTCAATTCTTTTGCGACGCCTTGCAGGCACTCTCACAGCCGTGAGCTTCTTGAGGAGGGAGAAATTGTTCAATAGCTTAAAAAACATCAAATCTCTCCTCTCTAATTTGGGTCAAACCCCACCAACTTTCTTCAGAATAGTTTTGCTTCATTTGGAAGCCTGGATTTTGGGGAGATGGTGGAGGATTTTAAATGAATTTTATCTCTTGGAATGTTAGAGGTCTCACTGACCTCTCTAGGAAGTACTATGTTCATGATCCTCTCCATCATTATGTTTCTCTTGATGTTCTATGCCTACAAGAAGTTAAAGTTACAGGCTTTCTTTTATCTTCGGCTTGTTGTTGTATTTGGCCAGCCAGTAAACTTTTTTCCACTGCCCATGAGGCTGGCAAAGGTGGTGTAACTACTCTTTTGTCCCCTCGGTGGTATGATTCAGTGGTGGATCATGGGGTGGATCCCACCAACTGGTTAGTCTGGACACTTCTTAATATTAATAATCACTCTTTTGGGATTATTAATGTCTATGCTTCAAATGATGCGTCAAAAAGATCTACTTTGTGGCAGTGGATTGCAGATTCATTACCTGTGGCCACGTGGCTTATTTGTGGAGATTTTAATATGGTTGAAACAGCTACTGACAAGGATGTTGTTCTGCCTTTTCGGTGGCCAGCAGGAAAAAGAGAGGCGTGGTTCCATATGAGCAATAAATTGGGATTCTTTGATCCCAATGTTGGCCACCGTCACTCCAGTCCTTTATGGCATACTTGGTGCAATTTTCGGGCTAGAACTGACAGGGTCTTTAAATGCCTTGATCGTGCTATGATTTCTGTGCAATCTTTTTTTAAACTCTCCACGTCATCCATCCTTCCTGTGCAACCATTAGTGGATGTGACGTTGTCAGATCACTTTCCAATTCAATTTTCCATTGAGTGGCAGCTCACTCAGCCACGCGCCATGAAATCTCATTTTTTTCTAAACACTTCCTTGCTTGCTCATCAACCCACCTTGGCACACATTTCAACTATTTGGTATTTAGAATGTCGGCCGTTGCATGCTACTGACTGGATTAAGTGGTGGAATGATGCTATTACCCGCACAACGAGGTTTCTTCACATCTATGGTCATTAGCTGGCCAATTTCAAGAGAAGGGCTTATGAAGCTACTGTCATTGCTTTGAAATTTGCTTCGGAGGCCTTGGCTACTGAGCCTTTTTCTCCTTCTAAGAAAGTCCTTGTTGCCAATTTATGGCATCAAAAACAAATGGCCGATTGCCATGCTACCAGAGGAGCACAACTTAAAGCCAAAATGCATTGGCTAAAAATTGGGGACCGTGTTTCTAAGGAGTTCTTTCTTGCTCTTCGAGCCAAACATTCCTCACATGGTATTAAGCAAATCAAAGAGGACAATGTTGTTCATACATATCTTCTAGACATTCTCTAGACTTTTGTAAGACATTATGAAAAAGTTTTCACTGCTCAAGATTACACTCCTGAGCGACAAACTACTTTGCATGATTGTCTTATTGTTGTTCCAAACAAGTTGTCCTTTGCCTAGACTCGCTTCTGTGATCAACTTTTGACCATTGAAGACCTTAAAGAAGTTGTCTGCTCTATGGTAGATGGGAAAGTGCCTGGAATTGATGGCTTTCCTTGTGAGTTCTACAAAGCCCTTTGGGATTGTTTAGGAAAAGATTTACACAATGTCTACCTTGAAGCATTTCATTCCAATTCTTTAGGAAATATTATAAATCAAGGAAACATTAAGTTCATACCTAAAGCTGGCGACCTGGAGGATATCTACAACTGGATGCCCATTACCCTCCTCAATGTCTCCTACAAAATCATTGCTAAAGCCCTTTCGCTCAAACTCTGCAACCTGCTTCCTTTGATTGTCCGTCCTGAACAAACAGGGTTCATTAAGTCCAGATATATATTAGATAATATCATTGCTATTTGGGAGGGAATGGAATGGGCCCGAAAATCAAACCAAAAAGCAATTTTTAAAAAAAATGATTTTGCTAAGGCTTATGATCCATTGAATGGCACTTTATCCTTGCAATGCTTGCAACATTAGGGTTTGGATCCTCTTTTATACAGTCAGTCAAAATACTCTTTTCAAATGCTTCTACTTGCATCACTATCAATGGCTAGCAGTCTCATACTTTTGGCCATTTCAAATCAATCCGCCAATGATGCCCTCTTGCCCCAAGTCTGTATGTTCTTGCAACAGAAGGTTTTGGTTATCTTCTTGCTCATTCAGTTTCCAATAGGCTTGTTCATGGTTTTTCTTTACCAAATTGTTCTAGCCAGCTGGTTAATGGTCATTTTGTTGATGACTCCTTTTTAACCTTACTGGAAGAAGAAAATTCAGTTAAAAATGCTCTTGGTTATCTGGAGACCTTTTGTTTGGCCTCAGGTTCTTCCATTCAGTGGCACAAGACGTTATGCTATAGACAGTCTATACTTCCCACTCCTCATTGGCTTCAGCAATATGGCTGGCGTTGGGTTGGCCATGGTGAAATTTTTAGATTCCTGGGTATTCCTTTTGCATTCCAGGGCACTTCTGCCACCCTATGGCAAGCTGTTCTTACCCATGTGGAGCAAAAACTTGCCGTCTGGATTACTAAGCCTCTTTCACTGGTTGGTAAATTTTAGGTTTGTTCGAAGATCTTGGATGCAACCCGTGTTTATTATTCTTCTTGTTGGGCTCCTTCAAAAATCTCTTATGCCAAACTGGAAAAACTCTTGAGGGATTTCCTATGGACCTCTTCTAATACTCACCATGGTTTTCACCGTGTTGCATGGGAATTTTGTTGCGTTCCCAGAGATTCTAGAGGACTTGGTATTCTTTCTACTCACCGCCAAGGAATTGCCTTGGTGGTCAAATGGATTGTTCGTGCCCTCACTGGTTGTGAGGCATGGAAGGTTCTACTTCGACATAACATTGAAATGGGTCATCCTATGCACAAACCGGCTTGGAAAGGAATTATTTTTTCTACTCTCCTTGTCATGAGAGAACCAATTCAAATCTCAGGCACGTTTGTGGTTAAGAGCATTTAGAAAGCCTTGGAAAAAATTAAACCTTGGTTATGCTGGGGTGGTGATGGTTTTCGTGCTGGTATTTCATTCAATCACCTTAATATTTGGTGGTCACCTCTCCTAGCTTCTGCAACTCAACCTTTGGCTAAATTGCAAGGTTTAAAGGCTCTCAAATTTCACAAAAAGGTGTTCAAACCCTTCAGGACCTGTTTCACAAACCCACTATGAGCCTTTTGGCTTGGGAAATATTCCGTGTAAAATTTTCTCTTTCAAAAGTTGATAAGCCTACTTATGACAGAATCATCATGGCTATTCCACCTAGAATGTTGCACAAGGTTGGAATTCAGTCCAACAAGCCATGGTGGAAGGACTGGAAATGGCATCCAGACACACATTTGCATCATTTCAAGCCATGGATGGCTTACAGGTGGCTTTCACTTCATTTACCCATGGCTGCCACTCTTAATAAGCACTGGCTTATTCATAGCTCTTTAAGTCTTTGGCATTCTAGGTTTAAAAATGTTTGGTCTGCCATTCTTGAGCCAAAACTTACTCATTTTTCCTGGTGCATTCTCTTTCAAGGCTTGCCTATTGGTACTAGGCTGTTTCACCTTGGGGTCCAAGATCATCGTTGCCCTTTTTGTGGATAGGATGAAACTATTCAGCATCTCTTCTGGTATTGCACTAGAGCTCAGCAATCCTAGATATGGATTCATGATTTTTTCAGCCTTTCAGACCTGAGCCATTAACCTGGCAAATCATCCTACTGGGTGATTCACCCAGGTTTCCTAAAAAAATTACTCAAATCTGGCATATTTTCAGGGTGGAGATTGTATTTGCATTATGGAAAGATCGTAATTCTTGTATATTTTTAGAAAGCAAAATTGGAACTATTATCTGTCCTAATGTTCTCTTGCAGATTCAAGTGCAAGCTAACAAAGTTGCCTTGGAAGTGGCTCACTTACAAGAGTTCTTGGATCATTGGAGGAATGCTCCCTGCACTATGGCTCGTGTTCCTCCCTCACCATCCTCTGTCAAAGCTCGCTCTCCTAACAGACGCAGAAGTGGTTTGGCTAGAGATTCTCATCCTCGCTCCCAGCCTGCTCCGCATTGTGGTGCTCACCGGCGTAGGTGCTCAGCCTCTCCACATCCGCATGGATGGACCTCTGGTCATGCTGCTAGTGCAGCTGGGGATAACATGAGGTGGCCCATTATGGATAATGTAGGTAATGCTGGTTGGCCTGCAATGGACAATGCAGGATGGAATGCTCCTGGTTCTTCACATCCACCATCTACAGGGTGGGATAATACTAAGGTTTTTCCTTGGTTAAATTTAGCTACCTCACCTCAGCACGAGGAGCCAAATGTTCAGAAAGAAGAACAGGAAAATGAAGATGGCTGGGCTATGCCTGATGTCAACCCGGACCCCACGGACATTTGGGGGAAACCGGATGACAGGGATCCACCATCTACAGGAATGGCATTGGCTGCTTAATTCTATTTTTTCTTTATTTTTATATGGGTCTTGTACCCTTTGAAACTTTGTTCTAGATATTTCTAGGCTTAGCCCATGTGACTCTTGGGGCGTGCCTTTTAACCACCCGTTATTTTTTTGTGAAGTGTTATTTTATTTAAATAGATAAATTGTATTTTCATCAAAAAAAAATAAATAAATGAATATGGTAATTAGTTTTGGAATAATAATTAAGAATTAATGTTAAAGTTATATAAAATTATAATAAGGTACAAGAATTTGATTTTTTTTATTAGTGAATGTGAATATGTCAAAACATGCTTAGAATTTATTGTGAATCAATCTAAATCCTTTTAGGTTTGACCTCAAGCATGTGGAATTGATCTCTATCATGGGATTGATTTGTAACTTACGGGATTGACCTAATAGAATGTAAACTTCTAGAAATTGTTTCACCCTATTCTATGGTATCTAAATGTTTGTAAGGATGGTGATATTTAAAAATACTTCTAAGGAAGCTACCAGATTGCAAGGGTCATGTTCACCTAGGTCAACCCCCCTTTTAGAATGACTTTATGATTGTGAGTGAATAATCAAAGACAACATTTTGTCAAAGGTCCCTTGGTTTGCTGGTGAAGTTTAATGGTTATGAATGAGCCCACCAAGGATCAAGTCTTGTTAGGTGCAAGACCCTCAACACCATAAGGGATGAGGTCAGGATTGTGCCTCGGGTGACTTTGATGGAATGGATACTCCTTAGTCCTTGGCTCTTAGGTTGAAGAGTTATCAACTTATACTTGTGGTCCAAATCAAGTTGCAATGGTCCAAATCAAGTTGCAAAAGCTCTTTGGGTTTGACATAAAACCCTCCAATAAAATAAAACACAACTAGTTTAGGAAATTTTGATTCTTTTGTCCCTTTATGAATTAAAGTGTGCACTAATGATTACCAAGACATAACTCTTTGGGTTTGACATAAAACCCTCCAATTAAAGAAAAAACACAACTAGTTTAAGAAATTGTAATTCTTTTGTCCCTTTAAAAATTAAAGTGTGCACTAATGGTTACCAAGACATAACAAGAGGTCACACAAACATCTATCAAGTTGGCCCATAATGACTAGTAAGAAAGAGTGAGAATTTAGGAATCTAAATTTTACAAATTTAAAGTTGAGGTTAATATTGGGTGGCTAGAGAAATGACCCTTGAAATCAAAGTGCAAATCTCAAGACAAGAAGTGAATGTATAGGAATAGGTGCAAACATAAATGTAATAAATGGTGTGTAGGTGGTGTGTATGGGTGTGTGGAATGTATATAAATGTGTGAAATAGGGCATAGATGAGGATCATATCATGAGCCAAATTTAATAGAGGAATATGCCACTTGTGGATATGTAAGTGTGTTAAAAATATTCCACCAAAATGGACACAAAACTATATAAGAAATGGCATGAAAATATAAATTTCACCACTCAATTATATATCATAACTTTTTAAAGTAAACCTAAATCAAAATATTTTGCTATTCAATTTAATAGAAACTTCATTGTTTATAACAAAAAAATTTCTAAAAATTAATTAGAATAGTAATTAACAACACTTATTGAACCTATCTAATTTAAATTGTTAAAAAACTAGTATATTTATATTTTAAAAAATATATCCTCTTCTAAGAGTTTCTAGTTTCTTTTTTGGTTTTTATTTTTTATTTTTTCCAATTACTTTTTTTAGTTTTTAGTTTTTATTTTTTCCAATTTATTTTTTCATTCCACTTTTTCTCCCTCTTAACACTTTTTAATTTCTTTTTTGGTTTTTTTTTCTTTGATTTTCTTAACTTTTATTTTTTATTTCCTTTTTCGTATTTTATTTTTTTTTTAAATAAATTTAGGTAAAAAAAATGAGTGCTCTCAAGTCTCATCCCCGATTCCCCACCCCGTTGTGACTGTACAACGGCTTAAATATCTAATATCGAATTTTTATAAATCGAATATCTATTTTTTTTATTTAAATTACTTTTTAAATAATATTACTTATCTTTGTCATAAACCTATCTAATTTCTAATTTAAAGTGCTATAAAGTGTTAGATAATCTTACACATATTTTCAAAATTTCATCATTATTAAACAAATATTTAAATTTTTTTTTTTATGAAGTAATAGAAAGATTGGTATCCAATTAAAGTAAATATTTCTATTTAAATAGACGTGGAGATTACCTGTGGAATTTGACCTGTAAAACTTGGTGGCCGCAGCAAATGGAGCTGCACCAGAGATAATAATTTTATCAAACTCCATTGTCTTTTCTTCTTGTGTCTCACAATCCTTGGTGTGGACACGTACCGAGTTCGAATCCCTTTGGATGTGGAGTACCTCAATACTACAGTGCACTTCAGCCGGCAACTTCATGCTCAATTTCTGCCACAGGCTCGCTTAACCG
This sequence comes from Cunninghamia lanceolata, assembly GCA_027924645.1. NCBI lineage: Eukaryota > Viridiplantae > Streptophyta > Pinopsida > Cupressales > Cupressaceae > Cunninghamia > Cunninghamia lanceolata. The sequence continues at coordinate 595,889 of BSBN01001646.1, forward strand.
CCCTTCACCCGCCGGATCTTTCCCAACACGGACGTCCGGGCAAATTCATGCAAGTAAGCATAAGGCATGTCTTCCACAAATCCATAGCCAGATGCCGTATACCCATATGCAACAGCTTTAGGAATGGCCTTCAAACCATTTTTGGTGACAAATTCCGGTGCCGGCTCCGACAACAGATCGCTCACCGCGTGGACTCCGATTTGTAAAAACAGTCCCAAGATAATGAAAACAGAACAGCAACAGTAAAACAGAGAGAAAACAGGGCAAATAGAGTTGAATAAACTCAGAAATATTTATTCATCTAACTTGCATTACATCCAAAATGCTTGTCCGGCGGCTCTATCTAAACACATATATATAGCTACAGAAGCTTTGAGGCCTGGAAGCTTCTGGCATTCTAGATGATTCTAAATTCCTAAAATGTTCTTTTCTAGAATAGCTGGAAGTTTCTCTTAGAAAGTTCTTTTCTAGAACAACTGGAAGCTTCTTCCTGGAATGTTCTTTGGAAGACTTCTAGAAACATTCTAGACAATCTTAATAATTCCTAACATCCCCCCTTAAGATTAGCTAGAATAATACAAACATAATACAAAAGGAGAGAGGAAATACAAAGGAGAGGGGAACATTATACTACTATCCCCCTTTAATGTTCACCTCTAACATACCAAGCATGCCTCTTAATTTTAAGAATTTGGCTTCAGTCATACTCTTAGTGAATATATCAGCTACTTGTTCTTCACTTGGACAAAACTGAAGAGTGATAATAGATGCTTGAACAAGATCCCGAAGGTAGTGAACATTTATCTCAATGTGCTTTGTTTTAGCATAAAAGACTGGATTGTTGGCAACCTGTATGGTACTTTGATTGTCACAATACAGAGTGCTGGTTGAACTTTGTAGAAAACCAATCTCAAATAGAAGATTCCGAATCCAAACTGCTTCCTTGCCTGCTTCTTTTGCTGCTCTATATTCTGTTTCACATGAAGATAATGATGTAGTTGTTTGTTTCTTGCTACTCCATGTAATAGGGCCTGATCCAAGATTGAAAACATAACCACCAGTAGATTTTCGATCATCTATATCACCACCCCAATCTGAATCAGTAAATCCAACCAAAGAAATTGAAGACTTATAGCCATAGTAGATTCCAAAGTGTATGGTTCCATGGATGTATCATAAAATTCTCTTAGCAATATATGAGTTTGTTGTCACCGCTGATCAAGTTATTGTTAGAGATAGAAAAGACCCAACCAATATAATTGTTATTAGTAGAGTTGATCATAAAGAGAGTTTATTTAAATTTGTGGGGTTTGTTGATGATGAATATACACTCTCTCATGCTTTTATTGCTCGGGCTAATATATTGTTAGAAGTGATATTTGTTTGCAGAGTGATACTTGTTTAAAGACTGATTTTTTGGCTAACATGGGCTCTACAAATGAAGTGTTGCCAATATTTGATGGAAGTGGTTTTGCAGATTGGAAGATTGCAGTCAAGAATGCTCTAATACCATGTAAAAACAATCCCAAGATAATGAAAACAGAACAGCAACAACAAAACAGAGAGAAAATAGGGCAAACAGAGTTGAATAAACTCAGAAATATTTATTCATCTAACTTGCATTACATCCAAAATGCTTGTCCGACAGCTCTCTCTAAACACATATATATATATATAGCTACAGAAGCTTTGAGGCCTGGAAGCTTCTGACATTCTAAATGATTCTAAATTCCTAGAATGTTCTTTTCTAGAACAGCTGGAAGTTTCTCTTAGAAAGTTCTTTTCTAGAACAACTGGAAGCTTCTTCCTGGAATGTTCTTTGGAAGACTTCTAGAAACATTCTAGACAATCTTAATAATTCCTAACATGATTTTGCCGGATTCTTTAACTTTGGCCTGCACTCAACGCATTTGCAATTCAATTCCAATGTGAAGTCCACCAGGGATAATTTTTTTAGTTTTCCAGTGTTAACTATATGAAAATCAGAAGTGTATGCTTTGGTTTAAATAAGGGTATTTGTGTGTATGCCTGAAGTTTCATTTTGAGAGGGATAATGGACATGTAATCAGCTTGAATGTCCAAATTCTCAAATTGGCCGCCATTGCAGTCTATTAAAGCGAGCTTATGCGACTTCATGTCTTGGAATTCCACATCCTCCAACTCCTCTGCTAGGCTTGTGATCGTGGGGGCACTGTTTGCTGCTGCCACCTGCCCACCCAAATCATAAATTTTCCCTGCAACATGACATACAGTTTGAGTTTAGTTTTATTTAAATTATAGGTTACAGAGGAACTTTGAATCCAAAGAAGTGGACATTTATGTCTTAGCAAGATAGAAATATGGCTAAATTGAATCGTGAATTGGCTTCTGAATAAAATGTGACAGAAGTTCTTACATCAGGATGAAGATGTTAAAAAATTATTGCAGATTTTCAGAAGCATTAATCAATTATTATTGGCTGTGGAAGGTTAACGACCCAATTCGATTTTGAACAGTTTATAGAGTAAGATCCTATTCATGCACCCAAAATAAGATTTTGTCAGTCAATTCAAACTAATCTCTTATCAACCAACAGTGGTTGATACACACTCTACTTAAATGTCATCCTGTTCAATGGTTAAATAGTCAATAGTAAATTTACTTCTCATCCGCACTAAAAAGTGATACATATTTGTCCTATTTTTATTAGTCAAAATTGACCTTTGACCATTGAAGTGAATGATATTTAAAAATAACTGTAGAAACAAAAAAATGGATTTTTGTTTTGTTTTGATGATAAATTTTCTTAGGTGTATTTCTCTACTCAAATTTAGGGAGGACTTGCACTGGCTTAGTTAGTTAGAGTACATCATAACTAAAATTAAATGTAGTAGTGGCTTAACCACACTTAAAATTGAATACATTGAAAGTTTACCGAATAACATTTTTTTGATGTAAAAGCATCAGCATCTATTAATAAATTAATAAAAGAACACTATTACACAAAAAAGTTAGGGTGGATACAAGAGCACACTCCCAATAACATTTCAACATTTATACATGTATAAATATGGAACATGACTTTTAGGAATTTGAACACTGTGGAAATGAGCAAATTGAAACTCAGAATATTTGCTTTAGAAGTAAGTAGAATTTGAAGATAAGAGGCATGTGATGCTGCAATACTAGAAAGTCGAGCTATGGATATGGATTAGAATAGTGTTTGTAACTTGTTATGTTTTCTTGCTAAGAAAGTATGAAGATATATTGAGGATGTTTTCTAACACTAAAAAATTAGCATGCATAGGATATGCAGGGCTGGTAACGAAGGTCTTCACAGCCAAAAACAATTGTTTATATCTTTGTTTATATTTTATTGTAACGATTTTACCTAGTTTATTGACTATATAATCATTCAAGTGGATGATATTTAAATAGAGTGGTCTCGAAGATCTAAAACCAAAAAGTATCCCCGTCTATTCTAATTATATATGCCATTAACATAATTGTTTGTTTAGATGTTAACAGTTTAACTAGCATTGGCATTCAATCTTCTTTATACCATCAATTGTACGTTCTAAAACATATAGAATGCATTGAGTCACTTGTTTTGTGATATGGCTAGCCACTTAGAAATCTTGTATTTGTTTCCATGTGATCTACTCAATGCTATCCATCTTTACATACACAGAAAATGGGTTACCTTGAATTTCTACAGATTCACACATGCCACCCACAGTGTGATGTTTCTCCAGCACTGTGACATTCTGATAGCCCAATTTCACAAGAGCATAAGCAGCTGACAAGCCACTGGGTCCTCCACCAACAATACAAATTTTTGTGTTCACTTCCATGCATGGATGCAGCTTCAACAACCTTTCTCTCTGATCCATCTCCCTTCCTCCTACTTTTATATATCTTTGGACTCCCTTAAATCACCTCTTCAAGCGTGCTGAATTTCTGCAACTCAGAAAAATAAATCTGCATAATACCCAAGTACAATTGTTATAATTGAACTGAACTTTAAAGCTACTATCCCATATAACAACAGCCAGGATACAGAAGATCTTAATTAACAACTTTAAAAAAGGGCTTACATTTGAAGTAACAATTGAGTTTCACAATCAGATAAC